>CAJHQP010000086.1:0-318753 GCA_905132765.1 Moricandia arvensis | reverse complement strand
TTTGTTGAGTTACTAGTATAATGGATTTGGTTGTTATACTAGAATATGGCATATAGAGTTTCTCTTTGATCAGCATTATTTGATGTGGTTTCAATATAGTAGCGGTGATAGTTATACTAATACATTATGTGAGTCCCCGCTTTTCAAACCTATTTCACATGATACCTTAAATTTGCTTGAGGACAAGCAAAAGGTTAAGTTTTGGGAAGTTGATATACCTTGTTATTTACCAGTTTTAGACCATTATTTGGACCCTATTTGGAGTCTATTATGTGTGTCTAGACTGTGTTTTAGAGTCATTACAGGACTAGGTACGTTTTGGAGCCTTATAGAGATCATGGAGCTTGTTAGAGTATTCAGAGGAGATAATGAGTAGCTGTTCACAATCAGCTAAGTACGAGTCGAAGTCAAGCATGACCATCGATCGACGGAGCATCCTTGCTGTTGATCGATGGCCCACTCGCAGTGTATTGGCCGACTTCAAGCAAAAGTCAAGACGAATTACGAGAATTCTCCAGACGAGTTTTGACCTAGTTTATATGGGTTCTGCCATTGTTTAGGCAAAAAACCACACATAAGTTTTACTTTGCAGCTTTTAGTTTTCTTGCATTGAGTTTTTAGTAGTTTAGGGGAAAAGAAATGAACTCCTTCAGAAATTTGTACTAGAACCCCATTTATTATTCTATGCATTATATTATTCAGTTTATCATGTTTTCTTTGATCATGTCTGAGTAAGTCACCTGTTAGATTTAGGGTTCATAATGGTACTGATGAATTAGCCCCAAAAAAGGATTGTTAGGATGAAGTAATATCAATCTTTGGATTGTGATTAATGCTTGCGTTCTAGAGTAGCTAACTAGAAACCTGAACTTAGGACATGGATGACTACGAGAGTATGTTTTGTGCCAAAATTGATTCCATTGAGCTAGGTGGTTAGATGCATTCGAGAGGTGGTCTAATTAGCATAGTGGACAAACTTCCCGTCTGATTAGTATCGATCGACTTCAGGCCTTAGCTATCGATCGACGGTGTACTTCTCTGTCCGCATACGAGAGTTGGGACAAGAGGGGGTCAGAATAGTTAACATTTATTGTTCTCACATATTAATAATTCCTTCCATTTTATCCATTATAATTCACTTACCTGAAACCCTAAATCTACACTTTTCCATATTTGCATTTACTTTCGTATTTTAGATAATTTCCTGGTGCGGCCTGGATAGGCTGTTCTCTACGGATCACTTGAAGGGGGTTGATGGAGGGTCGATCTAGAGGCTACTAGCACTCGGATATGTTGATAAACTTCTCTCATTGGCGATGGGGATGCCTCAGAGATGTGTTGCTACTCAAAGACACAGGATTACCATGTATTGTCGATGATGGATCACAAGGAATTCCTTCCTTTAGATGAAGATCAAGGTTCCTTTAGCTGAATAGAGAAAGCAGTAACAAGGCAAGCAGTTTGCTGAAAAGATTTGTGTTGATTGAATGAATCCTAAGCTTCTCAGCGGCGCCTATTAAATAGAAAAACGTCCTAACCCTAATACTAAACCAAGTTGGTTTAGTCTAAACCTATTCCTAATCAAATTACTAATCCTAAACCCAATTGAAATTGGTTTACCCTGAATCAAAAATCCTAAATCTAATTGTCTTTGGTTTACTGGTTTAAATTAAGTGCAAAACAAAATCATGTTAAACCAACATGCTGGTTTGTCTTCAGTCTTGATTAACTCCTCCTTTTTCCTCACGTGATCCAACAGAGCTAGTACAGCTTGTCTATGAGCTTTGGTCTTTGATCTTGTAATGGGTCTAATTGAGAAGATCAAATCATCCTGAAGTTGGCCAGTCCATCCATCCGTCTGTTTGAGCTGATCCACCTTATGTTTCTCTTGATCATAGTGTTCTTCATGCCAAGTTGAGTCTTCAGTTTGATTTACAAACTTAGATTCACACTAAGCTACATAAGGGTCTACTCGCTCTAGCTCGTCCATCAGCTTATGTATCTCACCTACGTAAGGCTCCTCCTTTGGTTCTTTGGTTTCTTGGCTGCTGGTTTGGTCTGAGGTTGCATTTGATAAAATGGTGGTCGCACCATCCCCTCCTCCTTTAAAAGGATTTGACCTCAAATCTGATTCATCTGCAACAAAAGGGATCAAGTCAGAAACATTGAACGTTGAGATAATGGTCTACTTACCTTGGAGATCAATCTGGTAAGCATTGTTATTGATTCTCTTGAGCACTTTGAATGGACCATCTGTCCTTGGCATCAGCTTGGACTTTCTCTCATTAGGAAACCTTTCTTTCCTAAGGTGAATCCACACAAGATCACCTGGTTCCAGCACCAATTCTCTCCTACCTTTGTTCTTGTTTCTTGCATTCATTTTGGTGCGGTCCTCTATGTTCCTCTTGACCTGTTCATGCAAAGATCTAACAAACTCGGCCTTCTTCTGACCATCAAGGTTAGTCTGTTCTTTCAATGGTAAAGCAAACAAATCTAATGGAGACAATGGATTGAATCTATAGACGGCTTGAAAGGAGTGAGCTTAGAGGCTGAATGCATTGATCTATTGTATGCAAACTCTACATGAGGCAAACAGTCTTCCCAAGTCCTAATGTTCTTTTTGATGATAGCACGCAAGAGAGTAGACAAGGTTCTATTGTCAGTCTCAATTTTGCCTTAGTTTGTGGATGACAAGTAGTTGAAAATAGCAATCTAGTGCCTAATTCCCCCCCCCCTCACAAGGTTTTACAGAAATAGCGAATGAACTTAGAGTCTCTATCAGAAACTATAGTCCTAGGCATTCCATGCAGTCTAACAACTTCTCTAAATAATAGATCAGCCACTAAGGACGCATCATCAGTTTTATGGCAAGGTATGAAATGTGCCATCTTAGAAAACCTATCAACAACCACAAAAAATGCTATCTCTACACTTTCTTGTTCTAGGTAGTCCCAAAACAAAGTCCATAGAGATATCAACCCACGGTTCAGTAGGAATAGGGAGTGGAGTGTAAAAACCTGTAGGTTGAACTTTGGACTTGGCCTGCTTACACACAACACACCTTGAGCACACCTTCTCCACTTCTTTCTTCATGTTAGGACAAAAGAAGTGTTCCTGCAAGGTAGACAGTGTCTTCGCTACGCCAAAGTGACCCATCAACCCTCCTCCATGAGCCTCCCTAACATATAGTTCCCTCAAAGAACCAATAGGTACACACAAGCGATTATCATAGAAAAGAAAACCTTTCACTTGATAAAACTTTCCAGTAGCATGTTTCTCAGTGTTTCAAAAAGCTTCCTGAAACTCTGGATCATCAGCATAACAAGACTTAAGATGTTCAAATCCCAAAAGCTTTGTTTCCATAGAAGATAATAGAACATACCTTCGTGAGAGTGCATCAGCTACTACATTCTCCTTACCTTGCTTGTAGTGTATGATATAAGGGAATGTATCGATGAACTCAACCCACTTAGCATGCCTCTTATTCAGCTTATGTTTCCCTTTGAGATGCTTAAGATATTCATGATCTGTATGGATCACAAATTCTTTAGGCCAAAGGTAATGCTGCCACGTCTGAAGAGCTCTCACCAAGGCATACAGCTCCTTGTCATAGGTTGGGTAGTTCAATGTGGCGCCTCCAAGCTTCTCACTGAAGTAAGTTCTAGGCCCCCTCTCTTGCATCAGCACGGCTCCAATTCCCACTCCAGATGCATCACACTCTATCTCAAAAGTTTTAAGAAAGTTAGGGAGTACAAGTAAAGGAGCACTAGTTAACTTCCCTTTCAGTAGCTGGAATGCATATTCCTGAGCTTGTCCCCAAGTGAATCCCACACTCTTCTTGATGACTTCAGTGAGTGGGGCAGCAATGGTACTGAATTCTTTCACAAACCTCCTGTAGAAGCCAGCAAGTCCATGAAAACTTCTGACTTCCCCAATGGTTTTAGGAGTCGGCCACTCCTTGATAGCCTTCACCTTCTCCTCATCAACCTCTATGCCCTGTGATGTAACAACAAAACCTAGAAAGACAGGGTTACCTGTTCCAAAGAAGCACTTCTTGTAGTTAGCATACATATTCTCTTTCCTAAGCACATCTAAGACATGTCTCAAGTGCTCAACATGTTCTTTCATGGTCTTACTGTAAATCAGGATATCATCAAAGTACACAACCACAAATCGACCTATAAGAGCTCTCAAGACATGGTTCATTAGCCTCATGAAAGTGCTAGGTGCATTAGTAAGACCAGATGGCATAACAAGCCACTCATACAATCCTAACTTAGTCTTAAAGGCAGTTTTCCACTCATCTCCTTCTTTCATTCTAATATGGTGGTAACCACTCTTTAAATCAATTTTAGAAAAGACACATGAACCATGTAACTCATCTAACATATCATCTAAGCGAGGGATTGGGTGTCTATACTTAACTATGATGTTGTTGATGGCTCTGCAATTCACACACATGCGCCAGCTTCCATCCTTCTTGGGTACCAGTAGAACAGTTACAACACAAGGACTCATTCTCTCCCTGATGTGGCCTTTCTCCAAGAGGTCATTGACTTGTTTCTGGAGCTCCTTGGTCTCAACAGGATTGGTCCTGTATGCTGGACGGTTTGGGAGTGAGGCTCCTGGTACAAAGTCAATTTGATGATCAATACCTCTGATGGGTGGCAAACCAAGTGGATTATCTTCTGGAAAGACATCCCTATACTCCTGCAAAAGACTCTCAATCTCTTTTGGAATAGTTGGTTCATGGTTAGCCACAGTGGTTAGTAACTTCTTAAACAGAACAAGAATCATGGGTTGTTGAGTGTTCAACGCCTCCTTGATCTCTTTATAAGAAGCAAAAAGGTTATGATTACTTACCTTGGCTGTGTCCTCCTTAAGTGAAGCAGGAACTGTGGCCTTAGTTTCTTCTCTTCTCAGCTTAAGTTGCACCTGATCTTGATGCACTTCTTTTGGAGTCAATGGCACCAGAGTGATGTGTTTTTCCTTGTGAACAAAGGAATGCATATTCGTGTAGCCATCATGTACTACCCTCATGTCATATTTCCATGGGCGGCCAAGCAAGATGTGACTAGCCTCCATAGGCAGAGCATCACAAGTGATCTCATCCTGGTATCTCCCAATTGTCAGGGACACCTTCACTTGTTTAGTGACACACATTTCACCTTCTTCACTAAGCTACTGGAGTTGTCAGTAAGGCCCAACTTTTTCACCAGTGTCTCACTTGCCACGTTTGTGCAGCTTCCTTCATCAATGATCAAGCTACACACCTTGTCTAGGACTAAACATCTGGTATGAAACAAGTTCTCTCTTTTTCATGTTCTTTTGCCTTTGGTTGAACATTGAGAGTCCTCCTAGTGACCAGCAACTCACCTTTGATAGGGTAGTCCACGTCCTCCTCAGATAGCTCATCTTCATCCTCTGAAACTACTTCTCCATTCTCAAGCATGATCATGATCTTCTTGTTGGTACACTCATTAGCATAGTGTCCAAAGCCATGACACTTGAAGCACTTGACATTTCTGGACCTAGTAGGTGTTGCTGGTCCTTTGCCCTTTTCTTCACGCGCAGAACCTACTGCTGAGATTCCTTCTTTTGGCTTTAAAAAGGACTTATCATCCCTTGAGTAGGCTGGTTTAGAAGCAGACCCGAATTGAGACTTGTTGGTGCTTCTCCTTTTGTTTTGTTGCTCAATCAGAATGGCTTTGTGCAACAACTCGTCCATGTCCTCATAGTCTTGTAACTCCAACCTATCTTGGATATCTCTTTTGAGTCCTCCCTGGAACCTAGCCATAGTTGCTTCAGCATCCTCAACCACTTCAGCCTTCATGATGAGTGTCTCCATCTCCTGGTTATAGTCCTCTACACTCTTTGTCCCTTTAGAAAGTCTTCTCAATCTCTGGTGAAGGTCTCGTCCATAGTGAGCAGGAACAAACCTCTTCTTCATCAAGGTTTTCATCTAAAACCAAGAACTGATTTGAGGTTACCCATTGCGCCTCCTTGTTGTTGCAATCTGCTCCCACCAGTTTATAGCATAACCACAGAATTCAGTGGCTGCTAACTTGACCTTCCTCTCCTCAGTGTAGTGTTGGCAACTGAAGACCAACCCTATCTTCTTCTCCCATTCCAAGTAGGCGTCAGGATCATTCTTGCCATGGAATGGTGGTATCCTCAACTTGAGGCGTCCAAGGTTTTCATCAGCATGCACACGTTTGTTGTGGTGCCTAGGTTGTTGTCCATCCAGTGAGTCTCCTTCACTCTCTTCTGCCGACTCAAGTTGTTCCTCTTCTTCCACTGCATGAGCACCTCTCCTGGGTCTCATCCTAGCTCTTCCAGCACCTATACCTGCAACATGATCATTACCAGGTAAGTCAATGTTAGCTTGGTTAGTTCTTTCCATTCTCCTGGTTATCTCAGCTATCATGGCTTCAAACTGCAGTTGATCAAGTCAGATTTGTGGGGCAACAGGTTCACCCACATCCTCTCCATCTCTCCTTTCAGCCATAGTAAACTGAAAAAACAAGTTAGAAAGCAAATAGCAAGAAAATCTCTCACTCTCTCTCTCACTCGGTCTTAGTTGCCAAGTCTCTGCCTTTCTCATGAGTTCAGTTAAGATTCAAAGTTCTTTCACCTAAGCTCTAGAACTTTATCCCAAGTGATTTAGATAGAAAGATTGATAGAGTTTAATTGCCAAACTGCATTAGCACCCCAGCTGGATTTCTCCTCAGCTCTTTGATCTTTCTTTTTCTTTTTTTTTGATTTGGCCGATCTCTTTCTGTTTTTAGATCTTAGACCGCTTTTTCTTTTGCTTTTTTAAGAGGTTGGCCGGTTCAGCTTACAGCAGATAGAAAGAGAAGAAAGTGTTTGATGGAATGATAGATCTGAGTAGACAAACACGAACCCTAACCTTCAAGTGGCTCTGATACCACTTGGTGCGGCCTGGATAGGCTGTTCTCCACGGATCACTTGAAGGGGATTGATAGAGGGTCGATCTAGAGGTTACTAGCACTCGGATCTGTTGATAAACTTCTCTCCTTGGCGATGGGGATGCCTCAGAGATGTGTTGCTACTCAAAGATACAGAATTACCCTGTATTGTCGAAGATGGATCACAAGGAATTCCTTCCTTTAGATAAAGATCAATGTTCCTTTAGATGAACAGAGAAAGCACTAACAAGGCAAGCAGTTTCCTGAAAAGTTTCGTGTTGATTGAATGAATCCTAAGCTTCTCAGAGGTGCCTATTAAATAGAAAAACATCCTAACCATAATCCTAAACCAAGTTAGTTTAGTCTAAACCTATTCCTAATCGAATTACTAATCATAAACCCAATTGAAATTGGTTTACCCTGAATCAAAAATCCTAAATCTAATTGTCTTTGGTTTACTGATTTAAATTAAGTACAAATCGATATCATGTTAAACCAACATGATGGTTTGTCTTCAGTCTTGATTAACTCCTCCTTTTGTCTCACGTGATCAAACAAAGCTAGTAGAACTTGTCTCTAAGCTTTGGTCTTTGATCTTGTAATGGGTCCAGTTGAGAAGATCAAATCATCCTGAATTTGGCCAGTCCATCCATCCGTCTGTTTGAGCTGATCCACCTTATGTTTCTCTTGAGCATAGTGTTCTTCACGCCAAGTTGAGTCTTCAGTTTGATTTGCAAACTTAGATTCACACTGAGCTGCATTCTAGTCCATCTCTTCTTCTCCACTCGTCCAGTCGGCTACATAAGGGTCTACTCGCTCTAGCTCGTCCATCAGCTTATGTATCTCACCCAGGTAAGGCTCCTCCTTTGGTTCTTTGGTTTCTTGGCTGCTGGTTTGGTCTGAGGTTGCATTTGATCCAATGGTGGTCGCACCATTTCCTATTTCTGATAAACTTACAGTTAAAACTCCTATTTATATATTGTCTAGCTTAACCTTTAGAATTATAGAAATCTTATTGTGTGACCCCGCTCTCCATGGATTCGATCCCTAAGTACTGCAATTTGACCTCTCTTGGCAAGAGTAGTTCGAGAGTTAATTTGATAGACTGCATTATTATTAACATAAACCTTAATCCATATGCTGTCACATAGTATCAAATCGATATGAGATTCCAAAACATGTCTCTTTGTTGGTATTTGCTCGTTTATGAAAATTCTCGAACACAAGCCTTCGGATATATTAATCTTACACAACGACAACTGTCACGACCCGCTGAGTGTCAGAAATAAGATGACAACTTATATTCTTTCTCTCATCTCCGCATATGGCTACTCTATACGTTTTTAAAAGGAGAAAATCAATAAATACAAAACAAACAGCATACAACGCTAGTCTCTAGGCCAATAAAGGTCCAATATACAATGCCCTCGACAGAAACATGCTCGATAATCTCTACACGACACAAAACTAGACCGTAAAGGTCGCACTGGAAAATAGGTCGTAAGAATCTTAACTTTAGAACGTACTACGAAATGCTTGATCCCTTCAAAAAGGGTACGTATGTAGCCTTCATAAGGCGCAGCCCCAATCTAATCATACCCATTTTTATGAGGAGAGAAGAGCGAGCAAACAACTTAATCTTTCGGAAAAAATGGTTTCATCAACGAACCTTTTAACCATTGATTCCACCTAACATGCCTATCATTGACTCGCAAGAGTTACACGTAAAATCTTACGAGCTGAGGAGCTAACTTTTGGGGTCAAAATTGGTCATGGCAAAATCAACGGCTAAAATCTTCTGATAAAAATGCCTTAGATAAATATGAGCTGACATTATCGAAGAAAACTACACAGCATAATTCAAGCCTATTTAAATAAGGATACGAGAACGAAACTTCGTGTATTTCATCCCGAAAAAGAAATGAAGATTTTTTATCCAAATATGAAAAGATCGGAGAAAACGTTCTTGCGGAAGGTTTTTGCAGTAAAAGACAAATTTTACAGACACACAACGTCTAGTCTGTTGGGGTCAAAATCGGTCAAGACAAAATCAGCCTTAAAAAACTTCTCGAGAGAGATTTCTTATCGAGAAAAAAGAAAAGAGAACTTGTAAATCCAAAAGCCGCATAACCAAACTTAGATTTCACAAGTAACCCGTCGAACCGGGAGAGCCTCGAGAACACTCAAATAATCACGGCATAACCAAACAAAACGGTCTACTTACCGGTTCGACTAAGCCGAACACATACGGTCTACTCGCCGTTTGGCGAGTAGACCAGACAAGCTCGGTCTATTCATCGTTTGGCGAGTAGACCAAACATTTGAAGGTACGGGCCGCACCAGCCCACAAGCATGATCATTCCATCTCCAGCCCATCTTTATAACTCCCCTTTTCGAGAACAAGTCGAACTTAGTCTTCGTTTCTTTCCGATCAAAGTCATCTCCCGAACTTTACTACTTAAAAGAGAACAACAAGGATTTCTTTCTCGAAAAAAGTGAAAATCGAACGTATAGACAATCGACGGTCGCCTAAACACCTCAAGAGATTTTCATCATTATACGTGAGATTCGGGCTTCCGCACAAACCAACATCATTCGGAAAGCGTTGTTTCAATAAAATCATAAAAATGGCGAAGTCATAAAAACGGGCCGATAGGGTTCATGCACGGCTGAACGCCCAATTTCGATTCTATATGATATGGAGCCCAAATCCTATGACGGTTTACCCTTGTTTTGCAGGAAAGGATAAATGTTACGTCTTGAAGGATAAATGTAAAGTTTCCAAAGGATAAACACAAGAATCGAGAAGATATGGAAGATTTCCATGAGAAGATAAATTCGACCAAGGGCAGAATTGGCAAGGCAAAACCGCCTCTAAGGAGTATATAAGAGATCCAAGGTCGAAGGTACAGAGGGACCAGAAATTTTACTCAGAGCTCTCACAGCAAACTTAGCGTTTGATGCAATTTTCCATTTTTGTTACTCGAGCTGCGACTCAACTAGGTTTTTGCAGTCTTGGGTTGTTAGAACTAGGGACCTCACCGACAGCTCTCATAGCCAAGGCTCATACCTCGTTGTAACACTCAAACACTGATTCGGAATAAGTTTCCTATTGCTCTTCCTTTTTATTTACATTCATCGCTATATTCGTTTGTTCTCACTGTTTGGTTGCTTGACGTTTTTGGTTTAACAGAAATCCGGGATCTCTGGGAAATTAGGGTTTTCCTAACTTTCCTTATTTTACGGAAATCGACAAGTGCGATTGTGGTTCCCACAATTTGGCGCTGGAAGGAGGGGGGTTCACGGATCAATCTAACTCTCAGCCATCAAACGCTCGATCAGACATGACGAACGACGACTTCAACAATCATCAAACTCGTGACGGCACCTCTGCCGGCGACAACTTTGAAAGCACTCCAGTAGCGAAGGTTTCCGCGGTCAATGCCAACGCAAACACCGCGGCGTTCGAGGAGGTCAAGAAGATGTTCTCGAGTTTTGAAAAGAAGTATGCAGAACAAGACAAGGTCATGAGCTCCCTCGATAAACAGGTCAAAACCTTAACGGCGAGGACCAGGGCCGTTCGTTCTCGCGGTGCAACTCGCATCCGCGGTAGGAGACTTGATTTCTCAACTCCCTTGGATCATCGACTAACATGCCGGAGAAAGCATCAGGGCAAAACCTCGATACTGTGACTCCAGCGCCGACGCAGAAAGCTCCAGGAGATCTCCCCCCTGTCGTGCAAGATAAGGAGGATGGAGAAGTCGAAAGAGTAAACTTAGACTCCAGCAGCCAGTCTGATCCTACAGACGAAGATGCGGACGTGCATCCGCAGCATACGAGAAGCCGAGCAGCTCGCGACAAGTTGCAGTCCGGCTCTCCGATGACCGAGGAAGAAGAAGCAGCTTTCTGGGAGAAGCATGAAGAATTGGCCGAGGAGAAAACTCGCGACTCGCGAAGCAGGCACCGCCAGAGCCGAAAACCTGTGAGTAAAGATTCGGAGATTCGCGATCTCCGCGATCATCTGATGAAAACGGTAGGGGAAGTCAAAGCGGTGAAATCTCAGATCCACCACACTACCACTGCTGCACCCGAGATCGACCTGCTTCTGGAAGAATCTCGCAAAACGCCTTTCACGGCCCGCATCACCGATAATAGGTTTTCGGACCCGGGTAAGATAAGAGTGGAGACTTACGACGGCACCACTGACCCGAAGGTCTATCTATGGGCCTTCAAGGTCGCAATGGGAAGAGCCAGACTCAGAGAGAGCAAAAGGGATGCCGGCGAATGCCGCCTCTTCGTAGAAAATCTCAGAGGAGCGGCTCTCGAGTGGTTCTCGCGTCTGAGACGAAATTCCATCAGAAGTTTTCGTCAGCTCGCCTCGGAGTTTCTCAAGCAGTACTCGATGTTCATCCATCGTGAAACCTCCGACGTCGATCTTTGGAGTTTATCCCAAGCCGAGGACGAATCCCTCTGCGAATTCATCAAACGATTCAAGGCCATCTTAGCCAAAGTTAGTGGGATAAGCGACAAAGTCGCTATTGATTCTCTCTGAAAGACGTTGTGGTACAAATCCAAGTTTGAAAAGTGGATCACTCTGGAGAAGCCGCGGACGATCCAGGACGCGCTCCATAAGGCGACGGACTACATCATCATTGAAGAGGAGACGAAGGTTTTGTCTCAAAAGCAAAAGACGGCAAAACCCTCGTCAAAAGACTCAGGGACGGATCCAAGGTCTAAGAAGAAGAGCACTCGCAACGACAAAAATGTCCAACACGGGGAGGAGGAGACCCATGGAGCTCACAACTATGCTATCAACTCCGGACAAGAGCAGGGACGAACGACGGGAAACACTTGGACCTGAAATTCGTACTATGACAAAAACGCTTTCTGCGAGTTCCACCAAGTTCGAGGACATTCCACCGTGAACTATAAAGTGTTGGGCGCCAGATTGGCTGCGAAACTGATCGCCGGAGTACTCTCCAAAATCTCGACAGTGAAGGATCTCGTCCGTGACTCTGACCAACCTCCGAAAAGCGACAAGAACCCTCAAATGGAAAACCCTTCTCAAGGAAACCAATCGGGATAGAAACGCGGAAGGAGACAGTGCGAGAAAGGAAACGACAATAAACGCAGAGGAGTCAACATGAGCATCGGCGGATCCCAATAATGCAGTGACTCGGTCTCGGCTATAAAGGCATACCAAAGTAAGGCTGAGGCAAGTGCCAATACGCCGGTCTCTCCGGTACCTGGTGAACCTCCGCTCTAAACCATTTCGTTCGACGAAGAAGAAGCCGGTGGAATTGATCAACCTCACTGCGATCCACTCGTGATCGACCTGGTCATAGGAGAACTCAAAGTCGCCAGGGTCCTATTCGACACAGGAAGCACGGCCAATCTCATCTTCCGCGATGCTCTGAAGAGGATGAACATCAAGCTCGGAGAAGTCGTCCCATTGCCGAAAACACTGACTGGTTTCTCCGGCACAACATCGATGACGCTCAGGTCAATAAAACTCCCTGTCGCAGCAAAAGAAGTCATCAAATTCGTGGACTTCACGGTCGTCGACTGCCCAGCTATCTACAACGTCATCATGGAAACACCTTGGTTGAACTCCATGAATGCCGTCGTGTCCACTTACCATCTAGAGATCAAGTTCCCGACGAACTACGGAACCGCCGCAATTTGGGGATGTCAGAAACTTTCGAGGGGTTGCTTCTTAGCGGAACACAAACTGCGACAGATCACTACCACATCAATGGTGAAAGCCAAGCGCCCGAAACTGGATCAGCCGCTGACCAAAACCACCCAGGAAAAAGACAATCTCGAAGCAACAGGAGTAACAGCCGAAGAACAGCCCGTTCTAGCGCCCAGCACTCCATCCCCACCAGAGAAGACAGCTCTGGAGGAAAAAGTCGTCGACCCTGCGACTAATGCGTTCGACACAAACACAACCGCCAAGTAAACACACTCGTGCAACAAACAGAACTACGAGATGGCTTGATCCTCGAAAGAGGTACGTAGGCAGCTTGTCGAAAGATAAGTTCAGCTATCCCCCTCTCTAAAAAGGGGGGGTGGGTACATATACGAATACTTGTATATTCCCGCTCTCGAATACATTTACCTTGTATTTCTCAAAATATTTTCGGCAATAAAAGGATATCTTCAAAAGCTTGATAACAGCAACCTCTCTTATCGAGGGAAATATCTTATTACATTTTTTGAAAACGATCTATACGCAAGAGGAGAATGTAATCTTCGAACCAATCCGAACAGCGGAAGAGATCGAAAAGATTTTCAAAACACTTGTAGACAGATTATCTCCGCGAAAACTCGTTTAACCAAAAGGAGCTTCGTCTCGACGACTTAGCCTCCCACGCCGTCAGTGCACCCCGCAGGCCGCAACAAAAAAACGAGACTCTAAGTCTCGGAATTTTTCCAAACGCAAAAAACATTTCCTCGAGAGAACATAAGCGAGACGTCGCCCAATGTTCCGAAGAAACACGTTCTCAATCCATTTACACCAACATATTACATACGCTCGTCGATTGGCCCCGTCGAGCACTCTAGCCGTCTTAAACAAACACATTTAGATCCATCCAAATAACGCGCTATAAAAGAAACCCAAAATTTTGGTCAGCACTTTCGGGGGACTTAAAAATTGTCCTCGAAGAGATGCTCGACTCCTACCATACAAGTCATGTAAGCCGAGAACACATTGCGGACTTTAAAGCGGGACGGAGTCAGGTTAAAATCGCAACAGGCAAAACGAAAGCCTACTAGTCTTCGCATTGCTTTAACCGAGAGTAAATCTAGGTCTTGCCCTAAACCCAGCACACTGGTCTCTAACGTCTCAAGGCATGAAGTATCGAAATATATGAGATCCTAACAGCATGTCTTTTCATCCGCATCTAAATGCTCACGAAAGTTCCGAGGAAACCTCAAAACACTTCGGACAACGAACAGAATGATCTACAAAAGTGGGAGGAAAACGAGATGACAACTCAAGATCTTCCTACTTAAAACTTTAAAACTTTAAAAAAAACAACAATCATCATAAAAGCGTTTTCACATAAAAACCGCCGAAGCGGTAAGGGATTCGCAGCCACATACGGCCAGTCTCGAAAAGCATAACAAACAGCCGCATTCGGCTCATTACTAAAAAGAAATATCTTACAAAGACGATAACACTCCTGATAAAGAGACTACGATCAGTCGTAGAAGATTTTCCCGGATGTCGAAACTCTCACCGCATAATCTTCAATGTTCAGCAAAACATTCGGCTGGTCCACCTCCCATGTCTCGTCGGGAGCGCCGACCTCCGCCTCGACCGTGTCCGGAGACACAGGATCCAACTCCCACTGCTCCCATATCCTTCGCTCAATCTGAGAGGTCGAGTAATCCTTCGTCTTACGGCTCACACGGTCAGATTGCTTCGCAAACTCGGTCTCGAACGAGTAGTTGTCAGCCTTGGTAAGAAATAAGCCACCCATCGTCCTGCGACACTCACGGAATTCTCCGTACTCGTCATAAACCTTTTAAGATTATCAATCTCGCCAGATAACGTCTCATGGCGACTCCTCACAATCTCGGTGATCTCTCTCTTACCACGCCAATAAGCATGACGGATCTCTGTCTTAGTCGGTCCACGATGGGTGCGCTCCAACTCATCCCTTAGGCGTGTGACCTCCTTCTCAGCTATCTCAGCTTTCATTCGAGCCCTACGAACCTCCCGGCTACTCTCAGTGAGGGCTTGATTCATGATAAGAAGTCTCTGGAAGGAAACTCACAAAGTAAGAGTGAAGGTCGAAATAATGATAACGATTTTCAGAACATCACTTACCCCATTAACCATCCTCGACGCTTTGTCAAATTCTGGCACCTCAGTAGGTTCGCCCTCGGCCGGGTGAGGATCAGATTCGACATCGATCCGACTACCACCACCCTCGCCCAGCTCCTGGGCGAGATAATCTCGGCATATGCTGTCGAAACAACCGTCCACATCAACGCCATCTTCATCAATGAGGATATGCTTATCCTTTCGAGCCAACGACCCCCGCTTTCAACGAGGCATGCACGGAACGTACCCATTGCGACTTGACCCTGATTCTTCCTCAACTAGAAGATCTGGATGGAGTCGAGAAAGGCAAAGGGAAACGGCATGGCGAACTCGGCGCGGCGTGAAATCATTCCAGAAGCACTTGCCGGTAATGAGAAGTTCTCAGAGTTGGAACAGATCATCCGGGAGCGGGGGAAGAGGATCAGTTTCTGCAAAAAAACGAACAAGCACATTAAAAAAAAAAGGGGGAGAAAAGGGAGATATGAAATTTTTCTTTTCTGAAGAGAGAAAATGAGAGAAGATTTTTCTTAAGGCCAGTTATCACCAAGTGAGTGAAGAATGTGAAAACTTACCTCACTTAGCTATAGGCAAAGAGATTTCACTATTCACTCTCGGATTTTTTAATACTGATTCCGCCTAACTCACCTCGTACACGCCAAACACTCATAAGAACACTACATGCTCTCACGAGCTGGGGGCTAACTGTTGGGGTCAAAATCAGCCTTAAAAAACTTCTCGAGAGAGATTTCTTGTCGAGAAAAAAGAAAGGATAACTTGTAAATCAAAAAGCGGCATAACCGAACTTAGATTTCACAAGTAATCCGTCAAACCGGGAAAGCCTCGAGAACACTCAAATAATCTCGGCATAACCAAAAAAACGGTTTACTCACCGGTTTGACTAAGCTGAACCCACACGGTCTACTCGCCATTTGGTGAGTATACCGGTTGGCGAGTAGACCAGCCGGTCTACTCCCCGAACGGCGAGTAGATCAATCCCAAATGGTTGGTTCGCTGGTTCGTCGAGTTGACCAAAAATTTGAAGGTACGGGCCGCACTGGCCCACAAGCATGATCATTCCATCTCCGGCCCATCTTTATAACTCCCCTTTTCGAGAACAAGTCGAACTTAGTCTTTGTTTCTTTCCGATCAAAGTAATCTCCCAAACTTTACTACTTAAAATAGAACTACGAGGATTTCTTTCTAGAAAGAAATGAAAATCGAACGTATAGACAATCGACGGTTGCCTAAACCCCTCAAGAGATTGTCTTCACTAAATGGGAGATTCGGGCTTCCGCACGAACAAACGCCATTTGAAAAGCGCCGTTTCAATAAAATCGTAAAAACGGCTATCGTAAAAACGGGCCGATAGGGTTCATGCACGGCTGAAAGACCACTTTCGATTCTATATGAAATTGAGCCCAAATCCTATGAATGTTTACCCTTGTTTTGCAGGAAAGGATAAATGTTAAGTCTTGAAGGATAAATGTAAAGTTTCCAAAGGATAAACACAAGAATCGGGAAGATATGGAAGATTTCCACGAGAAGATAAATTCGACCAAGGTCCGGCAAGGCAAAACCGCCTCTAAGGACTATATAAGAGATCCAAGGTCAAAGGTGCAGAGGGACCAGAAATTTTACTCAAATCTCTCACAACAAACATAGCGTTTTAGGCAATTTTTCTGTTTTTGTTACTCAAGCTGCGACTCAACTAGGTTTTTGCAGTCTTAGGTTGTTGGAACTAGGGACCTCGCCGACCACTCTCATAGCCAAGGCTCATACCTCGTTGTAACGCTCAAACACTGATTTGGAATAAGATTCATATTGCTCTTCCTTTTTATTTACATTCATCGCTATTTTTGTTTGTTCTCACTGTCTGGTTGCTTGACGTTTTTGGTTTAGCAGAAATCCAGGATCTCTGGGATATAATGGTTTTCCTAACTTTCCTTATTTTACGGAAATCGACAAGTGCAAAGTTCGGTTCTCACATAGTCCTTAGTGGGCGACTGGACCACCAACAAGTATAGTCGCCTGTGAGTGACTAGAGCGCCAAGAAGTGTGTTGCCCATGGGCGACTAGACCACCAACTAGTCTAGTCACCGTTAACAAATCTCATCACCCTCTAACTCCCTGGACCAGTCCTACTCGCCCTCATGGTCCTCTACTCGCCCTTTTGGCTATCCTACTCACCCTCATGGTCCTCTACTGTCCCTCATGGTCCTCTACTCTCCCTCATGGTATCCTAATCGCCCTCTTGTCCATCCTACTCGCTCTTAGCTCCTTCTTTGTGTTCTCCTCTGAATTTCGATCGAAACATTTTTTGTTTCGTCTCAATCGGAGTTTGAATCAAGATTTTACGATAAAAACAAGTAAGATATTTTTTTGCGTAAAACTCTGAATCAATCGTCAAGATGATAATGGTTAGCTTACCACCACTTTTTCCATGTACAACTAGGTTGATAGGACCAACAATATGAAAACAGATTTCGGATAAATCGATGATATCTCCAAGAATTATCGTAAAAATACGCAAGTCGTAAAACGACTCAAAGCTGCCTAAAACATGATAAAACCACACTTATGATTTAATTCGAGAATAGGCCCATATTCCATGATGGATACTCAACTGGAATAAGGAAAATGGAAAAAGAGGATAAATACAAAGTTTCCGAGATAAGCTTGGAGGTCGAAAGATAAGGAAAGATCTTGGAAAGAGATAAACTCAAATCAAGGATGGAAAAGGAAAGATGGCTGACCTTGGAAGTGTATATAAAGAAGATCAAGGCGAGGAGCAGAGGGGACGATTTTTTCAGACTCTTAGAACTCATTGCACTTGGAAACCTTAGGCTATACTCTCGACAAACTTGGTTTCTATGACTGGCCCTTGATTACTAGAAGAACTCGCATAGGCAGTTTGATCTCTTGTTCCATTCTTTTAATTGAACTACGTTCGGCTTGATCCTCAAAAGGGTTACATAGGAAGCCTTCCATAAAGTTCAGTCTAGAATCAACAAACCTTTTTCTTATCTTTTTCGTCTTTTGTTATTGAGATGCGATTCAACTAGGTTTTTGGTTTTAGATGGCTAGAACAAGAAAAATTGCTTACAACTCTTGCGGCCAAAGCTTAAAATTTGTTGTAAAAAATTGTAGGAGCAAATTCAAAATAAAGATCCACTTTTTCTATAAATTTTTTTGTTGTCTTTTCATGTTTTTTTGTTTATTCGATTACTTGTCGTTGACTCTAGCAAAGAATCCGGACCTCAAGGAAAGTAGGGTTTTTTTTGCTTTCCTACGTTCACTAAAATCGACAGTGCAAATTTCGGTTCCCACAGTATCTCTAGTACTCTCTACAATAAAAAAATCTAGAATGGTGCTATAGAATGGTTAGATAATAAGTAAAGTTTTAAATCTGATCATAATCCCATTCTTGACTCAATAAAAATCAATAAAATACATAAGAATATAACTCCAAAATAGGAAGCAATATCAGGAAACCTCTCCTAGACTTAAATAACATTGTCCCCAGTGTTATCCCTTCTCGGTTAGGTGGGAAAAATTAAAACATAAGTAAAATTAATGAGGACAGTAAAAAATACCAGACTCTGTTACAAGTGTCGGTCGATGGTAATGTTATGATGTCAACCAATTTTTGTGCTCCGTTGTCGACCGATGGAGGTTCTCGATCTTCCATCTTTTTTTAGATGCAAATAAAGGAAAATACAAAATTAGCAAGATCATGAAAAGAAAATAAATTTAAACATACCTAATAGTGGGTTGCCTCCCACTCAGCCCTTATTTTTAGTCATTAGCTTGACTTCTGGATATCTTATTCAATCTGGATGAGAATGAGAACTTGCTCAAAAACAAGTCTCAATGTCCAGTTGCTGAAGCTTCGTCACTCTTTTTGTGAGAGCCTGCATTGTTTCTTCTCCTTTCTCTATCATCTCATTAATAATGATTTCTAGAAGCGTTCCAAATGGCTGTGTGAAGTATTTGCTTTGCACTCTGTATTTCCTGACACCATCTGAGAAGTGAGGAATCAATGATAATTGAGCACGGCCCTTTATCTTTTTTATCTTCTTCCAATTGTTCCTCTTCTTTCCCCCAGACGTGTCTGATCTCATGGTGCTCCCTCTATCAAAAATATATCAACACGTTTCAAAATCATTATGCTCTGATATGCGACGAGTGTCGATCGACAATCAAGTGGTAGTGTCGATTGATGCTTCTTCTATTAGGCATTTGTCGACGTCACTTCTATATCTCAACCCTCTCAGAGAAGCTACTACATGTAGAGGATCATCAAACACCCCAATGTAAGAACCCAAATCCACATTCCTATCAAGTGGAATAAAAATTCAATTCTAGAAACAACGCAGGGACCACAAACTTCACAGGATCATGTACCATCTTCGCTCTTTTGTGAAAACCAGCAGCTCTTCTGCACAGATGGGTGGTCTCAGATGTTCGTGGACAGTGAGTTATGAGGCCTCAGACTTGTGCATTCTCTCCTCAACTGGTTCTGTTCAATCATGTAACCTGGCTGTTTGTTCAACGATGAGTGTCGATCGATATCAAGTAGGTGCTGGCGATCGGTATTAGGTGGCTGTGATGATCGATGTCAGTTGGGTGATGTCGATCGATGTCATCTTTCAGTGAAATCTCCCGATCAAAATTTTCAAGCCATTCTTCTAAATCCTAGAATTTTTCAGTAGTGATTTCTTTACTCGGATCCAAATCTGAAATTTGAGGAAGTTCTTCATCCTCTAGCTCCAAGAAATCTTCCATGGTGATCTCTCTATCTAAATGAAAGGCAAGATAGCTTGAGACATTTGTGCTCTTCAGTGTCGCGTCTGCGATATTCTGAGTACAACTCGATTTTCTGGGGGTTTCAAATGGTGTCGATCAATAACAGGGGCTGGTGTCGATCGATAACAGGGGCTGGTGTCGATCGATAACAGGGGCTGGTGTCGATCGATGCTGAGGTCTTAGTGTCGATCGAAGCTGAGGTATTAGAGTCGATCTATGCTAAGGTTGGATCACTAATATCAGATTCTTCCCCTCTTGAACCAACATGATTCTTCTCCAGCAAGAGAGTGTGGGAATAACTCTCAAAGAACTAGTAGTCTTCAGAAACTCCATTGCACTTAATGGTCGACGCTAGATCTTCAAATGTTTCAAGGTGGTTAACGGTACATCCATGAGGAAGACCATGAAAGGGATGGTGACCCACAAGAGATATATATGCATGATTTAGCTCAAAATCATTCATCTGGAGTGTAGAATGACGCATCGTACACTTGTTAACGTAGAACTCTTCAAGATTGTTGTAATCTCTAAGTGTCTTTTTGGTTCAGTCCAATAATTCACAGCAACATCAGTAGCATCATTGATTGCAGCCCATGTGCATAATTCAATTGTCATGCATTGTTGCGAGCGCAACCTTCTTCGTCTTGTAAAACCCCATTCTTGTCAAAACTTAGTATTAGTACCTCGATCTTCTATGTCTTTCCAAAAGTAGTGTCAATCAATACCGAGGATTTGGTGTTGATCGATCCTTGGTTCACGATGTCGTTTGCTGCTTCTTGGAGGGGGTCGATTGATACTTCCCTCGTAGACTTACGGATCGTGCATGAATCAGCAGGCTCCTTCTTTGAAGAACCCAAAAAATCTCTTCTCATTGCTTCCTAGTACTAAGATGTATGTACCTGATAAATAAGAAAAAATATATGTAAGTAAACTATAAACAAAAACCTAGACAAAATCAAAAAAAAAAATTGAGTCTAATGGTGAATCCTCGCTCCCCAGCAACGGCGCCAAATTTGATATGCTCCAATTAACCCTAGGGAAACTTTACTCTCTCAAATAAGAGGTTCGGTTGTAGTACTTAGGGATCGAATCCACAGGGAGTGTGGACACACAATAAATTCAATACAGTCACGATTAAGCTAGGGAAATAGATTTAAAAGCAGTAAATAAGATAGTAATTGATTGATTTAGTTTGTTGTAAACAATAATAAGAAATAGATAGATCTAGAGTTTCAGTCAATCAGGAATATAGTGGATAGAAGCTAAGGGTTTGCATCCTAGAACTCGAATGCAAACAGTAAGATATCAACTAGTGAATCTATCTATGATTTACGTCTTTCTTAACAACTCTTGTTGAGAACTCGAAATAGACCGTTGATCAATGCTATTGAGCTAGCATCGATCGATGCTCACTTAAATCAAGCATTACGACCTAATTCGATATGTTCACTAAAATTACTAGACCAACTCTCGTATGTATCTAGCAACCTAGCTCAACAGCGTTTATTCAAGTAATGATCTTACTCTCACAGTTGTCAATTATCCTAAGATCATGGCTCTAGTTAACTACTCTAGAACAAAAGCAATAGGCACAATTCAATTGAAGGATCTTATTGCACCTTAGCAATTCTACTGTTTTTCTAATCCATCAATACCATTACCAAACCTAAACCTAGCAGATGAATCTACTCAGATGGATCTACTCAGACTTGATATTTGTCACAAAAATCATAGATGAATAGATGAAATAGAATGAATAATAAAACCATTGGAGTTCCATGAGGACTCTGAAGGAGCTCCTCTCTTCTCTGCAACCCTAAAACTAAGAACAATGAATAGAATAAAGTGTAGCCTAAATAATGTCTTAGAAAACATATAAATAAGGTTTAACGTCGGCCAGGGGCATTATGGTAACTTGTGCTAGCTTCTGGTCTTTAGTCGATCTTGAAATATAGTTTTCCCACATTCTGCGATCACCTTCGATCGACAACAAGTCTGTATCTTCGATCGACACTCATTTGTCTCCTCGGCAACTTCTTCTCGCGAGGAAGACATACCACTCTTCAGTAAAACAGGAATAACGACTGCTATAGGATGATGATTGACCTCAAAACGGTGGCATTGTAAAGATAACTCAAATTTCTTTCTTGTGTAAATAGATCAGCTCAATCGCATCATTGGAAGATCTCCATCCATATCTAAACATCTGACGTGTCTGTGCAGTTCTGCACCTCAAAAGGCTCCAGAATCACCAAAGTTCTCCAAAACGTACCTTGACCTGAAAACACTATAAAACAACCCCACACACACATAATAGATTATAAATAAGGCCAATAACATGGTGGTAAATATCGGTACCTATCAAGCATAATAGAAGGAGTGATACCTAAGACATTTGTTGAAGCTATGAAATGCCCATGATTGAGATAAGCAATGCGATTGGAGATTGAGGCTCAAGAACAAAATAGGACTTCGCTGCTAGGAGAGTTACCAGCAGGTAAGTGGGTTATTGGATGCAAATGAGTCTTTAAAACTAAGTATGATGCAGATGGGATTGTCGAAGGTATAAGGAAGGGTTGGTTGCATGTGGTAGTCGACAAAATAAAGGGTTTGACATTCAGAAATATTTTCTCTTGTGGCAAAAATGACTACAATTAGATTGCTCCTTCAGATTGCAGCTGGGAAAATTGGGAACTACATCAGATGGATGTGCATAACGTATTCCTTCATGGAGACTTGGGAGAAGAAGTATATATGAGATTACCGCAAGGTTTTGGTTCATCTGAGAAAGGAGTGGTGTGTAGATTGCAAAATTCATTATATGGGCTAGTCTCCAAGGTGTTGGTTTGCAAAGCTCGCGAAGGCACTTATAGGTTATGGATTCAAACAAAGTAAGGCTGATTACTCACTTTCTCATTGGTGCAAGGTAAGATTCACTTGCACATTCTAGTGTATGTCGATGATCTTGTGGTGGCAGGAAGTTCAGGTGAGGTTATCCAAGAGTTTGAGACATACTTGAGTAGTTGTTTCCATATGAAAGATTTGGGAAAATTGAACTATTTTCTTGGATTGGAGGTTGCTAGAAATCCAGACGGTATCTATTTATCACAGAGGAAGTATGCTCTGGATATTATTGCTGATGTTGGATTACTTGGTGGTAATTCGATAGAGTTTACGATGGAGCCAAACCATCATTTAGGGAGGTCGACATCACCTTTATTCATCGAACCACAGAAGTATCGACAGCTTGTTGGAAGATTGATTTACTTGACTGCGACAAGAACAGATCTTGCTTTTCATATCTTGTCAGAGTTTAAGCAAAAGTCAAGAGAAGATCATTGGACTGCCACAGTGAGGGTTGTTCCTTACTTGAAAGGGTATCCTAGAATGGGAGTTATTTTTTGAAAGCTGGTTGTAATTTTCACCTTACAGCTTGGTGTGATTCAGATTGGGCTGGTTGTCCAATCACGAGAAGATCTTTGAATGGGTAATTGGTACAATTGAGAAATTCTCATGTATCATGGAAGTCGAAGAAGCAGGATTTGGTGTCGTGTTCGTCAGCTAAGGTGGAGTATCGTTCTATGGTGGCAGCATTAAAAGAATTTAAGTGGATTAAGAGTCTGATGTTTACGATGGATATTGAGCATTATGGAGCTATGGATTTGTACCGTGATAACCAATCGGCATTACATATTGCAGCTAATCATGTGTTTCATGAGCTTACGAAACATCTGGACTTGGACTGTCAATTTATTAGAGATGATATACATGTTGGATCGTTCGAAAGAAGTATGTATCTACAACGCTACAACTAGCTGATATCTTTACCGAAACATTGGGTGGATCTCCTTTACAAGCACGATTGTCCAGGTTGGGCATTCAAGATCTTCATGTTCCAACTTAAGGGGGGCGGGGGTTTAGAAAATATAATATTATTGTAAATTATTCATAGTTGTCCATATTTTAAGGCTTTCATATATAATCTTGTAAAGAATGTAAGTAGCTGTTTGAGAGAAAATAAGAGAATTCTTCTCCATCTTTTACTTTAATTTTCTTGTAGGTCGAGGTTAAGGGAAATCAGCCAATTCCTACATCAACAAGGGTCAACGGTCCGATCTGTACATAAACACGTCACATGTGCGAAAACATACATCAACCAGCACAAAATTCAATTTTCATACATGAACTTTCAAAATTTGGTTTTAACATACATTGACCTAATGTTCGTTAGTCAAACGTTACGAAATATAAGTTGTCATTAACTCATTACCAAAAGGGGCAACGGTCCCGATTAGTACATACATCAATTAATACAAAATTCAAATTCAGTACATGAACTTTCAAAATCTGATTTTAACATACATTGACTTAATTTCCACTAGTCAAACATTACAGAAGATAAATTGTCTGGCATGTGTTGATTAAGTGAGGTTTTGTTATATTATATGGTAATTAAACCGTATTACGTGATAACTCACTGAGAAACATAAATCATTTAGTTCAAACGATTCGTTCTCGTGTAACTCATTATTTAGCTTTTCTTTTTAACTTTTTTCGACTTTTTGGGTAAAAATACTTAATTAGGCATGGGAGTTCGGGTCTTAGGGTCAGATTCGGACTGGTTCCTTTTTGGTCCGGGTCCTTCGGGTCTTAAACATTATGACCCAACTACGTATGTGAAAATATTCGGTTCGGGTTTGGGTCGGTTCCTCTCGGGTGGGTCAGTTCGGGTCTATAATTAAAATACATGTAAAGTACCAGTAATTTTTGGCTCCGGGTCGGGTTTCGGTATTTAGGATACAAATCTAAATATTTGAAAAATAACTAGAATAAAACTATCAATAATTAAAATAAAAGATTTCTAAACTCTATATCTTATATGTACAGTTACATATTACTTTAAATGTTGCAAAAATAGTAAAAGTGGATAAAAAGACATTTCAACTAAATCATAAATTAAAATACAGAAAATAGAACAAAAAAATCATAGTTATGGATATTTAAGTTATTAAGTCGGGTATGAATCGGTTCTTATCGAGTCGGATCTATTCGGATCGGTTCTTTTCTGGGCCAGGTCAATTCGAGTCAGTTTTTTCGGTTCCGGTCCTTTGGGTATAAAAATTTTGGACCCAACTAGGTACTTGTAAATTTCTGGTTCGGTTACGGGTCGAGTATTTTCAGGTCGGTTCTGGTTCGGGTTTTTGGGTAAAGATAAAATACCCAGTCCTAAACCTAACACAAAGAAGACAGCAGAGCAAAGAGAAACGAGAGTGTCTAGCTTATCCAACCCTATTTCCTCTTTTGTTCAATAAGTTAGACATTCTCGTTTCTCTCTGTACAATTTTGGCCTATGTTGTCTTCTCTGTGTCAGATTTTTTGCCGAAAAAGGCGAAGAACAAAAAGTTAAAGAGAAAATCTAACTAATGAGTTTCACGAGAATGAAATTGTTTGAACTAAATTATTCATTTTTCAGTCAATTACCACGTAATACGGTTTAATTACCACATAATACAATATAAACCTCACTTAATCAACAAGTGATAAACAATTTATCTTCGGTAATGTGTGACTAGTGGAAATTAAGTCAATGTATGTTAACACCAGATTTTGAAAGGTCATGTATTGAATTTAAATTTGTATTAGTTGATGTATGTTTTCGCATAGGTGAAGTGTTAATGTATTGATCAGGACTGTTGGCCCATGTTGATGTAGGAAATGACTGATTTCATGTTACGAGGTTAATGACAGCTCATATTTTGTAATGTTTAACGAAAATTAGGTCGATGTATGTTAAAACCAAATTTTAAAAGTTCATGTATGGAAATTGAATTTTGTGCTAAGTTGACCTATGTTTCCGCATAAGTGACGTATGTATGTATTGATTGGAACCGTGGGTTGTTTATGTAATGCATCACTTCTCCCTTGTTTCCTAAAGTTTGTAGGTCGAATTTATGTATCGAGTCTCCCTTTCTCCAGTGGGACTAAATTCAGGGTACGCAACCCACTTCCAACTAAGAAAAGAAGCTGAGAAATTTACCCAAGTAAAATTAATACCACATGTGAATGCAAATTCTAAGGTAAGAGCATGATGTAAGATTAAGGGGTGGTCTCACAAGTGTGCACCGAATGGAACCATGCAATTGGCTGTGTAACTCTTCATGCTTCATCAAGTGACAGAATGAAATGGTTAAAGATGGAGTCTATGCAATTGGTTGTATAACTCTCCTTAGAGCAATGGTTGGAATGATGGTGAGGAACAATGGAGTGAGAGATGCAACAAAGTCTATTGATAGAACTTCGATTAGTCTAGAACACAAGAAAAATGAATCACACTCAATGTTTACAAGGTTGTAAAGAGACTTTATATAATGAATCACACTCAATATCTACAAATGTGCAATATTTACAAGGCTGTAAAGAGACTTTATATAATGATCATATCAACTGGTTTGAAAATAGATTACAATAAATTTAAAACAAAATCAAAGGGAAAATTACATGGAAGCAGATTATAAGTTTAAGGAAAGTTTACTGCAGCTGTTAGAAAATATTACAAAGCAATTTAAATACTAAACACATACCTTTTCATCGACGCTCCTTGTGATTGCTTTTGGTAAGTTGATCTTTGCATTTTCTTAAATAGTCAAAGACGCCATTCTAGTGACTATTTGGTTTTGAGTTTAAATGGTGTGCTTACTTCTCTCTTTGAGGACTTATGTAGCCCAGATAACAAATATGAAATATGTCGTGACAATCGTCCTCTTGACCATTCTTTGGACCGTTTTTGATAACATATGCCTAGGTGGTATATTTGGTAATAGCAATTTGATTTATTTTGATAGTGATGTCTGCTAGTTGCTTGATCAAACTTTATACAGTTTTGTTAAACTCTTTTTGTAAGACTCTGATGTCTTTTCTTGTTCTTGGAGTTAGCCTCACGGTTAAAATTTAGTCTTCTTGATCCTTAAGTGGTTCCATGTCCTCATAAGAGCATCGAAGATGTTAAAATTAGTGATTGAGGAAGTAGTTTAAGTTGTGTCAGTCCTGATTGAGGCTGAAATTGTTGAGTTGCTGCTGGTGATCAGATACCCTAAGTAACCTCAACAGTATGTGAGTCTGAACTCTGAAGTAGTTTAGGTGTCACTGTAGCCACTGCCGTAACATCAAAGCAGAAGACATCGAAAACGTTGCTCCCAGAAATGCTCAAACAGGTTCTAGGCAAAACTAACTATAAATTAACAGGAAGCAACTCCAATGGATATCCAAGAAAGAAAATAAAAGGAACTAGCTCCACTATTTTTTTACTTAAAATCAAAGTAATAAACAGCTGAGGAAATTAACATCTTTCTAGTACAGATCAGATATTCTAAGATTATTTTAGTATCACTTATGAAAAAGAAAAAGGTGATGCATATTTGGTTAATGTGCAAGTTGTAGATGCTATCGCGTCATATATGATCAGCATACCTTTTTACTTTTCAACTTTGTCCTCGTAAGATAATTGTTCTCTGATAAGTTCACACCGTGTTAGCTCGAACCGACTACGAAGAAAATAAAAGTCAAAACTTGATAGGTCACGCCAAAGAAAACATTGTATTTTTCTTCAATTAAAGACCTAATGGTCTGCTACAAACCAATAAAAAATTCCACTCTTTACAACGGTATTCCTAACTATTTCTCAGTTCTTACTTTTTATTTCTTATAAACAATTGTTTCTTCCAACCTTTTATGAAAGTCGTCGAGTTTAATTAACAAACATTTCTTGTGGAGAAGCAGGTAGTTTGGCAAATCTCATTCAACATTCGCATGTAGTATGATTACACGTTGTTTTTGTCTATTTTAATATATAATTAGTAAAAGAGTCAACCTACGTAATCCAATTAGACATGTGTGAAAACGCGATACAAAGTAAGATAGTCCGACATTCTTGGTCAAGAATTAATGCTATTTGCTTACACACGCACACCTGCATATAATTGAAGAAAGTTGACGAAACCATTTCTAAATATCTCAAAGAGAAAGAGAACAAGAGAAGGGGGGAGAGAGAGAGAAGGCGATAGAGATAGAAGTGAATACAAAAAGGTCACAAAATGGGGAAGAAGATTAGTGTGTTTGTGATATGTTTGATCTTTGTATTGGTGGGCTCGTCTTTGATGTTTAGGAGAGTTGATTGCAGAGCCCTACGATCGAAGCCTCTGAGAGATATCAACGGCCAAAACCAATCGGCGGTGGCCATGAAGGTGAAAACCAGCTCGAGCAGTCAATTTCCTCTGATGAGGAGCTATGGTTTCCGGTTAGCGTCTGGACCGAGCAGAAGAGGACGTGGTCACTGATCAAATAATCACCATTTGTTTTTCTTTGCTTTTTTTTTTTGTTAGATTATTTTAACGGTGTAAATCGTAAGTTTTGTTGAATGTTTCGTAACTTTCGTCCAAGTTGTAACGCGTAAAATGAAGTTACTAGCTTTATCCCTTGATTGTATGTAAATGTTTGTTTCTTTTCTTTTCAAATGGATTGAAGAGCATCATTATTTGCTTCTGTAAAAAGAAATACAATCCTAATAATGTTAATAGAAAAAAGCAATAGAAACCAGTTCTAGCATTTTCAATGGCTATTGAATAACCACTTAATCGTGAGGTGACTTGGTCTTGATGGTTATCCACTTGATCCAAAGTTCGCTACCTACAACTGCGAAGTGAGTTTTAGTAGGAATAGTTGAGTTTCTTTGATTGGCCATGTAAATATTACTAAATAAATCTAATTCGGACGAATTATTATTTTGCCGGATTTATGTGCTAAATCATATTTCAACACTTGGTAAAAAGATGGCTCTGTTCGGAATAAAGACAATGCAGCAACAAGCATCAACAAAAAAAAAGATATTGCAACGACAAAACGATACACATATAAGCGAGAAAATCTATACTATATAAAAGTTGAGGCTATAAGCCATAGAGGGTGTCCACATAGGATGTTAAACAACCAATCATATTATTACAAATTAGTTTCTCTTTTTTTTCAAATATGTTAATATTTCCATAAATTAAAATAAAACAAAATTAGTCATATATATATAACTTAAACTAACAAACTAAATATTAACATTTCATAACTTCCTTAAAAAATTATAAAATTATAGTAAAATAGAAAAACAAAAATCATAACAGTAATATTAACAAAAAAAACTATTTCTTCTTAGGTAGACATATCATTATATTAGTTTTAATTTTTACAAAATATCAATATTTCCATAAATTATACTAAAAACAAAATTAGTGCTCCATTTATAATTTAAACTAGCAAAATAAATATGCATATATTACAATTTGCTTATAAATATGGAAAATCAAAAATAAAATCGTAATATTAACAAAACATTATTTATAGATTTTCTAAAAAAATAAAATAGTAATTTAATGTTAAAATAGTAAAAGTTACAAAAATAATCTAAACAATTCACAATGTATAAAAAAGAATTTTATTACATCTTTTATATTAGGAAACTTGATGTTAAAGTAGTTAAAATAGCAAAAACTAAAACATCTAAAAAGGGAAATTCCCTTAATGTATGAAATAAGAAACTTTCTAATATATGAAGTATTAGGGTGAGTATAAATAGTTTTCAAATATCCAAGAATTTTTAAGATTTACTTTGACAAAGTAAAAATATTAAAAAACGAAAAGAAATATTAACACAGCGTTGCTTCTCTTTAGTTTTCGATGTAGTTCAGAAAAAAAGTCTAACAAGAATGAAATTTATGCTAGAGTGATTCACTTTTGGGAAGCACATAACAACAAAAAAGTAGTTTTCTTATAGGTTTTGAGTCATTTATTATTGATCAAAAGGTACAAAAACTTTATTCACATTATAAATATAAAATTAATACATACTATATAATGTTTGACACAAAATTTTACATGGAACAACAATGAGGCAGATCTAGAAGCCGGTTTGATCTATAAGATTAAGAATTTCTTGGTCAACAACAACAAAACAAGTTACAAGAGAATTGCTCACAAGTTTATAAAAGTTGAGGTTATAAACCAGTGAATACATCCACATGAAACTTTAAACTATCAATTATAATATGCCAAACTATTATTTTAATTATTTTTAATAAAATGTCAAATTTTTGAGAAAATTACTTATTTGAAAGTAAAATAGGAATCAATATCATATATGGTAAAGTTAACAAAAGTAAAAACATTATACATATATTAACTTAGCATTTATAAAATTTGAAATTTAACATAAATAATTATTAAATGTACTAATTAATTTCAATTGAAAATTTTCAAAAAATTATAACTGTATAAATTTAAATAATATGCCTTCAAGATTACTTAAAACATTAAGAAAAATATGTCAAATTACCATTTATTTATTAACTTAAGAAATTTTAATGATTTCCAAAAACATGCTTCTTTCAAAATACAATGAAAACCAATATAAGTTTATTACAAAATTAAATAAAATATAGGATGCAGTTTGATATATAAACTAGATCTTTGGAAGATTAACATAAAACTAATTAATAAAAAATTCAAAAGAATTTTAAATATCAAAGACAATGTGAATCTAGAAAAAATAGGAAAAATATTAAATAATATTTTGAGTATAATCTTGTAAAATCTATATAAATCAATTTTATTTTATTATTGTAAGTTTATTATTAAATAAAATTAAATTATTAATAGAGATTCACGTGTATAAAAATTGAGACTATAAACCATTGAGAGTTTCATATAGGATTTAATGTCAATAATCATATTATGACAAATTAGCTTTTAATATATTATTTCTGAAATATCAACATTTCCCAAAAATATTTTACTTAAAAATAAAATTAAATTAAATAATATGTATGGTATACCAGTTATAATTATTTTAATATATAACAGATTCAGAAAACTAACATAAAATAACTAAAATTAATAATTAATTTTAAATAAAATTTTAACAATAATAACTATTGATTTAAAACACATAATTTTCAAAGTTAAGATTTTATGATATTGGAAATACTCATAATAACATATGCTTTATAAAATGATTATGAAGCATTGAGAGTGTCCACATATTATTCTCAAACACCAATAAAATATGTTAGATTTTATTTTAATTTTAACTTTTGACAAGTTTCATAAACACTTTCTATCATAAAAACGAAATCAATATTATATTTACTAAAAAAAAGCAAAACATTAAAAGAATCAGTTTGATATATAAATTAAATATTTAAAAGATTAACATAAAATTAACTAACAAAAAATAATCTTAAGAATACAAGAATTTTAGATAATAAAGATAAAATGAATTTTAGAGAATTTAACATTTTAAATTATTATTTATTAAATATAAATATTTCCTTAAAATTCTTCACTTGAAAATAAAATAGAAATAAATATTAAATATGGTTAACTAACGAAAGTAAATCATTACAAATAAATTAGCTTATAATATAACATATTTTGAAAAACTAACATAAAATAACTAAAATAAGAATCAATTTAAAATATAAGAATTTCAAACTATTATAACTATATAAATCTAGAACACGTGATTTTCAAATTTTACGCTACTATCGAAAATATTCACAAATAACATATATCATATAAAATGATGATATGAAGCATTGATTGCATCCACATTTTATTTTCAAACACCAAAAAATATGATAAATCATTATTTTATTTCTAACTTTTGACTTTTGAAGATTTTCAAAAACATGATCTTTCAAAATAAAAAGAAAATCAGTATATTTATTTAGTAAAAAAATCAAAATCATCAAAGAAATCAGTTTGATATATAACCAGATTTTTAAAAGATAAACTATTTTTTTTTGTAAATACAAAGTAAAGTTAGATATTGTGCATACAAAGTAATCTTTTATATTATTTAGATAGAAAATAAATAAACAATAATAACAAAAATATTTATTACAGTGGAATAGTTTAATACACATAGAACAATCCATTTTTTTTAAAACAAATTATGATTAATGAACAAATAAATATGTTTATAAATAGATTTACACATTCACATCTACAAAAAAAAGATATCTAAATATTAGTTATTTAAAGAGTATAATTGTATCAAAACGTAAGTATGGAAAATAATAAATTATGCTTTGCATACATTTTATATAAAAAGTATATAAATCATTTATCTTTGTGTTTAAAAATTAAAATAAAATAATACTAATTATTAATATAAACTCGCGCGTAGCGCGAGTCGAAAATCTAGTAGTGATTAAAAGTTGACTCCGAATTTCTGAATCGATGACACTATTAGTTCAGTGACCCAAAGTTTGTGACATCTAAAAATTTTAATAATCGATCCAACGAAACTGAGTTATATTTTCTCAATTACACGTTCTAAATTTTGGGGATGCTAGTCGCAGCGTTTGCATGCCAAACAGTTGAGGCGATATATATACTTGCCTTTCGGGTTCTAAACACTGTTACTTCAGTATCAGAGGTTGGGGAACCAGCAGTCTTAGATGATAACCTTTCTTGACCACCAATGTAATTAGTGACCACCAAGTAATCTTGGATCACTTCCGGCTATTTCTCTTATAGCCCTAGAATCTGAGTCATGATTTCAATCACTTTTATGAAAGGTTATCTACTAGCAACTCTCCTTTATTGTCACGTCTATGGAATTTATGTTAATCCAAACTCTATAATATTGCTTAGGCAAGCATCTACTACGGTTACTATGTGTCGAGTCTTTAGGGCTTGTCTTGTCACTCTAAGTTTGCGTTTAATATGGTGGTCATGGGTCCGGGTATTTTACCCCCAGCGAAGACCTGAACCAACTCGTAGGTTTTGGACCTAACCCGAATTGAACCCTAGATTCAATGGTGTAAAAGTATATCTGAATTTTAATAATCTCTGCCTAATACCTACTTCAAGTATGTTTCGGATGCAAATTTTAATATATGGTAAGATAGATCTAAATTACCCAAATTATACCTGAAAATCATAAGTAAGTCCAATATTACAAAGTAAACGATCCAAAAACATAAAAAAAAAACCCGATAATACTCAAAAGACCCAAAAAAATATTAAAAACGACTGAAAACATTAAAAAGATTTTAAAAATTACAAAAAAATAAACATTAAAACGTGGAAAATAATTGAAAATGACTCATAAAACCTAAAAAACGAATAGAAACCATTTGTATCAAAATATTACGGATCTTTTACAAGTATAGAAATTATCTACCAGTATCGATCTAGACCCGAAAAGACCTGATCTGGAAGCGACCCAAAATTTATTAAGGGGGTGTTAGTGGGAGTTAGATTTATATAGAGTTTGTTGATTTTAAAAGTTGATAGATTTGTTAAATTTGGAAAGAGTTGTAGAGAGTTTTGTATATTTTGAAAATTTATAAAAATAAGTTGTTATAATGATTTTAAGAATTTTAGGCATATATGTAGTATTCTTTAAATCTTGTTTCATGAGTTAAAAAATTATGAATACAACTCCCAATAACACTAACTCTAATGGATTTAAAGAATCATTAAAATCTAAACTTTTTGAATAACAAATGACTTTATATAGAATTATAAAATCATTATACCAATAACACTAGATTTGAGTGAGAATTTGAGAATCTATATACCAATAACACTAGACTCTAAGAATTCTAAAAGTTATTATAAATCTAACTCCCACTAACACCCCCTAAGTATCCAATTGGATCTAAATGTCTAAGACCTAAAGTATCCAAACCTGAAAATCCAACCCAAACCCTGATGTCCAAGCCTAGTTGGTCATGTCATATATTCCATGGAAAACAATGAATCCATCCAACAGATGTTATGCAAATAATTTTGGTGTCTTGACGATTAAATTATCATCAGAAGCTTATAAATATAACGATTCTGTGATAATGAAGGGTGTTACAAAAAAAAAGAAAAAAAGAAGCCTCCTATTGAAGTAATCGATACATCAGAATAGATTTAGACATCTGAGGCTCTCTTTCGAGGACAGCAACTACATCCTTCACCGAGATTGTCCTCACCACTTTCGGTTGAAGCGACGAACCTTGGTTCTTCCCTAATCTTCGACCACCTGAAAACAAGAATCCAGAGCTTATTATATGGAAACAAAACCGTGAAGTAAATAAAAAGCGCGGTTAAAAGAAAAAAAATAAAACTCACCCGCTCCAGTAAATCGTCGTCCACCATCTTGCTTGTCCTTGGAGTTTCTTCCTCCACTTGAAGTAGCTTTCTGAGTCCCATCTTTACCAGCTTCAGATACAGATTTCTGACGAGCTTCTGCCATTAATTGCCATTTTAAAAACGTATCATCTCCTCCGACAGCAGCACGAGCAGCAACGTTTGCAGCTGTCGTTCTCATTTTGTCATCGTCCTCTTTATTTCCCTTCACACATTAAAACCAAACATTGCAAAGTTACATTCAAACTGCCTCCAAAAGTGTGTTTTTAATTTCTCTCCTACCTTCAAACCCTTTGAACGGTTATCATCTTTCTCCTTCTCACCATCAACTCCACCATCACCTTCTTCACTCTACATCATTAAGAAAATAAAGAACAATCTTTGCAATGTCTGTATCCTTTCGTAAAATTAAGAAGATAAATAATGAGCTCCGAGTATACCTCACTAGGTTTCTTAAGCTTTTCTGCCTCAGCCTGTTTCTTCTCCCATTCCTCTTTCACCTTCTGATTCATTTCGTTGATTTGTTGCCGAACATCTGACGTGATAACAACCCGGTGTCTAGATTTCTCAGTATCAACTCGCTGCAAGAAACACTTGTAAAACTTTAGATAGATCAGATTACAACAATGTTGAGGCAGCAAGTAACAGACAGTTAGACTGGACCTGCTTGGACAACCGAATTATATGAGATAATAGTCCTCGCATCCTTTCCTCCACACACTGAGAGCACAAATGCATGAGAAAAAAAACGGCAGTGTGCAAAAGAATTCACAAGAAGTTGACATCTCACCAAAGACAAGCACCGTTCAACATCATTGCTTATCTGTTTTAAACCGACTTTCGCCACTGCCACATATGAAAAACACATATATAAGTTTCTCCAAGGGATTCATAAACCGAAAGCAGATAAGAAGATAGGGAAAGTATCGCAACTAATTTCCGCCAACTTTTTCTGCAGAGGAATTTTCTGCAAAATTAATCTTTCTTCCTCTTCGTGCACAACTCTCCGAGATGCTTCAGAAACACGACCATCTTCCTTTCCCCCAGAGAACAACTGTTCTTCCTCTTCCTAAACCAGACAAAAAAAAAAATCAGCACTACATAACCATATTTATATTCTAAACGAAGCTACCAAGAAACGCACTCTGAGATTAACCCCACTGACTGCAGTGACATCATTGAGCTGTTCAATACTTTGATCCATAGAATTTGGTAGCACTTTTTGCTTCTTGCTGCAAGTTGAACCATGCAAAACAACAACCATTGATTATAGTTTTACGTGAGGAAACCAAAAAAAGAAAAATGCTTTATAATTCACTTATGAAAGATAAGTATTTAACTACAATTTAAATGGCTAACGAAAACGAACGACTTCAGAAGGGTGTCAAAATAATTCACTTTTTCTAAACACGAGGAGCTCAATTACCTAGGTGGTGACGATGAAGAGCCTAATGTCTCAAGAGGTTTCTTCTGACCAACAAAAGGCTTTTTTGGTGGCATCCGAGCATTAACTCCTGCTTGAGACGTACCCAAAGGACCACGAGAATTCACCTGCTGGACATACATAATTGGTCAACGAGAAATATTTTCCAAAACTGAAACTACTTCCCCAGTTACTGTTCACATTAGAAATTTTCAAAAAGGCAAAACGAGGAAAATGATATAGATGCCAAGTTTTTCCAAGATATAAAAAAGCCTACTAAAGCATCGTGGTTGCCCCAAAAGCTCAAAGATAAGAGGCAAAAAAACGAACAACTGAAACTGAGAGGCAAACAAAGAACAACTGAAACTGACTTTTTTAATGGGAAGTTTATATATATATATATATATATATATATATATATATATATATTAAATAGCTCTTACTGCTGTGCTGGCGTCCAGTTGGGTTGTCATGGAAGGAGAACCAGAGATTGCATGCGCCATGTTTCTAGAAGACTCCTTCTCTGAATCCTCTTTCGAAGTCCCTGAGGCTGCATTCTTCTGTTCAAAACTTTGATCAACTGATTCCTGCTTCACATGGGACATTGATGATCCTTGACTAGGTGCAGAGTTTAGAGGCAATGATGAGCTGTTCTGGAAGTGCGATGTAGCGCCACCTTGAACCCTACTAGGATCATTGACAGAAGTTGGCCTCTCTAACTTGGGCATAGTCATCATGTTTGTTGTAGACTGCGGCGGTCCTCCAAGTCCAGATGATCCTATCGTTTGGTTATGTGCCACATGTCTTATATGGGGATCATGAAGGTGTGGTCTCAATGGGGAACCAGAAACGTTGGTGTTTGAACCCGGGAATGAGTGAAAACTACCGGAGCTGGAATACATAGGAAAAGAGCTTGGTGGAAGCTGCATCTGGTGCGGCGTGTGTTTGGTAAGCCCCTGGACAGGAACTGAACTGCCTGTTGACGAAGATAGTTGGTTAAGGTGGACGACTCCACGAGGGTCAGACTGAGATTTTTGATTATTGATTTCTGCGACTGAACAGATTGAATCAGTAAGGGTGGGTTATGGCTTTTGCACGAAACTAATGAGACACATCTACGGAAAGCATAAAGCTTTATGATGATCGTGAAAAGAAAAGTAAGAATGCTTCAGTGAATAATCAATACCAGTTGAAGAAGCTTGAATTCCAATTTTTCCCTGGTTATAACCCACCTGAAAACGACCACAAATTACCAATAAACAAGTATTTAAGAGAGATCACAAGAGACCCTTAAGTATTACAAACGATTACAATCGTAAATCAAACTTAAAAGGAAAACACCTTAATTCTAATGCAGAAGGGAAAAACACCAAAGCTATTACAGACGCAATGTGGGACAACGCAAGTCAGTAAAACCATATGACTAATCAACCCAGGCGCAAGTCTGATACCCTAAGAAAAGATTATAGATCTAAGATAACACACTGTGAAAAGGTTATTATAACATGTCGGTTGTGATTTACAACCGGGAAAATTAAGGGTGTTGCTTAACATAATATGTTATCCTACTAATTTGTTAAACAACTGCAAGAAGTTAGAGCAAAATGTATGCAGAACATGCAAGTACGACCGTCTGGTTAAGGATTTTGCAAAAGCGGGCAAAGATATACAAAAAGGTTCTGCATTCATTGAACTCTTAACTGTAAAAACAACAAAACAGTATCTGGAAAATTATAAACTAAAGAAGTTCCTATTACCAAAGTTAAATGCCTAGTCTAGTTTCAATACATGACACAATATATGCAAAATGGTAATACCTGCTGTAGTTTACTAACTGCTAACCTAAGCATCTGATCGCCTACAATATCCTTCATATGTCGTGTGAACCCCTCTTTGGGGATTTCATTTTTCTGCAAACAAGTATCAGTAGGAAATCAATAAAATAAAGCAATATCTGTGGAGCAGAATGTCAAGAGATTTACAGATAGACATACTTTAAGTCTCGAATAAAGGGTACGGAGCTGCAGCGCTCTGTCTTTGTCGAGTTGGGCCATTAAGGTAGGAAGCAAAGCAGCAAATGGAACTTGCTTAGGGTTGCGGTTCAGAGGATTAACAGGCTGTTCCACTCCACGAGCCTGCTGAGTACTAATCTTTTGCAGTTTTAAATACTGAGATTCACTCTCTTGATTAAGCGGTCTTTCTGGTTCATTACCAGCAGGATTCTTTTCAGAAATCTGCAACCCAGCTGTTTGGGGCACCTGCGAAGGATTATCCCAAAGCTGACCTGGTCGATGAAGATCTTGAGGCTGGTTGTGTAGTAATTGAGATTCATTAGCACGTTTTAAATCATGTTGGTTTTTACCATCTAGAGCCGATCCTTGTTGATCCTTCATCTGAGTGCTTTCAAGGCTGTGCTGCGTCTGGAGATTCATATTGGCATCTCCTATACCATTCTTCCATGTCGTTGTAAATTGTTGGCTGGGAGAATGGGTGTTTCCTACAGAAATAATTCAAGCAATGGACTGATGTAGCTCAAATCCTCATTGTATAATAAAATATCTAATGCAGAGACAGAGAAATAACGTAATGCCTGCAGTAAAACAAGAACAAAACCAAAAAGAAAACTGAAAACAGCATCAAGATCATCAATCATCCTACTATCTAACCTGGCTAATAAGTCTTATTAAACATTGATCAATTGGAGTGGCTCTCAACAAGCAGATAAAGAGGCCACTGTAAGTGACAAATAGAACTCTTAAAAACTGGTGTTTCCTAAAGTATTGCTTTAATGTAAATCTGAACTTTCCTCGCATGTCAGTAGATTATAATATACCCTATCCATATTACAGGAGTACTAGTAACCTATCTGAATAGAAACAAGCACAACTTTGCCAATGATTCACTTTATCAGAAACTCCCAAAATCTCATTCTTTCGTTTGATCAAATATGATAATCACTCAACTATGCAAATACTTGTTTTTCAATAAAGTTTCAAAACCTTGGGCATTCAATATCCTCCACAAGTACAATCTCAGAGGTCAAGAATGAAACGGAACCATACCAGGAGGGTTTGTGGGAATTGAAGTAGAACCTTCAATATCTCGATTCAAAGCTGCCTGGAACGCGTCGACATCAGCTCCCGAATGCATCGATTCATCCTAATCACACACAAAAGTCACGATAAGATATGAATCACACAAACAGATGTAGGGATTGTAAAAAGGAGTGAGATTAGAAACCTAACCTCGTCTTCTTCGAGGAGCTTGAAAATCGAAGGATCCATTGATTTGGCAAGAGAGAGAGAGAGAAAACGGCCAAGAGAGGAATTTAAAGGAAAGTATTCTCGTGTGCTGAAAATTACACATGCGTCATCTCTATTTTAGCTGAAAATTTCGGATCAGTCCTTATATAAATCAGTAATTACGTTTGGGTATTTGGTTTCTCGGTTTTGTTATCCTTTCCTGGGTTAATTTCAAACTCGAACCCAATTTTATTTGAGGCAATTGCTCCATTGCCCTTAAATGTGAAAGGCAAAATCCCTTATGGGCTTCCTCAATCCCCTATGCCCCTCTGGAGTTAATGAATGATGAGAATACCAAAACGCCCTTCGTGGCCAAAAAAAAAAATTACAAAATCGAGCAGCTAGTTTCGGGTTTGGGTTGAGGTGGGTTTGGGATAGCTCGGTTTCGGTTTTGAAATCGAATTGGAGTGGAACAATTAATAAAATTAAATGAAAAAAAAAATCAAAAGATCCCCTCTCCTCTTCTCTTTGCTCGAGCCCCCAGCTGAGTGAACTTCCTCTCCTCTCGTCGACATCGGAGGACTCTCGACGTCGTCCTCTCCCCATTTATCGGATCAAAGATCCCCTCTCCTCTTTGCTCGAGCCCAGCTGAGTCAACTTCTCCTCTCCTCTCGTCGACGTCTTCCTCTCCCCATTTATCGGATCCTCTTGGCTTGAGCTTCGAAGACGTTGGTAGATTCTCCAGGAGGACGCAGCCGGACGAAAACATTTCCACCGTTAAGGCTTAGAGTAGTAGGCCAGAATGCAGGTTCTCTTCTCTTCTCCTCTCCTCTCCCTCGACTGGGTTTGTAATTGGATATATATATATATATGATTATTTTGAGATGAGATTTGGTATGTGGAGCAATTACCTCTTGTGAAACAATGCCTCGATTGAGATATTGAGTTTATAGTACCCGAAACCTCAATTTCAATTGATTGTAGTTGAAATAGAAATAGGTAAAACTAGTATAACTGATTAAAACTATGTAGAACAAAGAGCAACTGGTATAACTATAACTCTATTTTGTTGTTTTTGAAGGATGCAATGTCGACACACATGTGCTTACATTTCAAATTCAGAGATCGAATATATTGTATAACCATCAAGAAAACAGTGGAGGCTATAACTTTGGCAATGGTAGAAGAAAGGTTGTATAAAAAGCTGAGGTTAGATGAAAGGAATGTAAAACTGGCGTTGAAGTACAAGCCGATGGTGTTTGGATGTGAAGAATCAGAAGAGTGCACAATTTGTGATGATGATGATTTGTTCGGTTACCTTCTTTCCATTGATAAAGACAACCGTAGAAGTCTTTTGTTAGTGAAGGAGACGAGTAGAGGCAGTAACTCGGATCAGTTAGATAAGCTGTCGAGAGTGGGTGGAAGTTTGTTTGGTATGAATGACGAAGTGTTGCAGGGAAATGATGATGTAGTCGGACCTAACGCCATAACTCTGTACGTTGAAAAGGGGCAAGCAAATCAACAGAAGGAGGTGATACAAGCAGAGAATGGTGACGATACAACACATGATGATTTTATGGATACATACAACATTGCTGAGACGGAGACTGCAGCTGAGACGGAGACTGCAGCTGAGACGGAGACTGCAGCTGAGACGGAGACTGCAGCTGAGATGGATAGCAGTGCTAATATTGAAACCAATATGAGAGTTACGTATATTGAGCAGCCACCTTTACTAAAATGTAGTCAAGGTATAGAAGAATGGGGAGACGGTTTGGGTCTGTTTAAGCTGCAGGAATTTCCAAACAAGAGATCACTTCAAGAGTTGGTGGATAGAGCTGCATTTCGTGAAAGCTTTCGTTATGTTATTAAAAAATCTGATCGTAAACGGTTGGTGTTAAAATGTTGTGATGAAAGCTGTAAATGGGGATTACGAGCTGCGAGGATTCCAGAGACGGATTTTTTTCTATTAGGAGGTATGGGGGTGTGCATACATGCTCTCGGACTAGTCAAAGTAATAGCTGCAACATCAAGAGGAAAGGCTCTGCAGAATTAGTTGCAACTTTTTTGAATGAGGAATATCCTGGAAAACTGAGGACTCCTCTTCCAAGAGATATTATGGATTTAATAAAGTTAAAACTGGGTGTTTCAGTATCTTACTCCACAGCCTTGAGAGGGAAAAATCTAGCTATGCGTGAGTTGCGTGGTAATTCAGAAGACAACTACAAGATGTTGTATAGCTACTTGTACATGTTAGAGCAGGTTAATTCTGGAACAACAACAAGGGTGGAGTTGGATGAGGCAGGTAAGTTCAAGTACCTTTTCATAGCTTTAGGAGCTTGCATTGAAGGGTTTAAGGTCATGAGGAAAGTGATTCTTGTGGATGCTACGTTTTTGAAGAACGGATATGGCGGTGTACTAGTATTTGCTAAAGCTCAAGATCCTAATCGTCACCATTATCCCCTCGCGATTGGGGTACTCGACGGTGAGAATAAAGCTAGTTGGACTTGGTTTTTCGAGATGCTCAAAACTGTTATACCGGACTCTTCTGAAATAGTATTTATGAGTGATAGGAATCAGAGCCTCATCACTGCTGTAGCAAATGTGTATCCACAATCTCACCATGGCCATTGTATATGGAATCTAGCTCAGAATGTGAGAAATCATGCTTGTAACACCAGCAAAGCCGTAGTGGCATGGAGATTTATGGAGTTGGCTAGGTATTACACAGTGCATGAGTTCGAGGCTGCTTATGCATCTTTTAAAGTGAGATATCCTTCAGCCTTCAAATATGTGGAGGAGAACACTAACAAAGAAACATGGGCTAGGGTCTATTTTCCAGGTTGTAGATACAACTTGGACACTAGCAACAGTGTGGAGTCAATGAATAGCGCGTTTAGGGACGCAAGGAGGTATGCCTTGATACCAATGTTGGATACAATAATCAAACAGATTTCTGACTAGTTTAATGAACATCGGAAGGACGCCGTGTCTGGATCGATTGATACCAAACTTGTTCCTCTGGTTGAGAACCATTTGCACAACATATGGGGCAAAGCTGAGAAAACGCCAGTTCGTGAGCTGAATAGTTATGATCTTGAGTATGAGGTAACCGACATTGACGATGGGAAGGTTTATTTGGTGAACTTGATAGCGAAGACATGTAGCTGCAAGGTATATGATTATGAAAAGTATCCTTGTCTTCACGGACTTGCTGCTTACTTATATTTCCTTGAGGTGCCTGCTGCTCATGGTCGTCGACGTGAGGTCCACATAGAGTATCATCAGTTGAGCTCACAGTATTACTGGACAGAACTTTGGGCAATGGCTTATTACAGGACCATTTATTCTGTGCCGGACAAGTCTGAATGGAATGTACCAGATCACATCAAAAAGCTCCAGATCATAGCTCCAGAAAAGGTAACGAGGAAGGGAAGGAAAAAGGTTAATAGGAATCCATCAGTTGGAGAACGGCGTAAAAGGACACAAAATGTAAGGCGTCGGAGGACAAATTTCGGGTTTAGTTGGCTGTTGTTTGGAATGCGTACTAATAATCCAAGTGAACCAAACTAGAGTTGCTTTTGCTTTTTAATCGGATTGGAAAACCACGGAAAACTAGTAAAACAAGGTGTTACTAAGTTAATAAAGGTGTTACTGAGTAGAGTGATCGAACATCTAAACGAATTTACTTATGTATTGTCTGTGTTTACTTATGTATTCTCTGTGTTTACTTATGTTTCTCTGTTTGGAAACTCTCAACTATGTATTGTCTCAACTATGTATTGGAAAACCACGGAAAACTAGTAAAACAAGGTGTTACTAAGTTAATAAAGGTGTTACTAAGTTAAGAAATATTATCATGACATAATCCGCTCGAATCCAACCACAATCACTTGACTAATTCATCAACATCACATTCATCGACAATACTATTGCAAAATAACAAATATTAACTACCATGATTCATTGAAATCACATTTTATCTTATGCATTATATAGTCTTTCCAAGATCACTTTCTTAATAAAGAGCAGCTTACAAAGTAGTACTCTATAATTCTCGTGATTTTAACAATATTATTGCACTTCTAAGTTATGCTTCCATGGTAATGTGGAAAAATGAAAAGTAAAACTTTATTCACAAATTTAAATTATACGTAAACTAAAAAATGTTGAAATCACGAAAATAGAACTATGAACAAATTTGGTAACACCTGAAACTTCAGTAAAACTATGAGCAAATTTGTTTGGGGGGAAAATAATTTTTATTTTCGCGCCAAAGCGAAAATATTCCAAAATTTTCAATTATTTCGGTCAAAGTAGACTCCCATGCTCGTGACTCTCCCTCTTGTCTCGTCAACTTTGCTCTGTCTACTCACTTTTGTCACTTCCAAGCCAAGCACTCTCTCTCTCTCTCTACTCTTTTCTCTCATCTCGTCCTCCCACTCCCACACACATCTCATAATCCATTATCTTTCCTCTTTATCCTCATATTCTCTCTACATCCACGATTTTACTCTTTCCCTTCCCCTTTACTGACCATGACTCATCCGTACGAAGAGGAGAAGGAGATGAAGAAGCTGAAGAAACACTACGACATGTTAGGTTACATTTGCGATGCTCAATATGGAATTCCTACCCGTTGCCCATGTGGTGGTGAAATCAAGACGGATGTGTCTCCAAATCCGAAGTATCGCCACGATTTCGATACCTTGCCTGGAAGTAGGTACTTCACCTGCAAGAATTATGAGGTAATTTCCTTCTTTGTAGGAACTGTGTCAGTCATACTGGGTGAAACTGTGTTATACTCTGGGTGAAACTATGTTTAGTCATACTGGGTGAAACTGTGTTATACTCTGGGTGAAACTGTGTTTAGTCATACTGTGTAAAACTGTGTTAGACTCTGGGTGAAACTGTGCAGGACGATGGGATGCACTTTCGTCAGCCATGGACTTTTGGTGTTGAGGAGGAAATGAGGCGCCTATGGATGGAGGTCAATGATATGGCTGAAGAGATTGCTAAGCTTAAGAGGCTTATTACCTCCACCTCCCGTCCAAGAGATTGCTAAGTATTGAGTTCATGGATGTGCTAAAAAACTATGTATTTCCCAATTTCGGTTAATACAAGTCTTTGTTTGTTAAGACTTGTATAAGTGTCTCTTTTTATTTTCAAAACTTATGTTATAATTCAAGCTAATCTTGAATCTTATCTCATGTTCATTTTAAAGTTTGTACTTTGTCGAAGACTTATGTTATAATTCTAGATAGTCTTGAATCTTATCTTATGTTCATTTTAAAGTTTGTAATCTGTCGAAGATCTCATGTTCAGCAATAAGAACCTAACAAAATAGTCATAACAACATAGTCATAACAACATAGTCATAACACCATAGTCATAACATAGTTAAAGTTCTAAATCCACATCACAAACTAGATAAACATCCAAAGACTTTGTTTGTTTACAAAATAAAAACATTAAACATAAAACCATAGGTTCTTCACTCGACTTCACTTAGCTTTTCTGTTTTTTTCCTTTCTCTAAAGAATTCTTGTGTTTCTGCTTTTTACCTTTCCTTTGTGATTTTGCTTCATCTACCTCTACTGCTTTGCCTTGTGCTTCCTTGACAAACTCCTCTAGCGGCTCCAATCTTCCATTCAACTGGTCAACCTTCTTGTCAACTTTCCTCAACAGTTTCATTGTTCTTTTCACCAACTTCATAACATCTCCCACTTGAACTGATTGCTCACCTATCTGTACTCCATCTCCTGCTGCATCTTCAATCGGTTTTGGCTGTATTGCACGCCCAGCAACATCTTCCTCAAACATGTCTTTGAAAAATATCTTTTCACCTGCATCCAAACACTTATCCCAACTCTCCACAACTAAATCGGGTACATCAACGTCGTCTTCATCTTCCAAAATCTCATTCAACAATCTTTCTTCTTGTGCAGTTTTGGTGGGGATGATGCTGTCAATAACCTGCCACAAACATAATTAATTTTAAGCTTCGCCCATAGTTCTACCATAGTTTTCCAGTTCTACCATAGATCTACCATAGTTTTCCAGTTCTACCATAGATCTACCATAGTTTTCCAGTTCTACCATAGATCTACCATAGTTCTACCATAGTTTTCCAGTTCTACCATAGATCTACCATAGTTCTACCACAATTTCACAGTTCTACCATAGTTCTACCACAGTTTAACAGGAAGACTTACAGTTGTGTTACCCAATTCCTTGTTTATCACAGCAAGTGACACCCCTGTCGATCCATTTCGTTTGAACGAGGTCTTGCACATCCTCGGACAATCGGGCAAAACTCCATCAACAGGCTCTCTGAACGCAACTCCTAGCTTAGGAATTGCCTCGTATGCAAGAAGCTGTTACCCACAAAACATTTTGCATCAGTTGACAACAATAGCGACTGACTAGGTTAATGGGATTTTGCATACCTCTAGTGGAACACAAAATCCTGGAAGCGGCCATAATGTTTTCTCTTTCACCACCCCTCCAAAATGCTCCATTGTGTGAGAGATCTCCTTCAGCATGTAATCATACGAAAATCTCCCCCACGGAAAGGACTTGCAGTAGTCAAGATCGTCCACTGCTCTCTGGAACACCTCCAACACATCATTAGCATTGTGTCCAACCTTGGTTTGCGCACAAACAACAAAAGCTAAGAAGAATAGAACCGCCATCTTCAGCCTGTCTTTGTGGGGTCCCATGTTCACCAGCTTCTTCTTAACATCCTCTAACCTTCTAGATTCTCCTTCTTTGAAATGACGATCAACGAACCTCGTCCCACCAAGCTCTTTGTAGCCGAGAGGATAGTTGTGGCAGAATAGCCCAGATATCAAACCATGTTTCCTTAGCCCGTAACGGATGGAAACCCCATTCACAATAAACCACCTCTCTCTCACCCTCTCGATATTTGCAGTACGCAGCAACAACATCTGCAGTACGCAGCAACAACATCCACATTCCCTGAACCCTATGGTTTTTCTCACTCTTCATGTGGAAAATGTGTTTGAATTGGGGATGCTCCGTGAACCAGCTCCACTCCGAGTTAGACAACTTGGGTTTCAGATTTTTTAGCGTCTTAATCGTGCTAGCTATCATACACCTTGTGCCAAGCTTTATTTTTTTGTTGTATTCACTGGACTTGAAGAACATCCTCATTGGTTTGAGTATATCGAGTCCCACATTTCCATTCAAACCCTGCAAGTTATACCAAAGTTTTAAATTAGTTATACCAAAGTTTTAAATTAGTTATATCGAAGTTATATCCAAGTTATACTAAACTTATATCCAATTTTGCTTCAAGTTATAACCAATTTTGCTACAAGTTATCCAAGTTGTATCCAAGTTATATCCAACTTCCCCTAGTATACCTAAGTGATAATTTCTTACCTCGGGTTGTGGTGGATTCTCATTCTCGTTTGCTGCTCTATCTTCATTTGCTAACTCTTCTCTTTCTTCATTTTCTTCTTCAAAACCTTCATTATCATCATCCTTTTCTTCTTCAGAACCTTCATCTTTAGAATCTTCATTCTCATCATCCTTTCCTTCTCCGTCTCCATTTCCTTCTTCAGAACCTTCATTCTCATCATCATTTTCTTCTCCACTTCCATTTCCTTCTTCAGAAACTTCATTCTCATCATCTTTTTCTTCTCCACCTCCATTTCCTTCTTCAGAAACTTCATTCTCATTATCATTTTCCGTCGAATCCTTACTCGTCTCCCTCGTCTGTACCGTTGATTCAACAATCTCTGTTATCTTTGTCGTCGAGTCAACATTCTCTGTCGTCGTCTTCTCGATATTATCGGAGCCCTCCGCCGTCGTCTTTGCAAACTTCACTTTCCGAGACTCTTCCTTCGTTGGATTATCCTTCCTCTTACCTCTTCCTCTCGTTTCGACCACCATCACACTCGATTGAATCCTCCGAATTCTTCTTCTCCTTTCGTTCTCACGGTTGATTTTAGGGGAGGAACGAAATTAGGGTTTGTTTGGATTGAGCATAGAAACGAAATGAGAAAATCGAGTAAGTAAATTGAGTGAGTTATTAAAAATCGACAGGTTAAACGGTTAGACGATTCAGTTTAATTGGATTGCCCATAACTCCGGATCGGGTCGGGGCGGGTAGGTTATACCCTGGTAAAACTTGTAAATACTTCAACTATTCCACAGTTTTTATGTCATTTCAGCCATTTCCAATTTTTAAATAAATATTTATCTTTATATTTATATGGGCGTCTATGAGAGATTGTCTTTTGACATTTAGGGGCTCTAGAGGAGATGCATCATTTTATTTGCTGACTTTTACGAATTTATAAAATAGGTTATTTTCGCTTTACAACAAGTTAGTTCATCTATATGATATAGTTTTCATTAAATAACTACAAAATTAACTAATAATCTGCAAAAGAAATTATTCAATTTTCCATAAACAAAAGAACGAATCTCTCAAATAGCCCTTTTGAAGTTTTTGTCACAAAAATAACTTTAAAAATGATCAAAACAGATTTTTTTATTTTAAAAAATTAATATTTTTTTTTTAAATTTTAAATCCCACCTCAAAAACTCCACCCCATAACTCTAAGCCCTAAGTCTAGATTAGTTACCCCAAAGGGTATAAATGTATATTTATATTCTTTAATAAAGTCTAATTTAGTTATTTTTCTTCTTAAGTGTTATTTTTGGGACAAAAACCTTTTTATGTTTATCTTAGGGTATTTCTCTAAATTAAAATCTACAAAATTGCCTAATATAATTAAAAAATATATATATATATTAATAATTTTTAATAATAAAGATTTGATAACAATTTTTGTATTCACTATCATTTATTTTAATTTTTTATTGTTAAAATAAACTAAACAATCATATAAAAATATAATATAATTTAGAGTTTTTTGAATATGTCATTTTTTTTATAAAACGACTATAAATTACTAAACTATTAAAATCTGACATTAAAAAATGGGTGAAAATTGACTCAAAACTTGAATTCAAACATAGAACTTACTCTTTTTGGAATTTTGACTTGCCATATTCACCCTAAAAGTTCTCATTATTCACGACAATGCCATTGGAATACTTACTGGAAGACTTTAAGTAGGTCTTCGATAATTTTTTTACTCTATGATCATCATATTCATCATTTATTCACGAAAATGTCATTGTCATCAATTCACCCAAAAACCATGAACAACCATATGAAGCTCTTAATACATCAAAAAAATAATTTTTCGCTCATTTTACTCATATCTTATCCACAAAAAACTACATTTCTCTTAATTTCTCTCTATATTCATCCAAAAAACTAAGGTTTTTGATTCTAAAGTTTTTAAGGTTTATATAGTCATTCAAGTTCAAGATTCCTGGTCATTAATGATTTAGTAGATATCTTGGTGAAGTTCTGTGTGCTTGGATAACTAAGCAAGTTTTCTTAGTGGTTTAAGGTATGAATCGAATTGTTTACCCATATTTGTTATCGAGAAGACTTACGTGTAAGTCTTCTCGACAGAAAAGATTTCCACGGAGTCTTCTGGTCAAAACATAAGTTAGTTCTGCAATTGACTTTCTATGTGTTTTTAGGGAAGACTTTTGTGGAAGTGTTCCAACTTTTTTATTGACAAAAACAATTTAGGAAGACTTCTCTAAAAGTCTTCCCAGATAAACATGTTAGTTTTACAATTGACTGATCTGTGTCAAAAATTTGATATTCTACAGAAGACTTTCGGGTCGGAAGACTTCCACGAAAGTCTTCTCAACTTTTACATTAAGTCTGCTTATGATCGGTGAAAGTCTGCGTAAGTTACTTTTGCAATTGAAAATTTAAATTTAAACATTTAATTTAAATTGGAAGACTTACGTGGAAGTATTCCAGATTTTTATTCCATGATTTTGGTCAAACATAAGGTAACGAAAGAAGAATTTCCCAGAAAATCTTCTCAACAAAAGTCAAATATAGTCAATTGCAAAAGTAACCTACACAATCTTCCACCGACCGTAAGCAGACTTAATGTAAAAGTTGAGAAGACTTTCGTGGAAGTCTTCCGTTAGAAAAATTACCGGGAAGTCTTCTGTTGAAAGTCAAATTTCTGACACATATCGTTCAATTGCAAAACTAATATATTTATCCGGGAATACTTCCAAGGAAGTCTTCTCTGGTATTGTCAAGAATTTTTGAATTACAAAAGTAAGCCAATATTTACGAAGCTAGACTTCCTTAGAAGTATGATGTAGAGGAGACTTCTCTGGATGTCTTTCTTTGTAAATTTTCAATTGCAAAAATGACCTGAATAGAAGACTTTTAGGGAAGTCTTCTCTGGAAAGACTTTCACGAAAGTCTTCGATGACAATGTATAATAAACCTTCATTTTCTTCAAATTTAAAACGACTTTTTAAAATTTTATTGTTAATTCATGTGTTTTAGACAATATTTGGTTCATAAATTTATTGGTGATAATTTAAAAGTTATCAAATATGTTTATTAATGTTTCTAGCTAATGATAGAAGACTTTCCTTGAATTTCTAGGTTAATTTTTTGACCTTGATTTCTATGTTTTCTAGGTTAAATTTTTGACCTTGAATTCTATGTTTGCTAATGCTCTCTAATTTTGAATGATGAAAATATCTATGTCAACCAGAAGATAGGTATGAGCGGATGCCTTCATGTTTGGAGAAAATTACATTAGCAAATTCGGATTTTCTTACTAGTATATAACTTGATGCTCAGAAAAGAGTTAAATATTTATGTAACATTTGATATTTGGTAAATTTGGTTAAGTTTTCTTGAGAATTATTCTTCCTTAGCCATAGTAAATTTGTCTAATTTTTGTGTTATTGTGTTTTACTATTGAATTTATATCAAGAACTTTAATAATGTCAAGTACTTTTGGTAAGATAATATTGTAGACATGAATATATTTACCAAATTGTTTTCATTAATATATGTTTAAATTTACAAAACAATTGACAATTAAAAGAGTACACCTACAAGTCACAAAACGACCATAAACAAAATTATTATAGATCAGTCATCTAAAAAACAAGTTTTGACTCCACTTAACATGAGAGAAGACTCCGTTAGAAGACATGAAATCTTCTAGCACATTATATTTTAGAAGATTTCCGAAAAGACTTCCCCGGAAATTTTCCAAGTCATCTTATATTTGAAAAACATGCATATCAAACAAAATAAATCAGTAAGAAAGACATGATATAAAAATGAGAAATAAATATAGAATTTGTTTTTTTTTATGAAAGACTTACTTGAAAGTCTTCTAATATATATCTCCTGGAAGACTTACTTGAAAGTCTTCTAGACCCTAAATTTCCTATTCGCCTAGAAGACTTCCGCAGAAGTGTTCTAGTGCATTATTCGTTGGAAGACTTCCGAGAAGACTTCCATGAAAGTCTTCCAAGTCGTCTCAGATCTGAAAAACTTGCATATCCAAATGCATTAAATTGAATTTAAAACATTGAAAAATTTCAAAAATAAGGTAAGAACTTAAAACAACCAAAAGAGTTTTCAAAAGCTAAGAGCTTTAAACAACAAGAAGTTACCAAATGATAAAATGTATTTATGGATCTATCTTTCAAGAAGTGGAAGATAAAAACAATGTGATGAAAAACCTGCAAAAACAAAATGAATAAGTGAGAAACATGAGATAAAAATGAGAAATTGATATAAAATACTCACATCTGTTATGAAATAAGATATATGGGAGAAAGCTCCGCTAGAAGACTTTCGCGGAAGTATTCTAGTGCACTATTTGTTGGAAGACTTCCGAGAAGACTTCCTTGAAAGTCTTCCAAGTTGTCTCAGATCTGAAAAACCTGCATATCCAAAAGCATTCAATTGACTTCAAAATATTGAAAAGTTTCAAAAATAAGGTAAGAACTTAAATCAACAAAAAGAGTTTTCAAAAGTTAAGAATTTAAGCAACAAGAGGTTACCAAATGAAAAAATATGATTTATAGATCTACCTTTAAAGGAGTGGGAGATGAGAATCATGTGATGAAAAACCTGCAAAAACAAAATAAATAACTGAGAAACATGAGATAAAAATGAGAAATTGATATAAAGTTTGGTTTTTTGAGTTCAAACAGATTAGAGAAAGGTTGGAGAATTTTAGAACGAGAAATTACATTTTGTTGAAGCCATTTGAGAGGAAGAGAGATAATGGTGTAAATATTTATTTATATAAGAAGACGAAAGTTTCAATAAAACTAAATATTTTCGATTAAAAAGACTTTCAAGTAAGTCTTCTAATAAAATACTTCCTGGAAGACATACTTGAAAGTCTTCTAGACCCTAAATTTACTATTCGCCCAGAAGACTTGGGCGGAAGTCTTCTAGTGTATTATTTGCTGGAATACTTAAGTCACATATACCTTAAACTCAAAATAACTAACTAATTAGAAACAAACACTTCGTAAAACTTAAATAAACTTTAAAATCTAAATTTATATCACTTAAAATGTCTATAATTAGATGATTTGGATTTTTCCCCACCCAAAATATTTTTTTACAAAATTATTAAATTATTTTTAAGATCTAATACACTAGATCTTATGGAGGACTTAAAAATTTCATTGGAAGACTTATGGAAGACTTATTAGAAGACTTAAAAATAAGCGGGGAACCTAAACTTTTCTAAATTTTTAAGCGAAAAATGGTAGTTAAGTCTTCAAGTAAGTCTATTAGTGCATTATATTTTCGAAAATTTAAGTCTTCTAAAACCCCAAAATCAAATATATTACTAAATCACATACAAAAATTTTATTAAACTTAAAATAAACTTGTAAAGTGTTTAATATATACAAACTAAACACATATAGGTCAAATTTAGTTTTTCAAAAAAAAAATTAAGATATCACAATCTAACCCTAAAAACACATACAATACTATAATATAGTTACCAACCCCTAAACCAAAGAATATCATGACTAACTTACATTCACTCATCTATGTTGCAAACTATTCAATTTTAGCTAATCTAAAGTTACATCATTTATAAATGTCTATAATTACAGTACTATGATTTTTGACTAATCAAAATATTTTTTTATAAAATTCATAATTTTTTTAAAGACTTACATCATGGGAAGACTTTCAGGGGATTTTTCTCACTCGCAGGGTTATAATAGTAAACTACAATAGTATTTTTTCTTTAGTCATAAGAGGATGTTTGTAATTTCACTAGCCTTTTGAGTTGCTTTTGCATTTGATTTGAGTTAACATTGCATTTAAAATCAAGTTTTTAGTCATATTTAGCAAATTCCCTTTAAAAAATTGTGATTTTAGTTTATAACAACATAAATTTTATCATAAAATAATATGAGTAAAACAGTATATTTATCATATATTAAAATATGTACCTATTTTAACATAATTTAAGTTAAATTATATACAATGTAAAAATATATCAATATTTTGGTTTCAAAATTTAGAAATATGTATCATATTTGAATTAATAAATATTAAATATATTTATAATTTTAATTTGATCAAATCACTAAAATATACAATGTAGTAAATATTTCACTCTGCGCAAGGTGGGGGTTATTACCTCATCCTAAAAAGAAAACAACATGTCATTTATATATTTTGAAGAACATTGTCTCTATTCTAGTGAACCAAAACGCTGCCGTGACTCAACAGAGAAACATCATCAGGTTTTAGAAGCAAAAGCGAACATACATGGAAAAATCTTCCTCAATCAAACATGGCAAAACGATGATCTCATGAGAAGAAGAAAGAAGAAGACAAAAGGAATATTTATGTTAGCCTTTTCTCCAATAAGAAATGTGTTTCTATACACATTTGATCTAATCAGTAACCGAGACAAACCGGTGTATACTATTTGCATTTATCTAAACCGTATACGACAAATCAGCTATACATCAGTATTCCCCCTCAAGATGGAGCATATATGTTGATGAGCTCCATCTTGCTTAAAAGATGTCAGACAGGAGCATGATATAGAGGTTTAGTTAAGATGTCTGCGAGCTGACTCTCTGAACGTACATGTAGAGTTTTGATCATGCCGGATTGGACTCATTTATGAACAATGTGATAGTCACGCTTTATGTGCTTAGTCCATTCGTGGAAAAAAGAGTTATTAGCAATGTGTATAGCAACAGTGTTATCACAATATAGAGGAGCAAGATCTAGAGTATCAATGCAAAGGTCTTGAAGTAAACTTCGAAACCAAATAATCTCTCTAAATGCATCAGACATTGCGCGGTACTCAGTTTCGGCATGGGAATTCGAAATTGTGCCTTGCTTGTCGGATTTCCAAGAGATCAAAGCAGAACCAAAAAACATACAAAAACCAGACAATTCGTCTAGTGTCGGAACATGTTCCCAATCGGCATCAGGAAAAGCATAGAGCTTCATATCAAAACAAGAAGAATAGAGAAGGCCCCTGACCAACCATGAAGTAACGTAAGACCTTGTAAGCAGCTTGAAGATGAGGGAATCGTGGTGAGCCAGTAAACTGACATAATTTATGGATTGCAAACATGATGTCAGGCCGAGTAAATGTCAAATACAAGAGTTTCCCAACCAATCGATGAAATAACTCTGCATTTGGCAATAAATCACCCTCATCCTTAGACAATTTGATAGGCATAGAAGATGGTTTGGAACCTAGAAGACCCGTCTCAGTCAAAAGGTTGATGATGTATTTGCGTTGGAATAAAGAAATGCTTGCAGAGTAACGAGCTATCTCCGGATCGGGAAAATACCGAAGAGTACCCAAGTTTCTGAGTTTGAAAAAAGCTTTTAATGCAGCCTTAAGAATTTTGTAGCCTGATCAAAACTACTAGAAATTATAATGTCATCAACATAGACTAAGACAGCCATGTAAACATTACCAGAACACTTACTAAAAAGAGTGTGATCTCCGGAAGAAATCTTAAAACCCAATTGAAGCAAAGAGGCTGAAAACTTCAAGAACCTCTGTCGAGAAGATTGTTTCAACCCATATAGAGATTTCTTGATCTTGCAAACAACATTAAGAGGAAAAGATTCCCACTGTCTTGGTGAGTATCCAGGTAGAAAAGTTTTTATATATATATGTATATATATATATATATATATATATTTCTTCCTCTAAATCTCCACCAAGGAAAGCATTTGAGATATCTAGATGAGACAAAAATAAACATCCTTCAGCATCTAAAACAACAAGTAAAAGTTTCACAGTAGTTAACTTAGCAATAGGAGAGAAGGTTTCAACATAATCTAAACCTTTCTTATTGAGTGTAGCCCTTGGCCACAAGACGCGCTTTATACTCCAAAGTTCCATCAGTATTAAGCTTGACCATGAAAACCCATTTACAACCTCCTGCTTGCTTTCTAGCAGGTAAAGAGAAAATTAACAAAGTGTAATTATTCTCAAAAGCAGTGATTTCTATGTCCATAGCATCACACCATTCTTTCAGCTTACGAGCTTGAGCATGAGTAGAAGGCTCAATGATGTTGTTAACCGCATTGATGAAGATCATATACGGATCAGAAAAGGCATCATAAGACAAAACATTGGATATGGGTTGTTTTGTAGAAGAATTTACAGAGAAGCAATGATAGTCATGTACATGACTTGGTGGTTTAGAAACCCTTTTGGTTGGAGTGGGAAAACAGTAGAGATATCCGTAACAGAGTTAGATGAAGAAGCCTGAAAAGAAGGACTCTCATGAGCAGAAATGTGTGGAAAGAAATCCTCATAACCATCAATTGTGGAAGCTTGAAGAAAAGGGAATAAGGCATCATGAAACACCACGTTTTCGGATATAAAAACAACATTACTCTGTATATCAAACAGCTTATATCCCTTATAACCTGAGGGATATCCAAGGAATACGCAGGCACAAGCTCTATCTTGAAACTTGTGTCATTCTTTTGGTGAAGGACTCGCATAATAGAGGCAGCCAAAATTATTCAAATGAGAGTAATCAGGAAGTTTGCTGGTGAGTAATTCATAAGGAGTTTTATTTTAAATGACCGGAGAAGGGGTTCTGTTGATAAAAATACGGCTGTAAGAGCACAACCCCCCCCCCCAAAAAAAAACTCAAAGGAACGCCTGAATGAAACAGCAAGGCTCGAGCCACGTTAAGGATGTGTTAGTGCTTCTGTTCCACAACAGAGTGTTGCTCTGGATTCTCCGGACAAATGTGATAAGGAATGATGCCTTTGACTTTGTAGAGTGAGTCAAAATGGAATTCTAGTGCTTTATCAGAACGTACTGATTTCACCTTAGCAGCATATTATTTTTCAGTAATGTTTATGAAATCCAGGAAAACAGTAAGAACATCACTCTTCAGTTTGAGGAGATAGTTCAAGTAACTCATGCGTGACCATCTACTATATTCAGTAAGTATTTGAATCCCTTCTGTGTAGACTCAGAAAATGGACCCTGGACATCAATATGCAGTAACTCAAATGGTTGAGAGGAAATCTTAGGATTTAAAGAGTTAGATAACTTCTTTTGTTTAGCACGATGGAAAATGTCACAACGTAACAATCCTTTATTATTTGCTTTGGTAATCCCAAGTACATCATGAAGAATCTCTATTCTTTTAAAAGAAATATGACCAAAAGGTTGATGCCAAACAGATGCATCAACAACAACATTTTTATGAAAATAAAAGTATTTGAATCCTCAAGTCATGTATCTTCCACGTCCAGTACGTACAGGTTCGCAATCCCTCTACATTTTCCAATCTTCTACCCCCCTGATAAGATCTTGTATTTCAAAACAACCAGAATCAAAGACCACTCGAGCACGAAGGTCTAAAGTCAAAGACCACTCACTGTCATGCCGCTTTTATTGAACAGCAAGTTCGTTCTTCATCGTCAAGTTGGTCATCTCCTGCAACACGAGTTCGCCCCGTGGATTAGAATACCCCGACACGGTACTGCAACAATGGTCGCAAGTAGCACAAGATGAACAACAATTGTAAAGATAAAATCACATTCCAGCAGTTAAGTGCTTCTCTTGTGGTGAACAAGATCATTGACAAGCAGCTTGTCCACATCAACACTGTCGTAGCTTAATTGTCAATAATAAAATCGGTGAAGACTGTTATGTATATGACTCTTATGAGGATGATGACAAAGTGGAAGAAACAGTATTGCCAACACAGAGAGGCAAGCTATTAGTGGTACGATGTTCTTGTGTAGCTCCACGTTGACATGATAATATGTGCCTTCGTAATAACATATTCAAGTCGACTTGCACAATAAAAGGTCGTCTGTATACTTTCTTCATTCAGTTTGGATGCTGACGCAATGTGATCTATGATGACGCAGTGGATAAACTCAGCCTGGTACAAGAACCGACTGGTTTGCCTACTTTACATGATATACAACATCACATCAACCTGGTTATGGGCGCCTCTCTTCCCAATTGGTCACATCACATGAGGAACTAGGACGTCAAGTCGAAGATCTCTTAAGTTAAGGCTATGTTACGTAAAGGCTATGTACGCGAAAGTTTCAGTCCATGTGCTGTCCCAGCTATTCTTATTCCTAAGAGAGACGGTACTTGGCGTATGTGTGTTGACAATGGCGCTATCAACAAAATTACAGTCCGATATAGATTCCCGATTCCATGCCTTGATGACCTACTCAAACAAAGTGGTCCATCTATCATCTTTTCGAAGATTGATATAAAAAGTGAATATCATCAATTCGTATCAGACCTGGCGATGAATGGAAGATAACAATTAAAACCATAGAAGGTTTATTTGAGTGGCTTGTCGTGCCTTTTGGGTTGTCCAACGTCCCTAGTACATTTATGTGAATCATGAACCAAGCTCCGAAAACATTCATAGGGAAGTTTGTTGTTGTCTACTTCGACGATATTCTGATTTTTGTGCATCAGCCTCAAACCATATAGACCATGTTCGACAAGTGCTACGGGTCTTACGCAAGGAGAAAATTTCCGCAGCATGGCATATGTGTGAGTTTGGTATTAATGAAGTTATTTTCTTGGGTTATGTGGTTTCGGCACAGGGCTAGCTGTCGATTCTTCTAAGATTGAGGATGTATGTTCTTGGCCAGTTACGAAAACAGTTTCAGAGGTAAGAAGTTTCCATGGTTTACAATCCTTCTACAGATGACTTGTGGTCATTTTAGTAAAATAATGGCACTGATAAATCGATGTATGTGTGATGGTGCATTTATGTGGACTCCTAAGGCTTATGAGGCTTTCGAGTTAATCAAGGAGAAATTCAAAACCGCTCCAATCCTGGTTCTCCCTGACTTTGAAACTACATTTGAGCTTCATTGTGACGCTTCTATGCTCAACATCGAAGCTATTTTGAGCCAAAAGGGTAGGCCAATCGCTTACTATAGCGAGAAGCTTGCTGGTACGCGTGTCGCTACTCTAACTATGATGTGGAGTTTTACGCTATTGTCCAGGCCGTCAAACATAGGCGCCAGTACCTGGTGCATCATGAGTTTACTTTTTTTAGTGATCATAATTCTCCTCGCCATCTAGATAGAAATGAAAACGCATCCGCCCGACATGTGTCTGGGATCACATACTTGCAGCAGTTTACCTTCTCCATTTTTCATCAACAGGGGAAATTTAATCGTGTGATAGATGCATTGAGTCGTCGCTATACTCTATTGTCTTCTATGCACACGTCGGTGGTCGGATTCTGTTTGTTTTCAGATTTATATTCGACTGATCCTTTGCACAGATTTTGTGACATAAAGCTGGGTATTTTGTCTGACTACACCTTGGACAATGGCTTCTTGTTCAAGGATCTTTGTATTTGTGTTCCAGAGTGTAGCTTGCGGCTCCATATTATTAGCGAGCTTCACAACGAAGGTCATGTTGGTAGGGATCACACATTGCAGTTGGTCACACCCTCTTATTTCTGGCCTATCTTGCGTCAGGATGTGGAACGCTTTGTGGCACGCTGTCGAGTGATTCAACAAGCCAAGGGCAAGGCGACGAACGCTGGGCTGTACCTTCCATTATCCATTACCACACAGCCTTGGACAGATGTGAGTTTGGTTTTCATGCGTGATCTACCTCATACTCAGCGAGGATTTGATTTGATTTTTGTCGTCGTCGATTGATTTCGAAATGGCCCATTTTATTCCCTTTAAGATGAACACTGATGATGTCAATGTTTCCAGCTTATTCTTTCAGGAAGTATAAAGGTTGCACGGCCTACCTTCCTCTATAGTTTATGACAGAGATACTCGGTTCCTGAGTCATTTTTGGCAATCTTTGTGGAAGTTACTTGTTACTAGTTTGGATAATAGTACTGCTTATCATCCTTAGACGGATGGTCAGACAAAGTTTACAAACCAAGCTTTAGGTGACCTCCTGCGTTGCCTTGTGGGCGATAACATCAAGTATTGGGACTCCAAGCTATGTAAATCTGAGTTCTCACACAACCATGCCGTCAATCGATCCTTGGGTTACAGTCCTTTTCAGGTGTTATATGGCACTGTGCCGCATTGTCCTTTAGACTTAGCGGTCCTTCCAGACAAGTCACGACAACATGGAGAAGCTATCAACTTTTTTCACTGAGCTGGAGGCTTTGCATACACTCCACATCAAAGTATAAAAGAAGCAGCAGATGTTAAGCCTCGCGAAGTCATTTTCAAGGTGGGTGACTTGGTTTGGGTGTATCTCATGAAGGACAGGTTGCCACTGCTTGAATTTAACATGTTGTGTTCAAGAAAGATTGGGCTAGTGGAAAAAGTGGAGTGTATTAATCCCAATGCTTATCAGGTTCTTCTTCCTCCCTATCTCCACAACGTGTTTAACATCAAGCATTTGCTACCACGACAAGAAAATTGAGTAAATATAGCATCGTTTTGTACGTGAATGTTATCTTTGACATAACTCATAGTTTAATATAGCGTTTTGTACGTGAATCTATCAAAAAGCGTATATATAATATCATTGTAAGTTTAAACACTATCTTTACAAAGGCGGGAAATAATTGATTTTCCATCTCCCCTTTGTTTTCACTTTTTCTCTCATTCTATATCATTTGTCTCCAAAACCCAAAACCCGACAACCTAAATTTATACACAACCCTTAAAAATAAAATATTTTCTTATTGGAATCTCAAATTTTATGTTTAAATACAATTTTAAATATTTTGAAACATTGGTTTCAAATATTAAATCTAAACCTTAAACCCTAAATTATAGACTTGTATTATACCCCAATCATATACGCTAAACTCTAACTAAAAACTTTGAAATTGTAATTTTTTTTTAATTATTTAACTTTGGATTTTACATCATATATACCAAACAACAAATCCTATATCATATAAACTCAAACCGTACATTATACATTATATAATAAACCTTTAAACAGATCCTCTAAAATTCAAATATTTTCTTATTTAGGGGTGATTGGTCGGAATGTAACTGTAAAAATTTTACTGTAGAATTGTATTTGTAGTATTTTTGATATAACTGTTGTAAATGTAGTTGTAAGAATCAAATGACAAAAGTATTAAAATGGTAAGATATTCCTACAACAATATTTTTTTTCTCTACAACTTATAAAACAGTAATTTAGAAAACAAGGTTGCTACAACCATTTTTTCTTTTTACTTTAGCTTTAAAGCATGATTGGTAACTTTAATAGTTGTAGGTGAAAATTAAAGCTAAAATTACTTGTTACATCCCAACCAATCACCCCTTAATCTCAAATCTTAAGTTTAAATTCAAAATTTAATATTTTTTTTTTTTAATTTCAGATGTTAAATCTAAACCTCAAACCCTATAATTATATATAAATCTTAAATTCATTTAAATAGGTACTTTAAATAAATGTAGTTTTATAAAAAGATTATAAAAATAAATCTAACAAATCACTTTATTAAATTTATATATCATTAACTTTATAAATATAAATGATAATTTGATTTTTAAACATAACCTTTATAAATATCATTCTTTTGTCTTCATGTTCTTATGTGTCTCTTATTTCAACTGCTGAGAGACAGAAGATGTTGGAAGACATGAAAGGAGACTTTGAAGGTATATTCTCAACATACCCTTTGAGACATGTCTTTAAATACACTTTTGTTTTCGAATCTTGAATCTAAAAGAGTGATTTATCCTATGTTTCACTTCCTACTTGTAGCTGCTACAAATGATCTTGAACAACTAAAGGTAATAATGTGAGACAGGTTTTGATGTATTGTTACAGCTGCAAAAAGACAGTAAGCTTGAAGAAACTGAACGTGAATTTAAGGGTATCGTATTATCAAATGCAACAGAACCCAAACATGGTAAATCTAAACTATTAAAACAAGAGTATGATATTTTGTGTTTTTGACACATTGTACATATGTTTTCTAAGGTGTTTTAAGGTCTTTATCGAGTCATTTCAGTCATTTTAAGTCATTTCAGATATGGAGTATGTAAGGAGGCAATTGAAGGGACACATGGAGAAAATCATGAAAATAGGTGTTTTCCTGCGTAAGACCGAACAAAGCAACCTTATGGGGGCTCCCGAGCAGAGTGGAGTAGCCCCAAGGCTGTTCTCGATAATTAAGAAAACCAAGATACTCTCGGGATTTACCCTATTTTCCCCTTTTCGAACCTAAGTTGGCGGTTCCTCTTTATAAGAACTCCCTCTATTCATCTTTACTTTTTACATTAGTTTTCTGAAGAAACAGACTTCCGATTTGAGTTTTGCTACTTTGTAAGGAGACGGCTCCATCTATCTCGTTCTAGAGAAGAACATCATGAACCCTATCTTTTACCTTATTCTATTGCATGATGTATTATTCAGCATTGACTTCTGTGTTTACTTGCACTACGGATGAGTAGTCGGCTTGTTAGTCTAGGGTTCTAGGGTGTTGACTTCATGAACTGAACATAGATAAGTACCTATCAATTGTCTTCATTCATAACTGTTCTTACGCCTGCATTAACCTGATCACTTAATGTTTGAACCTAAGTTTAATCTCGTCATTAACAATGAGCTAGGTTGCTAGATCCGCTATGAACGAGCAGTGCATCCCTAATCAACAAAAGTAGATATTAGGGTGCTTTGTGAACTAATTAGATACAAACTTTAATGCTTGATGTCGATCCTTATCCAAGCGAGATCTTAGGCGTCAAGATCGATCCACAAAAGGAGCTGCTCCACGAGAGTGGGCTGTTCTATCTTAAGAAATCTGAGTTCTAGACTGGTCTAAATCGAACTTGAATAACTATTTGGTTGTCAATGTTAACACTCGATGAAGTAATCCTAGGCTAGCTCTTTTATCATCTGAAACCCCTAAAACAACATGTTTCTTGATTGCTACATTTTCTTTAGTTAAAAACCACCATATTGTTTTAGCTTGATATTGAATCAACAAAGATAAAGTTTAAACTGGTCCTCTGAAATTGAATCTAAAAATATATTAACAACGCTATTAATTTGACATTAGCAAAAATCCAATTTTAGTATATCAGAGTACAAATAAAATTGACCCTAACTTTTCCTAAATATTTACTAATGATTGCCACTAACATTATACATGGATGTTTTACCTACATAAATTAAATGAAATAAATCGTTTTTGTCAACCTTATATCACACGCTAACATGTACTAACTTTAATATTAGTGTCCTAAAATCATGTGATATCTTACTTATTATCCTTCACATATCTCAATTACAATCTTATATTTGTGATTTAGTTTTTTTTTTAAACAAGCTTTACGTGATAGATACCCTAATATCTTAGCATGTATCTATAAATAAGGTCGACACATAGCTACACATAGCTCGACTTTTGCAGTACTAAACAGAGTCAAAATGTCTTCAAATAAGAATGTCTCATTACTCAAACATGTCAAGTCATTTAAAAGTGGTTCAGTAACCTTTGTTGATTTCTGATATATGGGAAAAGTTCTTTACGAACTGGATTTACTGTTAATATCCACGCATAGCGCCAAGTAAACTACTAACCGTTCTTGTTTCCGATGTATGGGGATAGTTCTTCAGTTTTAATCAAGAGTTGTATTAAGTTCCTCGACCATGTATACTTTCATGAAAGCTAATGAAATATAATATATTAGTAGCTGGACAAAACACACAAACTTAACAGTCTAAAATTAGTACATGAACCAATAAGCAAGTCTCATCATGAATTTTACAGGATCCATTAATCTAACAAAAGACTGAATACGAAGTCATGTTGTCTTACTTCTTATATAGAAATACATACAATAATTAAAAGACCAAATTTATAAGATGGACGAAAATGGAAAAAGAAGCTCAAGTTTTAGTTAATACCTGTTTATTATTCAGATTTTTCTTCAGAAACTGATTCCGGGGTAATTCATTCTCCAACCCAAATCCTCGAGTTACTGAAACAAGAATTCAAAATATAAAGATAATAAAAATACAACGTAAATTAGTTAAAATAGTTTTGTGGAATTCCTAAAACATTATCTTACACTTAGCTTATGAAGTGGATTGTGTACTCCCAGCATCTTAGTTGCCCGATTTTCTTCACATCTCTCTCAAATTATTCATGCAGCTTGACAAGGCTAGAGAACGTAAATTTTTTTATCGCATCGGCCAAGCTCACAATCTTTGTTAAGCAGAGCATTCGCTTCATTGTTGTAATCAAGTTCACCTCACCAGAGAACATCACAAGCTTCCACGAGTTGCAAAATCTGCTTTAGGAGATCAGCTGAAGCCATCTCCACCAGAAATCTTGAAACCGTTGTCTCCAGCACTCTCAGATTAAGGACTCTGATGGCATTACACCAACCACAATGGCTTCAGCAGTACTAATGGCTATTAAGGAAGATACTTCAAGGAATATTCTTTTGTGATTAACAAGAATTATGTTAATCGGAATCAGGTTATTTTATTGCTCACCAACCACAATGGCTGCAGCAGCACTAATTGAAGATACTGCCACTGACTAATCTGCATTACGAGGTCGTAATCTTACAGCCACTTGAACTCACCCAAGGACTGTTAAAAGAAAATATACATCAATCATAATAGTGCTGTTCGTTTGGCAGACGCAGCTTCATGTTTTTGCGGCTGCGGCTGAGGTTGCGTCTGCGGCTGCGGATGAGGTTGCGTCTGCGGCTGCGGCTGAGGTTGCGTCTGTGGCTGTGGCTGAGGTTGCGTCTGCGGTTGCGGCTGAGGTTGCGTCTGCGGCTGCGTCAAACGCATATTATCATTGTCCGTTTCGCAGATGCAGACGCATGAGGCAGCCGCAGATTTTTGTTTGTTTCGATGACGCAAGATAACACTGACGCAAGATAACACTGACGCAAGAAACTGACGCTGAACGCAAATTAGTATTGTTCGTTTGATAGATGCTGTGACTATTTTCATTTAACTCATATTTTATATTTATAAATTTGTGTAATTATATTTTAAATAAATAATATGTAATTTAAATATATTTACATCAGTAAAATATTATATTTAATTGGTAATAAAGTATTAGTCAAATATATAAATATAACAACATTTTAGTCAAATATTTTAATATATAACAATATTTTTTGTCATAAATCATAAATTAAATTAAAACAAAATATATCAAAAAACAAGAATTAAATAATACATCAAGTTTTAAATAAATAAAATATAAATGACAATCAAAGTTATAAGCGAAGAAAAACCAAGTCATTAACTAAATTGTGATTCTGGTACTGAATATATGTTCGATGAATTTCATTAAGGTGGTCCATAATTGCTGCACAACTGCCAGGAAGAACCGAGAACGATATCAAGAACTATTGGAACACAAAGCTGAAGAAGAAGCTTCTAAACAAACAAAGGAAAGAGTTCCAAGAAGCTCGGATCAAGCAAGAGATGGTGATGATGAAGAGACAACAACAAGGACAAGACCATATCAATGGTAGTCAAACAAAGGAAAGAGTTCCAAGAAGCTCGGATCAAGCAAGAGATGGTGTTGTGAAGACGACAACAACAAGAACAAGACCATAACAAGGACTTATACGTTATGAAAACAAAGAAGAAAAGCTTTTGATGATTAGGCAAAATATATCATCCAACAAAATAAAACATAACACAAATATATAAGATCAAGATTACAATAAAATAGGAAGCAAGACATTTCACTAACAAACAAAAATATGTAAGATCAAGATCGAGTTCATTGATATCTTGATAGAGGAACCCCCAGCTCTTACCCGCTTTCATGCTGTTTTTAATTCTCTTAACCTCTCGGTTTCTTTAAAGGTACAAACAAAAACACACACACACAGACATTACATAATAAGAAAACAACGGCAGACAGCTAAACAAACGAGACGCAAAGAAAAGAAAATACCTGACGAATGCAGCCATTAACCAGCCTAGAGAAAGGAGTAAGCATATAACACATCCCTGAGGCTTATAAAGAAACAACAAAGGTCATAAAGTCCCAACCAGACAAAAAACAGAACATAAAGTCTTCAGCTTCTTGAGACAGTGCTAAAAAATCATTATTTTTCAAAAACAAAACTTAGATTGTCCAAATAATCTATTGGAGATTGTCCAAATAATCTATTGGAGATTGTCCAAATAATCTATTGGAGACTGTCCAAACGAATCAAAACCAGGCTAATCAACCCTCAAGATCAATACTTCTTTTATCTCTCCAACATGAAGGGACCAAAGCAAATCTGGTTTTCAAAATGTTGTAAGGGTCTAGTTATAGAGACTTCTCAATTTCTTTACTAGTTGTCTATGAACAAATGAATCTTCCTACACAACTTACCAGCTCACTACATAAACACTACAGCCTTAAAAACTAGCAATTAGTGTAAAGTTAGCCAAAAGTTCTTTTGAAACTTCACCTTCAAAAACTAAACCCAAGTAAGAACCAATGTCAAAATACAAAACCCAAATTAAGAATCTATATGTAGTTTCATAACTCACAGAATCAAAACAAACATGATAACCCAAGCAATCAAACAAAACCCATTCTCAAAAGCTCATTGAAACACAAAAACTCATACCCAAACTATATAGTCTTCAAAGGATCGTTGTATGATATAACCGGAATCGTGTGTAAAGCAATGTATAACAAAACCTTAATAAAATGATTGCTTTATTTTATTAATCTTTCTTAACTTTCTTCTTTCTTTTCTTATGAGATCATCTTACACTTAGATCTCTTTATATAGGTAATAGGGATCCTTATCTTTAACCTATTACATAATAATCTAAGAATTCTTATTTTTATCCTAAACATAGTATAATTGGTTATTCAAGTTTACTTTATGAATAACTTGCTCTCTAAGTAATCTCTTTGAAGCTTATCCAACATTCTCCCTCTTAAGCTTCATGACATCTTTGCTTAAGTTGAGAACTCGAATTTGCTCCCTCATTTCTTGAAACTTGATCTTCGCCAATGCCTTACTTAGTATGTCAGCTTTCTGCTCCGTTCCAGGTACGTGTTCCACATCAATCTTGTTTCCTTCAACACACTCTCTGATGGAATGAAAACGCTTTTCAATGTGTTTGCTTCGATGATGAAAAACTGGGTTCTTAGCTAGGGCTATGGCCGATTTATTATCAACACGGATCAGTGTCTTCTTTGCTTCCTTTCCTGTGATCTCACTCAATAGATCTTGCAGTCAAATGGCTTGCTTAGCAGCTTCTGTTGCTGCCATGAATTAAGCTTCACAAGAGGATAAAGCCACCGTGTCTTGCTTTTGTGAACACCAAGTGATTGGCGTGTCACCAAGGCAAAATATATGTCCAGTTGTACTTCTTCCATCATCTGGATCGGTGTTGTGACTACTATCATTGTATCCAATGAGTTTCTGAGATCCACCGTGTTTGAATACTAAACCAAAGCCGCAAGTACCTTAGAACTTGCTTCAATGCATCTCCATGTGACTTTCTTGGAGCTTGCATATACCTACTAAGAACACCTACTGAGAACGCCATGTCTGGTCTTGAGTGCATCAGATATCAAAGACATCCGATTCTTCTTCTATACAATGTTGCATCGATTTCAGCTTCATCATGAGCCTTAGAAAGCTGTTGACCAAATTCCATCGGCACATATGTTGCATTACAATCATCCATCTTAGCTTCTTTCAATATGCGAGTGCATATGCTTCTTGCTTCATTAAGATGCCGTGTGCCCGTTGATGTACTTCTAAACCGAGATAGTAGGTAAATAGACCTAAGTCAGACATCTCAAACTGTTGTGCTATTGCAGTCTTAAACTTCTTTCTTGCAGTGACCACGTTTCCGGTTATGAAGAGATCATCAACATAGATGGCTACAATGAGTAGTTCATTACCTTCTTCCTTGCGATACACTGAACTCTCCTTTGTGCACTTCTTAAACTTCAACTTCTTAAGAATCTGATCAAGCTTTGTATTCCAGGCTCTTGGAGCTTTCTTTAAGCCATACAAATCCTTTGAAAGTTTGAAAACCGTATGTTCTTCTCCCTCTTTTTCAAACCCTTCAGGCTGAGAAACATAGACCTCTTCATTAAGCTTTCCATGCAAGAAAGCTGTCTTGACGTCTAGGTGATGTATTCCCCATCCATTTGTTGCAGCTAAACCAATTAGAAGTCTTATAGTCTCCAATCTAGCTACTGGTGCAAAAACTTCATCATAGTCAATTCCATGCTCTTGAACGTATCATTTTGCCACAAGTCTTGCTTTAAACTTGTTAATTGATCCATCTGCATTACTTTTTATTTTAAAAACCCACTTGAGACCTATGGCTTTAGTTCCTGAAGGCTTTTCAACAAGTTCCCAAGTGTTGTTTTTATTGATGGAGTCAATTTCAGACTCGAAAGCTTTCACCCAACGCTTGTTACCTTTAGCTTCCATAAAGTTCACCGGTTCATCATTGATAGAGAGCAGTAGTAATTCGCATTCAACCTCGAATAATAGAATGTAATCTTCAAGATAGCTCGGCTTGTGAACTTGATGAGTTGAACGCCTTGTTGCTTCGTGTGTTACACCAGTTGCTTCGTGTGTTACACCCGTTGCTTTGTGTGTTACACCCGTTGCTTCGTGTGTTACACCCGGTTCCGAGTCATCTTCATGAGTTTCTTCACTTTATTCTTCTTCATCCTGTTGAATATCAGCAACATACGGTCCACTACCTTCGTCGTGGATTGATCCCCATGTCATGTGAAACATACCGGAGTTGGAAAATTCTTTATCTTCTTTCCAGTTCCAGCTTTTCTTTTCATCAAAAACTACGTCTCTACTTACTACCACTCGCTTTGTGTTAGGGTTGTAGAGCCGATATGCTTTATAGCCAGACTCGATCCCTAAATGCACCAATGTATGAGATCTATCATCGAGTTTCTTGAGCAATACTGAGTCACTCTTTGCGTGAGCTAAACATCCAAAGACTCGTATGTGTCCAACATATGGCTTCCTCTTCATTAGACTCTCATACGGTGTTTGGTTGTTTAATGCTCTAGTAGGAACTCGATTGATCAAATATGTAGAGTGACGTACAGCTTCACCCACATGTAATTTGGAACACTCATTGCCTTCAAAATAATCCTTGTCATCTCCATCAATGTTCAGTTCCTTCTCTCTGCTACACCGTTTTGTTGCGGTGTATAAGGAGCTGTTAAGTGTCATCTTATCCCTTCTTTATCACAATAATCTTGGAATTATTTTGTCACAAACTCCCCACCTCTGTCTGTACGCAGTGTCAATATCTTCTTGTCAATATCCTTCTCAACAAGCTTCTTGAATGTCTTGAATCTTTCGAATACGTTGCTCTTCTCTTTCATTCGTATGGACCACATATACCTTGTGTGATCGTCTATTATCACGAAAACATATCTGTTATGTGATGGTGTCGAAGGTGTTAAGGCCCACAAAGATCAGCATGTAACAACTCCAACGGAAGCTTTGCTCTAAACGAACTTGCTGATGGGAAAGTGTTTCTCGTTTGCTTGCCAACCAAGCATGAGTCACAGATTTTCTTAACTTCTTGAATCTGTGGTAAACCCTTAACCATCTCTTGTGCTGCCATTGTTCTGATTGTTTTGAAACTGATATGTTCAAGTCTTGCATGCCATCTCCACTGTTCTTCTTTGATCTTCGAGAGTAGACTTGCAGGATGACCGATTACAAGTGGAATTTTGTAAAGTCTATTTGCAGCTCGCAAAACTTTTATCAGTAACCTTCCATTCGGATCTCTCAATGTCAGGTAGTTTTCTTTCATTCTTACATCATAACCTTGCTCAGCAGCTTGACGTAGACTTAGTATATTACTCCTTAGCTCGGGAATGTAATAAATATCCATAAGTAGCTTCTGTTCGCCAGTTCTTCCTTCAAATAAGATCGAACCATTGCCATTGATCTTAACACAGAACCATCTCCAAACTAAACTTTTTCCTTTATATTTTCATTGAGCTCAGAGAAGTAAGATCTTTCTCTGGTCATATGATTTGATGCACCATTATCTAGATACCACATTCCTTCTTCTTTCTTACTCGGCTCTAGTGTTTTAGGTAGCACCTTTTCTTCATTCAAAATACGGTCTTATGGAGATAAAGAGCAACGTCTGCAGTCTCTGTTTTATTAAGCTCCTGGTCATCTTTCTTTTCAGGACATACAGAGGAAAAGTGCCCTTTCTTTTGACAGTTGAAGCAAACAGTCTGAGAATAATCCTTCTTCTCTTTGTTTCTCTCATGTGTGGTGCTTCTTCCTCGTCCTCTCCCTCTGTTTCCATGACCACGAACCCATCCTCTGCCTCTTCCTCTGTTGCTGTCATTACTTTGCTCAGAATTAGCGTATAGGAGGTTACCAACTTTTTCATTACTCTCTTGTCCACGCAAACGTTCCTCGAAATCCTTGATTCGACCTACAATATCTTCATACCTTGTTTCATTGAGGTCAAGTACTTGTTCCAGAGTTTCTGTGATGTGAATGAATTTGTTGTTTGGTAAACACGAGATAAACATCTTTACAAGTTTCGGTTCTTCCATTGTGTGACCTAACGCGGCTGCTTTTGCTGCAAACTCTGATAGCTTTCCGGAGAATGAGTCTACGGATTCAGTTTCTTTCATTCTTATCCGATCGAACTCAATCATTAGTGTCTGTAGTCGAGCTTCTTTAACACGGTCAGCACCAAGGTTCATCGACTTCAAAGCTTCCCACATCTCTTTAGGAGACTCTAGATCACCTATTTGCAGGATCAGGTTCTCAGGGATTGATTGGAACAAAAGAACAGTTCCCATGTCGTTTTTCTTTTGTTCTTTTGATCCTGGATCAATCGATTTCCCAAGCTTCATGAACCCTTAACAGAGCTTTCATCCGCATAGACCATACTGCATTGTTTGAAGTGTTTAATATAAGACAAACGATTGTGGAGGGTATTGTATTCTTCTTCGTCGTTGGCTTTGCTTCATCCATGACTTCGTATCACACGATCTCGAAAGAAACCTGGAGGCTCTTATACCAAATATAGTCTTCAAAGGATCGTTGTCTGATATAACCGAAATCGTATGTAAAGCAATGTATAACAAAACCTTAATAAAACGATTGCTTTGTTTTATTAATCTTTTTTAACTTTCTTCTTTCTTTTCTGATGAGATCATCTTACACTTAGATCTCTTTATATAGGTAATAGGGATCCTTATCTTTAACCTATTACATAATAATCTAGGAATTCTTATCTTTATCCTAAACATAATATAATTAGCTATTCAAGTTTACTTTATGAATAACTTGCTCTCTAAGTAATCTCTTTGAATCTTATCCAACAAACTAGTGGTTGTGTCGGAGATTAGAGAGCTCGGAGATGGAGATGGAGATGGAGATGAGAGAGCTCGGAGATGGAGAGCTAGAGCCGAAGAAGAGAGAGCTTGTGGTTTGCGTCGGAGAAGAGAGAGAGCTCGAGCTTGAGAAGAGAGCTTGTGGGTTCGTCGGAGAAGAGAGAACTCGAGTCGGAGATGAGAGAGCTCGTGGTCTGCGTCGGAGAAGAGAGAGCTCGAGCCAGAGATGGATATGAGAGAGCTCGGAGGTGGAGAGAGATCGAGATGAGCCCTCTATGGAGGAGAAGAGAGAGTTCGAGCTGCGTCAATGGAGGAGAAGAGACGACGGCTTCTATAAATTAGTTTTTTTTGTAAGTAATGAAATAAATTAAGGGTAAAACTGTAAATAAATAACTAAAACGCAGCTTTTTGACTCAATCCCTTATTTATTCAGTGTTCAGAATTTATAAACGCCAGACACAGCGTTTAGACGCAGATAACCGCGTCAATCAAACAAACAAAATTTTTGAAAAAATAGTTGCAGCCGCAGACGCAGGATGCTGCGTCTACCCGATGAACAATACTAATAACAAAAAACTAATTTTCTTTTACAAAAACAAAGTTTTTTTAAAATATATATTTTGGCTGCCCAGAAAATATTGGAGAATCAGGAAAAAGGCCATCCATAAACATAGAAACAAAAGTCCATCTTGAAAGTTGGTTAAGCCAAACTCTTCTCTGTATCAACTACATAAAATTTCAGTATTTTGTAAATTGAGATTAGAATGTAACGACCTCGGTTTTCTTAACCCCTAAGTTCCATTTTTATCTTTTCAATTTATTTGCTTGGAACAAAAACATAACCGTGACATGATTTTTATTTAATTATTTGGTTAAACCGGTTATGGTTTCTTTTAAATTAAGTATCTTTAAACCAAACTCAATCCGATTGGTATTTTCATTTAACCAAACCGTTAAACACATATATAGTGTGTACGCATCTTCTCTTTTGTTCAACCCTAGCCACCATGGTTGTGGAAAAGAGATGACACCATTTTGCTCCTCCCTTCCCCCATCTCTCTTGGCTTCATCTTCTACTTACTATGCTTTTCTTATTCCTCTCTTCATGTTCATCTCTTTTTCATGTCGTCACCGGAGAGGGGGACTTATCAACCATCATCATCACTAGCCACCACCGCAGCGACTCTCGATCTGACTACCACCGGATCCGTTGTAGCTGGTTTCTATGGAGCCATCGTTTCTCTTGTTGGTGTTGTGTAGCCGAGCTGAGACGTGGAGAAGAGACAAGTGATCCCGGAGCAACCGTGTCTCACCACCACTGTCACGGATCCACACGGCCATCAACTGTGACTCGCCGGAGACGCATCCCTTTCCACCGGAGACGTTGCTGTGTTGTTGGAGATGGTGTCGTGTCGTTAACCAAGGAGAAGCGTGGGATCTAGGTTAAGATTCACCTCTTTCTTGTGCACCAAGGTTCCTCTCTTCCATTTGCTTATTTGTTTGCCACTTTGTTATCATCCGTGAAGTTATGTCATGGTTTTAGGTTTGCATGCATGTTCATTTTTGTTATGCTACTCACGTGATGATGTTGAGAAGCCGAGACGTGTTGATGGCGTTAGTTTCTATGCAATTGTTAATATTTATAATAACGCGATACAAATGTTATTAGAACTCATACATTTGATTTTACCTATTGCAGTTTGTTATACAAAGATAGCAAATGTTTCGTGTTATTAGTTTGTTTTTAATTATCTGAAAATTTATTAAAAATAATTACAAATTCATTTTTTTAAATGTAATATTTATTTTGAATATTTATATAAAAATTAATGATATTATAAATACTAAAAATGTTTAAAAAACCAAAAACATTTCCTTGTTTACATAAACCATTCAACACCTATAGCAGTTTACACAAACCATCAAACCCTCAACACTTATACTATCAATCTACCACTAATAACCCTTCATAATCATCCCTAACATAAGCAGTATCATCATCAAAAGTTTCAACACCCAAATAATCGACTTCTTGGATAGGCAAAGGTGCACCACCTAAATCCTCTTCGGTTTCCAACTCATGATAGCCGCTAGGTGGTGCTCTCATAAAAACATTCCAATTTGAATTATCATCTTCCCTAGAGTAAAAAACATATTTTGCTTGAGAAGGTAGAATGAATGGATCTTTCAAATAAGCTGCTTGGTTCATGTGAAGGTTAATAAGAGTGAAGCCATCTTCTTCCTTCACACCATTCCATATGTTATTCCAATTGCATCTAAACAGCGGTACTTTGAACATGTGATAGCCCATAAGTAAAATCTTCTTTATCACTCCATACTATGTAAGCATATCAGCAACATGTCTCATATCTTGAGAACTTGATCTACACATGCTAAATGCTTCATAAGTTACTCCACTGTTTTATGTCTTTCGCTTTACCACATCTATATGAAATCGCTGTCCATTAATGATAAATCCTTTATCTGCTAAAGAAACATTTCTTGGTCCAAATGCCAACAACCTTAACTACTTAGAATGACTATTTGTTGAGTCTGGAACATGATCATCAAACTAAAGTACTAAAATGATAATCACAAAAAAAACAGTCATCAAACTAAAGTACTGAAATGATAATCAACACATAATCATGAAGCTAATAATTTGTACCAAGAAAACAAGTCATCAAGCTACAAGCTAACCAATCATCAAAATAATAAAATCAATGTGCTCATCAATCAAACAAGAAAACAAGTTGGAGTTGGGAACCTTTTGATTAACTCATTGTGCAAATTGCTCAGTATGTTTTTTTCCACAATAAAGTTTCATTTCTAGCACACCTAGCATCATTAGCTTGTAATTCTTCCAAATGCATCTTAATTTGACATTAAATTAACAACAATTTTTAAAATGAAATTATAATAATAAGTAGTTGAAATAGAAAGGGTAACCTCGTACTCAACCTATGGATCCATTGATGCCATGTTCATTAGCACAAAGTGATGTGCAATGTCTCTATCATTATCTGAAAAGGTAAATTTTATACCCTTCTGCAGAGGTCGACCTTCAACCACGATGCTATTAGCCTCAATATTTATTACGATTAATCGTTTCTTGAACTGGTACTGAATTTTGAAGGAGTTTTAAATAAAATGCAACGCATTCTCCAACTAAATACCTCTCAGCCATACATGCTTCTGGCCTTGCATGATTCTTAACAAAAGTCTTTAGTGTTTTCATGTACCTATAACTCAGTCAAGAAATATGAATATTAGTCAAATATCATTGTAGGAAATACATATATTGAAGCAAATGAGTACATTAAAGCTTTCGAAGGGATACATCCAATGGACGTGTATTGGTCCTCCTAAACGTGCCTCTTTTGCTACATGGATTGGAAGGTGGAAAATGATATCAATAAAGGATGGAGGGAAGAAGCGCTCCAGTTGACACATTGTTTCCACAAACTCTGTCTCTGTTGCTATAAGTTTCTATGGGTCAATAATGCGCTGACACAACCTGTTGAAATGACTGCATAATCTGTTAATGGCAATCCTAAGACCCCTATGTAAAAAGCCTCTTAATGCAGCTGGTAACAAGTTCTGTACTAGCACATGCTGATCATGCAACTTTAAACTACCTAAATTTGGAGGGTTAACTGAAACATTATTTGCAATATTACCACAATAACCACCATGACCTCTAAACTTAGATAACCTTTGGCAGAAAATGGTCTTCTCTTTCTTGGATAACCAATAAGCTGCTGGGGTAAGTATGTTTTTTTTTCCCTAACCTCTGTGGTCAAGTGATTTATGATTCCAATATTCTCTAAGTATTTTCTTGCTTTCAAACCATCTTTTGAATTTAAACTTTGCATCAAGATAGACAATATAGCATCCGACACATTTTTTTCTACATGCATAACATCAATATTGTGACGAACAAGCATATCCTAACACATTAAACAAGAAACTATTAGACATATTCATATACAACACAATCAGAGAATATAGTTAAGTTACACTACTTTACCTTCCACTAAGGTAGTTCAAAGAATATTGATATCTTCTTCCACCGCCACAGATCATTTGATTCTTCACACTCTTCTTCTTGAACCATCTCATCATCTTCCAACTCTGTTCTTTTTTTATTTTCCTTATCTAGAGATCTTCCAAAATCATTCCTAAAAGCTTGTAGTGTCTCATATATTTCAACTCCAATTTGTATCCTATTTGCATTCCCTTCCTCAACAGTGTTGTCAAACCAAGCTTTTTTATATCTGAAACAATGGCCATGCGGTAATCTCTTTCTATTTCCCATGTAAACAAACTTACAACTAAACTTAAGCCACCTACATGGTGTATACTTTCCACATACATTGCATGATTGTTTCCCATTCACTTTACATCTAGACAATGTTCCTAAGGCTGGATGTCACTGATATTCTAAAGCAGCAAGGCTCTAAGTGTGAATTTTTCCTTCGCAAACGAGTCATAGACTTCAATACCCTTAGCCCATAGATCTTTTAGATCGTCTATCAAAGGTGCTAAGTAAACATCTATGTTACATGAGCTGTTGACCAGGGATCAACGAAGTCAACATTATATTACCGGCCTTCATACACATAGTTGGAGGCGTGTTATTGTTCACAAACAACACTAGTGATATTACAGAAAGCTAAACACTGCCACACGAAAGGATCACTTCCCTCTACCCTTTACCGATCATATGTTAGAGAGGCTCGCATGCCATCAATACTATTTTTTCTCGATGGGTATTCAGAATTTTTCCAGATTTCTATACATCCCGATGATCAAGAAAAAGCCACTTTCACCTGTCCTTATGGAACATTCGCATACCTCAGGATGCCCTTCGGACTGTGTAACACTCCTGCAACATTCCAGAGATGCATGATGTCTATATTCACTATCATGATCGAAAACTTCATGGAAGTTTTCATGGACGATTTCTCGGTTTACGGCCCAAATTTCAAAACATGCCTAAATAACTTTTGCAAGGTGTTGGCAAGATGCGAAGAAAAGAATCTAGTCCTAAATTGGGAAAAGTGCCATTTCATGGTCAACAGTGGAGTCATTTTGGGACACAAGATCTCAGCAGCAGGTATTGAGGTGGACAAAGCCAAAATCGAGGTAATGAAAGGTTTACCACCACCCACAAATGTGAAGAACGTTAGAAGCTTCTTAGGACATGCTGGACTTTAGAAGATTCATAAAAGATTTAGCAAGATAGCTAGACCTCTTACAACACTCCTATGTAAAGAAGTAAAATTCGACTTCACCCCCGGATGTCTGACATCGTTCAAAGAAATAAAATCAGCCCTCATATCTGCTCCTATTGTGCAAGCACAAGATTGGAGTTTACCTTTCAAAATTATGTGCGACGCCAGCGATTTCTCTGTGGGTGTTGTAATCGGACAGCAAGCTGCACGCTATATACTACGCTAGAAGGACTCTCGATGATGCACAATGCAATTACGCGACAAAAAAATAATAATTACTAGTTGTGGTGTTCGCTTTAAATTTTTTTTGCTCTTATCTAGTCGGTTCAAAAGTGATCGTCCATACTGAACATGCCGCCCTAAAGTACTTAATGAACAAAAAGGATGCGAAACCTAGGCTTATTAGATGGATACTCCTCTTACATGAAATCGACATAGAAGTCAAGGATAAGAAAGGAGTCAACAGATCACCTATCACGAATAAGAGTCAAAGGCGACTCCCTATCAACGATTTCCTACCTATAGAAAACACCTACCTCGCATAATCGACTTTTGTTGGTCTTGTGCGTTTGACGGATGAGGAAGAATCGATTGACGCCTGCGAAGAACCGTCGATCGATGCCATCCCCGAAAAGCATGATGAGATGACTATTCCACTTGATGCAAAAGTCGGATAAGATCCTTCAACACCAAACAATGATTCTCCCGGAGGTAGAACTTTAAGTCAGGGGGTGTGTGCCATAAACACCTCCAATAGACCTTGGTACCTATATATAGTGAATTATCTTGCAGTTGATATAGAACCAGAACTCTTTAAAGGAACCACAAAAAGAAATTTCTGAGAGAAATCCGGAGGTTTCTGTAACGACCCTAATCCAAGCTTATATTTATAAAACCGGTTTGGTCTAATTTAATTAATAACCATATTGGACCAAGATGATCGTTTCCCTTTTCTTTACTAAACACAGCCGTTTATGTATGCATGGATATATATATATATACTCTTCCTAGTAACCTAACGACGGAAAAGAATGAGAAAAGAGCAGCCGCCATGAACATCTTGCGATCACCTCTTTTTGATCTCTCCCAAGCCCTCTCTCCTTATCTTCTTCTCTCTCTTGTTTCGTTCTCCTTTTGTTCTTCACGAGTCTATGGAGCGTTGACGTCGTCTTCATCTCGGACCACCATTGGCACTGCCACACCGTCACTCATCTTCGCCTCATCCACCACCGGAGAACCTTGCCGCCACCACCAAAGATCAGTCTCATCATTGATGGTGTCACGTACCAGATCTGAGTAATGGAGAACATGAACGTAGCCGAAGCCACCGCATCAACCCACCACCTGCGCCGATTCACCAATACCACCTCTGCGAGCGGTGAGCATGCGGAGACACAGCTCATGCCGTTGGAGCTCGAGATCCACCGTCTCACCACCAACCCGTCACCACTTGAGACAGATTTCTTCACAAATCACCATGGGAGCCATTGTATGTGTTGTCCTTTGAGTCACATGTTGTTGTCGTTGGTGAGTTTTAATGGAGCTCGGGGGTTTATACGTGGAGAAGACGTACGTATCGGAGCCACCGCTTCATGATAGTTCCAGTGTCTTTCTTCACCGTCATCAATGGTGAGCCACCGGAGGTGCAGTTCATGTCACCGGAGTTCAAGATCCATCGTCGCGAGTCAAAGCCGTGAAGGTTATAGTGTCTTCTCCTTTCTTTCTTGAGACACAAACAAGGTTTATAGCATATTCCTAAACGTGGCTTTGCATGGGTGTAATGAATTTTATATTTCCACCTAGATTGTGGAGTTACTCGTCCATCATTTAAAGAGAAGGCGTAAGAAGAGTTAATGGAGCATGTTTCATTCAATAATATGAAGGAATCTCTTAAGGTGTTACTGGTCAAGATATATTTCTGAGCATCTCCTTATCCATATCCAATCTTTGCTAAGGTGAGGGTCTATTCCGTAAACTATACTAAAAATAGAATTCTTCCTATCGTAGTTTAGTTTCGAAACATGATCCGTCTGCTTGAATCGAGTATTGATTGATAGTTAGGATATTGATTGTAAACCGGAAATTAGGGGTCTAGAGGATTCAACCGTTGATTGGATTGTTTGATGTTAAGTGTTGATATATATATGTAAAATAGTTATGAATATAAGGACTATGTGAGGGATTGCGGGGGCCAGAGACGTCTGAGCTATCGACGCCGATGTTTGAGAGATTGCGGGGTGCAAAGACGTTTGCATATCGACGCCAGAGTATGACTGCGGGGGTACAGAGACGGACTTCTGTACTATCGACGCATAAAATCTATATCCTTATGAGGAAAATGCGGGGTGTACGGACTAGCCTTATGCTATCATCGCATTGGTTGTTTTGTGTGATGCGTTAGGCATCGTGTGTGTTCATGTTAGAATTAAACTTCCGTAGTGGGAGTTCTATTTATTTAGTGAGAGGTTTGCGTGTCTAGCATCCCATACCTCACTGAGCGACTCCCCTGTTGCTCACCCCTTATTGTTCCCCTTTCAGGTGAGGTTGGCGATCAGGAGTGATCTTTTCGGATCGTTGCTTTTAGGCGTTTTCTTTTCCTTTCTATTTCAAACTTATCGTTGTTTTCCAGACATTATTCTATTTATTCGATTTATGGTGTTGAAACGACTTTTGAGAAGTAATAAAATGGAGTTTCAGGAATTTATTACTTATTAACTTAATTCAAAAATTGCGGGTCTCACAATTTGGTATCAGAGCGGGTTCCGTCCCGGCTCTGACCCGGGATGGCGATCAAGGTACTTGGCAGAGATGGAGCTGAATTACTATGATGTTATACTTGGGATGGATTGGTTGTCAAGGCATCGAGTGGTGTTAGATTACCTGAAGGCAAGAGTTTATATTCCTAAGGCGAATGGGAGGATTACATTTCAGGGTATTAAGACACACCTGGGAGTTTCTATAGTTTCTATGTTGCGTGCTGAGGAGCTACTGGAGAGAGGAGCAGAGGGATACTTAGCTACCATCTCGATGGCTAAGGAAGATGGACAGTAGGAGCTACAAAATGTTCCTGTAGTTGCATAGTATGAGGATGTATTTGAGGCCCTAAAGGGACCACCACCAGCTAGAGGGGATGTACTAACTATTGAGTTGGAGCCAGGGACAGCGCCGGTTTCACGAGCTCCATACCGTTTGGCGCCAGCATAAATGGTAGAATTGAAAATTCAGTTGGAGGAGCTACTGGATAAGGGTTTTATCAGACCAAGTACTTCACCATGGGGAGCACCAGTACTGTTTGTGAAGAAGAAAGATGGAAATTTCAGACTTTGTATCGACTACATAGGCTTGAACAAGGTGACTATCAAGAATAAGTATCCTCTACCGCGTATTGATGAGTTGGTGGATCAGTTGCAGGGAGCTTCATGGTTTTCTAAGATTGATTTGGCATCAGGGTATCACCAGATTGCTATAACTAATGAGGATGTGGGGAAGACGGCCTTCCGTACACGTTATGGACATTATGTGTTTGTGGTGATGCCATTTGGGTTGACGAATGCCCTTGCAGCTTTTATGAAGATCATGAATTATGTGTTTCGCGAGCACTTGGATAAGTGCGTGATTGTCTACATTGATGATATCTTGATCTATTCTCATAGCAAGGAGGAGCATGCAGAGCATTTACGAATCGTGTTGGGTAAGCTCAGAGAACATTAGTTGTTTGCTAAGTTGAGTAAGTGTAGTTTCTGGCAGAGGAAGATTGGGTTTTCTGGTCACTTGGTTTCTGAGGCAGGGGTTGCAGTAGATCCGGAGAAGATTACCGCAAAATCAGAGTGGCCTACACCTAGGAGTGCTACTAAGATTAGCAGCTTTTTGGGGTTAGCAGGATATTACCGGAAATTTGTCAAGGGTTTTGCCAGTATCGCTAAGACAATGACGCAACTAACAGGAAAATACATCAAGTTTGACTGGACAGATGATTGCTCGAGGAGTTTCACAGAGCTGAAATGACAGTTAACGGAGACACCAATTTTGGTACTTCCTAGACCCGAGATACCGTATGAAGTTTATACAGATGCATAAGGTATTGGACTGAGATGTGTATTGATGCAGGAGGGTCATGTCATTGCTATGCATCACGTCAGTTGAGACCTCACGAGAGTAATTATCCTACTCATGATTTGGATTTGGCAGCAGTTGTTTTTGCGCTGAAAATTTGGAGGTCGTACTGTATGGAGAGAAGGTGCAGATTCTCACAGACCATCAGAGTCTAAAATATATCTTTACGCAGCCAGAATTGAATTTGAGACAGCGTAGATGGATGGAGCTGTTAGCAGATTACAACTTGGATGTCAGTTATCATCCATGTAAGGCTAATCAGGTGGCAGATGCCTTAAGCAGGCGAAGGAGCGATGTTTCAGGAACCAAGAAGGTTCAGGAGTTGACTGGGACACTTGCTAGTCTTAGATTATGTGCGGCCACTGTTGCGGAAGAGACAGCTGGATTGGAAGCTCTGGAGCAGGCAGACTTATTGTGGAAAATACGCAAGGCTCAGGATAAGGATGAGGCTCTGTGTAAGCAGATTGAGATAGAGAGTATTGGCTATCACACAGCTTTGAGCGGAATGTACTTGTACCGGAACCAAGTTTGTGTGCCAAACGATAAGCTGTTGAAGAAGGAGATCTTGCAGCAAGCACATAACTCGCGTTTTTCTATCCATCCGGGAAGCACTAAGATGTACAAAGATCTAAAAGCGTTACTACCATTGGCCTGGTATGAAGAAAGATGTGGGTACATTCGTATCGCAGTGTCAGATGTGTCAGTTGGTTAAAGATGAGCATCAAGTGCCTAGTGGGTTACTGCAGAACTTACCATTGCCAGAGTGGAAATGGGACATTGTGACTACGGATTTTGTGACTGGACTCCCGACTACTTTAGGAGGGAAAAACGCCATTTGGGTGATTGTGGATAGACTCACCAAGTCAGCTCATTTCCTGGCAATTAAAAAGACAGACACAGCTGAGCAGTTAGCGCATACTTACATCAGAGAGATTAGGAGGTTGCATGGAGTTCCCGTTAGCATCGTATCAGATCGAGATGCAAAGTTTACATCTACATTTTGGGGATCCTTTCAGAAGGCGCTTGGGACAAAGGTCCATATGAGTACAACTTACCACGCGCAGACAGATGGACAGTCATAGAGGACTATTCAGACCTTAGAGGATATGCTCAGAGCTTGCATTTTGGGATTGGGAAGGAAGCTGAGGAAAATATTTATCTCTAGCAGAGTTTGCCTACAATAACAACTATCATTCGAGTATTGAGATGGCACCATATGAGGCACTTTATGGTAGGCCTTGCCGTACACCACTTTGTAGGACAGAAGTGGGGGAGCTACGAGACTTAGAACCAGCAATGGTTCAAGAGACGGTCGAGCAGGTAGGGATGCTTAAGAGTCGGCTTAAGGGAGCTCATGATCGTCAAAAGAGTTATGCAGATAAGCGCCGGAAAGATTTGGAGTTTCAGGTGGGCGACTTAGTGTACCTGAAAATGAGGACATTTCAGGGAGGATCTAAGACTCGGAAGCTAAAGAAGCTTAAACCGAGATATATGGGACCGTACCCCATTGTGGAGCGGATTGGAGCAGTGGCTTATAGATTGCTGTTATCAGCAGAGCTGTCAGATTTTCACGATGTCTTCCATGTCTCAGTATTGAGGAAGATTGTGAGAGAGCCAGAACTTATTTTGCAGCAGCTAGTTGAGATTTTGGTTCGACAAGTAAAAACAGTTCAGGGGATGATGACTAGTCTAGTCAAAGTCCATTGGGAGAGAGATGGAATCTTGGAAGATACTTGGGAGACTGAAACTCAGATGAGGATGGACTACCCGAAGATTTTTCAGAATGATATTAGGCAACCAGTTCCGGAGCAGAATTCGGGGTCGAATTCCTTATTAGTGGGGGAGAATTGTAACGACCCTAATCCAAGCTTATATTTATAAAACCGGTTTGGTCTAATTTAATTAATAACCATATTGGACCAAGATGATCGTTGTTGACATGAAGAAATCATGGATCCCTAAAACATGGTTCCCAAAATTATGGACCTTGTTTATGGGAGCTCATGAATTCATGGATCCTTAAAACATGGTTCCCAAAATCATGGACCTTGTTTATGGGAGTTCATGAATTCATGGACCTTGTTTATGGAAGATGTCTTTTGTATTCTCTATATATTACAATGTATTTGCAAAGAAATGAATCAAGGAAATAAGTTTCTCTCCTTCTTATTCTTATTTGTTCTTGAGTGTTCTTGAGTGTTCATACTCTTTCTCTTCATAAATCATCAATTCTAACATGGTATCAGAGCTTTAAGCTCCTACTTCATTCCGCAAACCTTTTCTATATTTCTCTTTTCATTCAGCAAAGCTTTTATGTTATTCTCATTCCGCAAATCATAAAAATGGAGAAGAAAAACATAATTTCCGTGACCCTTGAGGGTCCTAATTATCTATCATGGTCAAGAGTGGCCAGAATCACCTTGGGATGTCATGGACTTTGGGACAGCCATATCATGAAGGCTGGAACTTCAAAGAGGATGGCTGAAGAAGATAGATACGTGAACAACCACAACCAATGGGTTCAAGAAGACCAGCAAGCTCTGGCTCTCATCTGTAACTCCTTGTCAGAACCAATCATGAAGATCAATTCTCACATCAAAACCGCCAAGAGACTTTGGGAGAGTCTTCAAACCGCTTATGGGTGTTTATGGGAGAGTCTCCAAACCATCTATGAGAACGACCGGTTCCTCAGCTTTCTCCTACACCTAGACTCATCATTCAACACACTGATACATAATTTCTTTACTGGAAGAAAGATTCCATGCCTAGATGATGGTGATCCTCTCAAAAGCCAGCCGGATAAATGTAAACCCAAGGAGCAGCAAGCAATTCAAGGGAGAACCATGTATTCTGCTCACATGAGTGATTCAACTGAAGACATGTGGAGAAATCAAGCTGGTACGACCTCATCTGATGGTTTTGTGACCAGAAAAGACGCCAATTCCTTTATCTGGAGCACTGTCTTGGCTCTCATTGCTTCCAAGAAGGCTGGTACACATTCTCTTGACTCTAAACCTATCATAATAGATTCAGGAGCAAGCCATCACATGATTTGTGATAGGAACTTGATTAGTAATATCCAGCCTGCCGTAGGGAATGTAGTCATAGCAAATGGTGATAAGGTGAAAATAGAAGGGATAGGGAACCTTAGAGTGTTTGATAAGGAATCTACTGCCTTGTATATACCTGGATTTTCATCTAACTTGTTATCAGTAAGAAGGGCTACGGTTGATTTGGGCTGCCAAGTTGTGTTCAGACCAGATGAAGTTGAGTTTCAAGACCTGAAGACAGGAAAGATCATTGGAAAAGGGCACAGCCATCAGCAGATGTATCATCTTGAGAGGAATATGGTGCCGGAATCATCTATGCCTCATTGCCTGGCTAGCACCGTTAATGGCGCTGAGAACACAATATGGCATGCCAGATTGGGACATCCCCATACAAGAGCTCTAAACCTGATATTCCCGGGAGTGGTGTCTAAGAATGAAGAATGTGAAGCCTGCATATTGGGGAAGCATTGTAGGACAGTCTTTCCACGGTCTGGCACCACCTATGAGAGATGCTTCGACTTGGTTCACTCTGATGTATGGACGGCTCCATGTGTGTCAAGGGAGAATCACAAATACTTTGTCACCTTCATTGATGAAAAATCCAAATACACCTGGTTGACACTGATTCAGTCCAAGGATAGGGTGCTAGACGCCTTCAAGAATTTCCAAGCTCATGTCTCCAACCACTTCAATGCCAAGCTGAAGATCCTCAGATCAGACAATGGTGGAGAATACACAAGTCATGCATTCAAACAGTACCTGGCTCAACATGGAATTATTCACCAAACAAGCTGTCCATATACTCCTCAACAAAACGGAGTTGCTGAAAGGAAGAACAGACACCTGATGGAGGTAGCCAGATCAATGATGTTCCACACCAACGTTCCAAAAAGATTCTGGAGTGATGCGGTGGTGGCTGCGACTTATCTAATCAATAGGACTCCAACTCAAGTCCTCAAAGATCTATCACCGTTTGAAGTCCTTAACCAGACCAAGCCGGCTTTGGACCACTTACGGGTGTTTGGATGTCTCTGCTTTGTGCTGATACCAGGGGAGCAGAGAAACAAACTGGATGCCAGGAGCACAAAAGCGATGTTCATTGGCTACTCTCCAACACAAAAGGGGTATAAGTGCTATGATCCAGTAGCCGGAAAAGTTTTAATATCAAGGGATGTGAAGTTTGTGGAAACAAAGGGATATTATGAGGAGAAGAATTGGGATGATCTGAGGGACTTACCACAATCAGAAAGAGCCACAAACCTCAGAATCATTTTGGAGAACTTCGGCATTGACATGTCTCCAGCAACTCAAGAAACAAGAAGGAATATCCCTGAAGCTACTGCACCTGTTCCAGAAGCTGTAGTTGAAGAAGATGTGATTAATGAAAATGAAGAAATTGCCCATCCTGACCCTGAAGGGGGGAATCAACAAGAAGCTCATGATCAGGATGAGACCAAATCAGAATCAGTTCCTGAGACTCAAGATCAAGTTCCAGAAGAAACAAATGAGGCAGCACCTGATCAGATACAGCCCTTACGAAGGAGCACAAGAATCAGGAAACCTAAAGTCTACTTCAATGCTAAAGCTGTGGCACATCCAGTGAGTGCAGTATGCTCGCTTGCTCAATATCCAGAAGAACATCAAGTCTTCATTGGAGAATTGGATCAAGAGTACATCCCAAACACCTATGAAGAGGCAATGCAAGACAAAGAATGGAGAGAGTCTGTTGAAGAAGAGATCAATGCCATGATCAAGAACAACACCTGGTATGAGACTGAGCTTCCAAGAGGAAAGAAAGCCGTGACCAGCAGACTCTTGCATACCATCAAGTATCTTGCAAATGGAAAGCCAGAAAGGAAGAAAACCAGACTGGTAGCAAGAGGATACACACAAGTGTATGGAGAAGATTATCTAGACACGTTTGCACCAGTGGCGAAGCTTCATACAATCCGGATACTCATCTCATTGGCAGTGAACCTAGAGTGGGATCTTTGGCAAATGGATGTAAAGAATGCTTTTCTACAAGGTGAACTAGAAGATGAAGTGTACATGAGACCACCTCCGGGAATGGAAGAGATGGTAAAGCCAGGAAATGTCCTCAGACTCAGAAAGGCGATCTATGGCTTGAAGCAATCACCAAGAGCTTGGTACCACAAACTAAGCACTACATTGAATGGAAGAGGATTTGTGAAGTCTCAAGCGGATCACACACTCTTCACTCTCACCAGCAAGTCCGGGATTATTGTGATCCTAGTCTATGTGGACGACATCATCATTACTGGTAGTGACAAGGAGGGGATCAGTGCCACCAAGACATTCCTCAAGACCGCATTTGACATCAAGGATCTAGGTGAACTGAAGTACTTCCTCGGGATTGAGATGTGCAGATCAAAGGAGGGGTTGTTCATGTCCCAAAGAAAATATACTTTGGATATTCTAAAGGAGGCAGGAGATCTTGGAAGAAGACAAGCCAAGACACCACTTGAAGAGGGCTACAAGACACTGCGAGAGGGGGAGTATGAAGATACTCCATTTGAAGATGTCAAGCAATATAGGAGAATTGTTGGGAAGCTGATCTATCTAACCATTACCCGGCCAGATGTTTGTTTTGCAGTAAATCAGGTTAGCCAGCACATACAAAATCCCAAGGTTCATCACTGGAACATGGTGGAGAGAATCCTAAGATACTTAAGGGAGGCTCCGGGTCAAGGCGTATGGATGGCTTGCAACAGAAACACTGAGGTTGTTGGATACTGTGATGCAGATTGGGCTGGAGACAGAACAGACAGAAGATCAACTACCGGCTATTGCACCTTCATTGGAGGAAATTTGGTTACATGGAAAGTAAGAAGCAGAAGGTTGTGTCTTGCTCAAGTGCAGAAGCAGAGTACAGATCAATGAGGAAATTAACCAGTGAACTCATCTGGATAAAGAGTCTTCTAGGCGACTTGGGGATTGAGATCACCAACCCCATGACCATGCATTGTGACAACCAAGCCGCAATACACATTGCGTCCAATTCAGTCTTCCATGAGAGGACAAAACACATAGAAGTAGACTGCCACAAGGTAAGACAAGCAGTAGAGCAGCAAGTGATCCTCCCATGCTACACAAGGAGTGAAGATCAACTGGCGGACATCTTCACCAAGGCGGCCAGCAGCAAAGTTTGTGAGTCCATTCTTCCAAGACTAGGACTCATAAACCTTCCATGTCAGTGATCCCCTCACCATGGAGTGTTCTACTCTTTTTCCTTTGCGTGGTTTTTATCCCAAGTGGTTTTTCCAAGTAAAGGTTTTAATGAGGGAATACTTCATGGCTTTCCAAGCTTGACTTGTTCCATATGGTCAAGCTTGAGGGGGAGTGTTGACATGAAGAAATCATGGATCCCTAAAACATGGTTCCCAAAATTATGGACCTTGTTTATGGGAGCTCATGAATTCATGGATCCTTAAAACATGGTTCCCAAAATCATGGACCTTGTTTATGGGAGTTCATGAATTCATGGACCTTGTTTATGGAAGATGTCTTTTGTATTCTCTATATATTACAATGTATTTGCAAAGAAATGAATCAAGGAAATAAGTTTCTCTCCTTCTTATTCTTATTTGTTCTTGAGTGTTCTTGAGTGTTCTTGAGTGTTCATACTCTTTCTCTTCATAAATCATCAATTCTAACAATCGTTTCCCTTTTCTTTACTAAACACAGCCGTTTATGTATGCATGGATATATATATATATACTCTTCCTCGTAACCTAACGACGGAAAAGAATGAGAAAAGAGCAGCCGCCATGAACATCTTGCGATCACCTCTTTTTGATCTCTCCCAAGCCCTCTCTCCTTATCTTCTTCTCTCTCTTGTTTCGTTCTCCTTTTGTTCTTCACGAGTCTATGGAGCGTTGACGTCGTCTTCATCTCGGACCACCATTGGCACTGCCACACCGTCACTCATCTTCGCCTCATCCACCACCGGAGAACCTTGCCGCCACCACCAAAGATCAGTCTCATCATTGATGGTGTCACGTACCAGATCTGAGTAATGGAGAACATGAACGTAGCCGAAGCCACCGCATCAACCCACCACCTGCGCCGATTCACCAATACCACCTCTGCGAGCGGTGAGCATGCGGAGACACAGCTCATGCCGTTGGAGCTCGAGATCCACCGTCTCACCACCAACCCGTCACCACTTGAGACAGATTTCTTCACAAATCACCATGGGAGCCATTGTATGTGTTGTCCTTTGAGTCACATGTTGTTGTCGTTGGTGAGTTTTAATGGAGCTCGGGGGTTTATACGTGGAGAAGACGTACGTATCGGAGCCACCGCTTCATGATAGTTCCAGTGTCTTTCTTCACCGTCATCAATGGTGAGCCACCGGAGGTGCAGTTCATGTCACCGGAGTTCAAGATCCATCGTCGCGAGTCAAAGCCGTGAAGGTTATAGTGTCTTCTCCTTTCTTTCTTGAGACACAAACAAGGTTTATAGCATATTCCTAAACGTGGCTTTGCATGGGTGTAATGAATTTTATATTTCCACCTAGATTGTGGAGTTACTCGTCCATCATTTAAAGAGAAGGCGTAAGAAGAGTTAATGGAGCATGTTTCATTCAATAATATGAAGGAATCTCTTAAGGTGTTACTGGTCAAGATATATTTCTGAGCATCTCCTTATCCATATCCAATCTTTGCTAAGGTGAGGGTCTATTCCGTAAACTATACTAAAAATAGAATTCTTCCTATCGTAGTTTAGTTTCGAAACATGATCCGTCTGCTTGAATCGAGTCTTGATTGATAGTTAGGATATTGATTGTAAACCGGAAATTAGGGGTCTAGAGGATTCAACCGTTGATTGGATTGTTTGATGTTAAGTGTTGATATATATATGTAAAATAGTTATGAATATAAGGACTATGTGAGGGATTGCGGGGGCCAGAGACGTCTGAGCTATCGACGCCGATGTTTGAGAGATTGCGGGGTGCAAAGACGTTTGCATATCGACGCCAGAGTATGACTGCGGGGGTACAGAGACGGACTTCTGTACTATCGACGCATAAAATCTATATCCTTATGAGGAAAATGCGGGGTGTACGGACTAGCCTTATGCTATCATCGCATTGGTTGTTTTGTGTGATGCGTTAGGCATCGTGTGTGTTCATGTTAGAATTAAACTTCCGTAGTGGGAGTTCTATTTATTTAGTGAGAGGTTTGCGTGTCTAGCATCCCATACCTCACTGAGCGACTCCCCTGTTGCTCACCCCTTATTGTTCCCCTTTCAGGTGAGGTTGGCGATCAGGAGTGATCTTTTCGGATCGTTGCTTTTAGGCGTTTTCTTTTCCTTTCTATTTCAAACTTATCGTTGTTTTCCAGACATTATTCTATTTATTCGATTTATGGTGTTGAAACGACTTTTGAGAAGTAATAAAATGGAGTTTCAGGAATTTATTACTTATTAACTTAATTCGAAAATTGCGGGTCTCACAGTTTCATTGAGACGAACCCTACCTTTACAAACATTGTTCTGGCGGTACATACAAACGATGTGATTCTGAAAGCGAAACCGCATATATTATGTATCATTGTCAAGGATCTGACTACGCTGGGCATTTCGCCAGATTTAAGACAGTGTCAAAAATTCTACAAGCATGCTTTTGGTGGCTAACCATGTTTCGAGATGCTCAACCCGACTTAGCAAAGTGCGATACTTGTCAAAGGAGAGGAAAAATCAGCAAGCGACACGAAATGGAACAGAACTTCATACTCGAAGTTGGAGTGTTTGATTGTTGGGGCATCAACTATATGGGCCATGTCCCCTCTTCGCACGGAAACAAATACATATTACTCGCTCTAGACTACGTATCCAAATGGCTTGAAGCAATAGCCACTCCAAAAAATGATGCTGCAGTAGTCGTCAAAACTTTTCAAAAATATAGTCTTTCCCCGATTCGGAGTTTCACGAATCGTAATAAGCGACAGAGGTACCCACTTTATTAATTGAGTGTTCGAAAAGCATGCCATCTCTGTAGGAACCACCCCATTTCACTTACTCTATGGAAAAACATGTCATCTCCCAGTTGAGCTAGCGCACAAAGCAGAATGGGCCATCTAAGCAACAAATTTTGATGCCAACCCCGCTGCAGAAAAGAGACTAATCCAATTAAATGAACTGGACGAGATCAGGTATCACGCCTACGAGAACTCAAAATTATACAAGGAGAAAACTAAAGTCTATCACGACAAGAAAATCATTTCTAGGCATTACGCACCTAACGACCAAGTACTCTTGTAGAACTCTCGGTTAACTTTATTTCACGAGAAATTGCGTTCTCGTTAGTCAGACCCTTCACAATGAGAGAAGTTACACCTTATGGAGCAAATTTTCTGATTAACCCGAAAAGGGAGGACTTCACAGTGAATGGGCATAGATTATTGGGCTAGAGCTGAAATTCCGCATTCTCAGACCACGTGTCTAGAGATGCCAAATCCTGATTGACGAGCCCAGTTTCTAATCAAGCTTACGACCTTAAACAAGTGCTGAGTGGGAGGCAACCCACTTGTGAATATCTAAATTTTAAGTTTTGAAAGCTTTTTAGAAACTTTAGTTATAATATAATAAATTATAATAATTAAATATAAAATATAAAAATGGTCGTTATGCACGAAAATGAAATATGGGGAGCGACCGTCGCTCGACATCCTAAACTACCATTGATCGACGGTGAAGCGCCGAGTGTATAAGCTCGACGGAACCCTTTGTCATAAACACTTTCCATAGCCGCCAAAACCTTGCGAATTTCAAGAACCGATTTCTCTCTCAATCTTTGGCCTATTTTGCTCGTTTTGAGCCTAACCCACTCGACTTTATCTCCTCTATCCGTTTAGCTCACTAATTTAGGGAGTTTCTTGGGCTTGAGATAAAAATCAAAACTTTTAGGGTATATGTTAGAATTTAGAACGATTTAGGGTGATGTATTAATAGAATAGGAGTTATCTACCGATTGTAATTGGTATTTTCACGATTTTGGTCCCATTTGAAAGATCAAAATCTCATGATATTTGCAACAGACCATCGATCGATGCCCTCAAGGGACCATCGATCTACAGTCGTAATGACTTAAGCGTAATTACTAATTCTCATTTGTTTCGCGACTGAAGATGAGCGAGAGAAGAACTAAGGCGGGTTTCATTGTTGGTGGCTGCACTTCCGCACCATCGGGACGTCCATGCTGTGCACCTTGGCTTAAAGAGGAGAGGGAATTGATTGAAACTTTCGAGCATTACCCCCAAACCTAAGGCAGCTGTAGCCTCGAGGGGGTGCACCCACAGGGCTGTGTCCCAAGACTGGACGACTATGATAGCCTCTATTACAACGCCTGGCAAGGCGTTTCCATCGAGCCCACCAGGTTCATCGACAGATACATCATGACAAATCTGGAGCTCTGGTCTTATGTCCACGATATGATGAGGGAGCTGTGGATGGGAACAATGGATACTAGGCCATATTAACTCTATCCCGACTTAGTCTGACAGTTCATGGCCCAGCTCCTGTGATCTATCAGAACTCGAGGGCGAGGAGGGCGACCGAGGCCTACTTGACCTTCATAATCAGGGGCATTAGGTATAACATCACCATCCCTGACGTCTATTGCATCTACGGGTTTAACAACCCCGAATACCTCGGCTGCACCATCCCTTCCTTCCCTAAGGAGACCGCCTTCTGGGGGCTCATTGCCTTAGGTCATTTTGACTCCAGCGCAGCCACACAGACTGACGTTCGCCACCTGTCCCTGCGTTACTTTCTGAAGATCCTTGCCAACACCCTGTTGTGCAAGATGGAGCCCAACAAGCTGAGGGTTCGGGAGCTTACACTGCTATACGAGTCAGTCAGGGGCTTGGTTGAGCTTGATAACAAGGTTATTTCACCACCCGTAAGCGACCAGCTGGTGAACCTGGGGGCCATCTTCGCTGAGAAATTAGTGTCCATGAAGGGGAAACCCTTCAAGCGATCCAACATGAATAAGGAGACGGTAGGGAACCTTATAACACCCATCTTTCTACACCTTGATATCAGCCTTCAAGGAGCCTCCATGGAGTTTGAATATTTGGATGAGGCTTACTAGTCAAGGGCAGGATGGCTAAAGGAAGGACGCTTCCGGTTCTTTGTAGATGATGCGGGGCTCCTTATGATAGAGCTCCCAGCGCCCGATGTGATGGATTTCGCTGACACCCCTGCATGCATCGAGTTCAGGCCAGACGACCACCTCGTGCAAAATGCACCTGTCCGTATACGACACATAGGAAGATTCAGAGCAGCAAACGCGACTGCAGAGGACCAGGCAGCAGCACCGCCACCCCCTCCACCAGCATTCTCGCAGATCCCAAAGATCCCCACCCACGATCATGGAGACTTCCAGAGATTCGTGGTGGGAGCACTTCAGGCCATATGGGGTAGGTTGGAGTCTATGACTCGGTGCCAGTGTTTCAGCCGTCCGCGTACCAGAGCGAGGTCACCACCAACAACTCCAGCACCACCACGCCAGACGGATATGGATACCACCGACAAGGAGTAGCCTACATTTTTTGATCTCCTCCCTTTTATCTTTATTTCAGACTCGTGCATGACTTATTTTGTTATGTTTATTTCGTTGGATTTTTAGAACTCACGTTTATTATCATTACTTGTTTTAACTTGATTTTTTGAGTGTCTAACAGAGCTAACACAAAGAGAGATGATCAGAATGTGGAGGTCTTAGACATTTATACTGTTACTTGCTGACGAGTTCATGCTGTCCGTCGACCATCGGTCGATAGTCCTTTGGCGCCGCCGATCGATGATGACTATGACAGAAAGGTACAAGTTCTTATATCCTAACAACTAACTCATTTACATTCCAATTTATTTAATCCCGTCAATCTCAAACTATTTTCACACTGAGACAGTGTTATTCAAGTATTGGGGAGGTATTTACTAACACCATATTTTATTTTTGTTTTTTGTTTCTTACAAACGATTATAAAAATATGTTTTATTGAGTCAAATTTAGAAGTTAGTTGTAGAGTATAACATTTTTCTGGAACAATTTGTTGCACCATTTTCTTGCACCATTCTGAGGTTGAATGGAAAAGCTAAGTAGATTGATTATCCTGTAATACCCACATTTGCTAAGAACTTCTGAAGGAACCAAAGCTAACCTCCAACCTAAGTAACTACATTTGCTTATTCTGAGGCTTTGGTTACATAGGATCGGATTCCTCTTGCAAATCGAAAAGGTAAAAATACTTTACTTCCTGATCCTCCTCTCACATTTCTTCAGCATCTATAAAGAAAAGACTGAGATGATTTCCTGAGATGCAGATGGGTAAGTACATTACCGATGACCCCATTATTCTAATTCAAATGAATGATCACACATTGTTGGAAGCGAGGGGTAGGTACAATACCGAAGACCCCACTATTTGCCTACAACTTTGTCAAAAAAACAAAAATGAGATGACAAGATGGACTGTATCAGCATCATATTTCATTGTATTTGAGATATAAAAAGATTCAGAGGAGAAAGAAGAAAGAGAAAAAGGATTAGAAAAGTTACTTGTGGTTCAGACACTTGCTTGGGTAAGAGTCCATGTGTCATCTGATCGATATTCTCAGGATAAAGCATGCTCCTTATTATGTATTTAAATGAGAATAGTAGAGGGTATGTCAGATAGCTTCTGGTAGGCTGTGGTAGGGAAGATTGATTAGCTAAGCAAAGTACATGGAAATACTCTAGATGTGGTTCCAACAGAAACTTAGGTGAAACAGTGTTCTAAGGAGCTGGTAAGCTTTTGTGTTTTCAAACCTTTCTCTGATTCATTCTATGCTTTGCTTGAGGCAAGCAAAGGATAAGTCTAGGGAGTTGATATGTCATGGTTTTACCTGATTTTACCTATGATGTGTGTACAGTTTTAGAGACTTTTATACGCAATTGGCATTGTTTTAGAGTCATTACAAGTTCATGTACTCATTGGAAGCAATTAGAGATTTTAGATCATTGTGGAGCATTGAAGAATGCTTAGCCGAGAACTCGAAGTCAGTAAAAAGAAATGTCAAGACCATCGATCGACGTCTCACCCTGAGCGTCATTCAACAGTCAACACTTCCGCCGAGTTATTTAAGATTTGAAGAAATCACGATTCTACCCAGAAGTTCCACTATTTGCAAGACAAGTACCTTGCCGTGTTTTATGCTAGTTATTAGGTTTATTAGTTGTTTTGCAAGACACATTTGTTTTAGAACCCTTTTGATACTTGCAACCTTGACGGCTACCTTTGGAGAGGGAGATCTATTCCATTATCAAACTAAGATCTTCAACTCCCTTGTTTTATTTATTACTATTTCTATGCAATTCATTCATCTATTAATAATGTTTATCACAATCATGCCTGAGTAATCTATTGCTAGATTATGGTTCTTCTATGTTAGTTAATGGCTAGCTGATGCTATGAAATTGTTAAGGTTATTCTAATTTGTTCTTTGTTTAAGTAGATCATAATGCTAAGTTGAACCTGATCACTTCAACCTTAAATTATAGGATGTTATAACGCAAACAAGGGCTCGGTTATACCCTGAAACATATCTTAAAGAGTCTAAGACTCTAGTAACAAACGAGAGTTGAACTAGAGGGTTAAGGAACACATTAAACACATAAATCGCTCCTGTCTAAAAGTAGCGTCGATCGATACCACACAGTGGTCGTCGATCGACACTCCGTTAAGAATTTTTTTGATTGCATCCATACTCTTCGGAAGAACATTGTCTTCAGGTAGCATGTCCTGAAGTAAAACCAACAGCTGATCAAATTAGTTCTCAGACACACCACTTTTAACTTTGAATCTGTAAAGTCACGTGATTGCTGAAACCTTTGTGTATTTGATACAATCAGAGTACAGTGGAGATTCCAAATCTCTTAACTTTTCCCTAAATTAAGTTTCCTCTGCTGCGTCATCATCGTCATTTGACTCTTCCCCATTGCCATTCGTCTGATTTGGATCACCTTCGCCCATAGAGAATGTTGTCTTAAACAAATCAAATGCCTCTGTTTCATTCTATAGAATCTCTTTTTTTTTTCACCATGAACACTCCAACAGGAGCTCTTATACTTCTTATCCATACCCCTAATCACTAGATGCTCAACTATTTTATATATTAACTGATGGCATAAGTTGCGGCAATCTCTACAAGGGCATAGAATTTCAGACATATCTCTCAATCTTCTTGCTGATGAATTCACGAAATTAGTTGCTCCTTCTGAATACTCACAACTATTCCTACATGGTAAATCGCAAAAAAAATTAGCTTTCTTTCAATCGGCGAATACAAGTAAGCTCGAGTGATTTTAGATTATACCTTGGCAGCCAAACCCACGTCTTATCCATTTGATCACGATGGAGATGGATCCTTTCTGAAACGATGTGCTCAAATCAAAACTACGGAGACAAAACAAAATTTATTCACTCGAAGTTGTGTTAGCCCTAAAAGACGAGTTCTCTTTTTCTCTGAATTTTTTCTGCGCAATTCATGATCTGAAAATGAACGGCTCGGATCAGTGTTAGAGAAACGAATCAAATGGTGTAGGTTCAATTAGATAGAAAGACTCAGATTAAATTTGTCGAGACATATCCAACGGTGTAGGATTAGCCATGTATGTAATCTCTGCGTCTAATGCTCATTGGCTAAGAAATTATTTTTGTTTTAAATCCTAAAATTAATATATAAAATAGGTTATTAATCAAAGATATACATTATTTTTATAAAAAAATTCAATATCAGTATTTCAAATTTTAAAATAGTATTTCTTATAAATACCAAATTTTAAAATTAAGAACAAATACTATAAAGTACTATTACAACAATCTAACTTATATGTTCATAAACACTAAGACTTAGTTCTATGTATAAAAGATTGAATCACCAATTCTTATATGAGTTTTTTTTATAAAATAAGATTACACTATCATACTTATACAAAATATGAGTTCTTATAAAATTAAAATTTGACCGTAAATATTGAAGTTTGACATTTATATACACTAGATACGATTATGTATATAGGGTTTATGATCGAAGACATTAGGGATTAGGGTTTTAACATTAGGTTTTGGGGATTTAATTTTAAGGTTTAGAGTTTTAATTTTAGGGGTTATGGTCTAAACAATTGGATTTAAAATAATACATTATATTACACAAGCTTACATAATCGAAAATACATTTCTTAACATAAAATTTTAACAACAATCGGCAATAAGTTTGTACCAAAGCACAATAACCGGCTCTTAAATTTGTACCAAAAGCACAATAATTTTTAACTAGAAATACATAAACATGTCTAAGTTTCACACGAACAATAGTTTTCATTTTGACATGCCACAACTAAACCTATTGCATCTGAAATGTATACAATCTCTGAATTTGGCCTCCAGGCTTTTGCAGTACCAATCGTAGCCACTTCAACACAAACCTTGCTTGCATTAGGACCTAGTGGTACAAAGTGGCACAACTCTTTCAGCTAACTTACATCCAAAGTTTCTGCAATCTAAAAGGATACACTTATACTTTGCACTTTTGGTGGGACTAGTGCTGCCTGGACTCTACAACTCAATACATATAATAGATGCAAATTCAACCCAATGTCAATCAACATACAAACAAATAAAATAACTTCATTCCAATAACATAGTTCTGCTTTTTTCTTGGCTGGTTTCGAAGGTGATGCTTTTTTTCTTGGCTATAGTTTTAGAAGGTGTTGCATCTGAAGGTCTTGTTGTGGCCATGACTTCAAACTTTAGGTGTGGCCATGCGATTTTCTCGTTAATTGCATCACCAATCACAATTATATCCGCAGTTGGCCTCCACAACTGAGCATTATCATTAAACACCTTCACAACTTCAATACTAACATCATTTGGACCTAAAGGTATATTGTTAACCATCTCTTTAGAATTAGATGAGCACATGAGACCTTCAGCAGTAACCTCCTCTTCTTCGTTAGTCCAATCATATATTTTGCATCTTTCACCTTCGTTGGGCTGCTAAAATGTAAGAAGCTTATGATTAGAGATATATTCTGGACACTTCTGCAGAAGAAAACAAGATTGGCAAACTTTACCATGGATACATCTTGAGAAGAGGTTGGATTCTTGTACAAAATCACTTTATTGATCGGCCAAGCTATTTTGCATCCCACAACTTCTTCAAGAGATAACACATCTGTTGTAGGCTTCGAGAGAGAGGCTTCTGAGCTTAAAAAAAATTAACGAGAACAGCCAATGCATTAGGACCAATCGGTAGACGACCAATTTTGTACATCGGTTCATCAAAGTAAAATTCTCCTTCACCAACAACTACATCTTCTGAATCAAACCAATCTAGTATTTGTACTCTCACTCCTTCTTTGAATCCAACACTAGTCTCAGATGTTTCAGTATCACCATTACTTTCTGTGAGAAGGAAAAAGAATTCTTAAATTTCTTAAGACCAGTTTATCAAATGTAATGAAAAAGATTACATTTTTTCCAGCTAAGTCTCGGACCATGCCATTTTAACTCTTTAACCTGACTCACCATATCAGAAAACTTTGCGTCTCTAGATTTAAGAAATGCTAGTTTAGTAGCCGTAGTCCCTCAACCAAACCACCTTACTCGTCCAGGTTTGTCTTTTCCCAAAATCTTGCTCACAACATCTTCCCTTAGGTTACCAACAGCTGATGTAGAGGTCATATGATTATCAAGTGATTGTATTTGTACCTGATACAAACATTTATACACAAGATAACTCACTGATCATAATTTATTAATCATACACAATATAACAAGTTTTAGAATTCTTATGATAATCTCAGCAAATTGAGGCTTCACATGTCTACTATCAGCATGAGTGGGTCTTGGCTCTTTTTTTCTATTTAAAAAAAACATATCTCAATACAATTTTATTTTAACAAGCTGTACAATATCTAGATGTTTGAGTACTCTTTTTTACCATATCATAAGCTAAACGAAGCATTCCTTTGCGGCTGGTTCAGTGAGGGATCTGATTTTTTCTCAGCTCTCTGTACTTGTTACTTATTTCGTACAATATAAATATGAGTGTGATTAATTCTATAAGACATGTCATATAAACAAGAAAGTTACTTAGTTGTAGATAATTAACCGTGAAAGATTTGGTAGTCTTGCTCCTAACCCAAGAGTTCGACACTTGAATGGATGGGATGTTGCTGAGTTTTAAATCTATTCTCTCAGTAGTAGTCTTCGCAGCACATACTTGTGACACTAGCCTTGACTTCCCAGCCCTCCACAAACTTCCCAACTGCCTGAAAATAACAGCATTTTGCGATTCTTCTCGCAAGATAAACCTCCCCTGCATCAAAATAAGCAAAGATCTTCACATATTATAATTTCATAGTTGTTCAACAAAACTTAATTGCACATATAAACATACCTGAATTTCTTCCCATATTGTTTATTTAGTCACTGCATCATGTTTTCTCCAATCAGAAAGTGTTACCGGAATGTGTTCCCTCAAAAGAGGACCAAGAAAAGATGATAATGTTACTGAACCAGGTCCAACATGATCACCAAAGTCAGTGAATGTAACTGAAACCTTTTCATTAGGATTTTCAGCCACTTTACGCATCTTTGTTGGTCCTCTTTTATTTTTTGCTTTCACTTCATCCTCTGGTAACAAAATTCATTCAGTACTAGGAATCTCATCATCTTGAGCATTGCCAATTCCATCTTTTTCCATATTGACAGCTTTTTTTTCATTCTCATTCTCTTTCTCTACATGTTCACCTTCTTCGTCCATATTGGCAGCTTCTTCTTTATCCTCCTTCTGTTCATGTCCAGTCAAACAAGGTTCTCCTTCTATCTCATAATCTTCTTTATCATCTTTAGACATTGGTTTCTCAGCCTGATCAGCCTCATTGTCTTAACCTTATTTTCTTCCACATCGTCAACTTGCGGTGTTACATCTTCTATCTCATCATCTTGCGGTGTTACATCTTCTACCTCATCATCTTTCGGTGTTACATCTTCAGCAGTCACTTTCTTATTTCTACCCCTTCTTCTCTTAGCTACAACAAAATTCTTTTTTGAGGAAGTCATTTTCTTTGCTATCGTCTTCTTATTCACCTTTAGTGTTGTTACATAAGCAACTTGCGGTGTCAGATCTTCTACCTCCAAGCCTTGATTACGTCTACTACGACGAGAACCAAGTAGTCATCCTCCTCTTGTCTTCACCATTTCTGAAACTGATAAACAAAAGACATTCAGTCGAAACCCAAAATAGTCTAAATCGAAACCCAAAATCACAAACTTCCACATGCATGTTCACACAATCTAAGAATCGATACCCAAAATTGTCTAAATCGAAACCCAATATCACAAAATTCCACATTAATGTTCACAAAAATTAAGAATCGAAAAGCAATATAGTCTAAATCGAAAGCCAAAATCACAAGCTACCACATGCATGTTCACACAAACCAAGAATCAAAACCCACAATCAAAATCGTTTTCCACTTCTTTGGTGATAATGAAGAACCGATATATATGAGATGGAACAAAGATACTGATTAATATTGGTATATACGTAATTTATTTTCTACTGATTTTGTTGCTATATTCTCTACTTGTTAATATTTTTAAAAAGATAAATATTAAATAGTTATGATTATACCTTAATTTAGTTCAACGGAATATACCATATTTAATCGAGTTTGATTTGATAAGTAAAATATAGTAGATATATTCTCGAGATATTATTCTATTTTCTAAATCATTTCTTAATTAATCCCTATATAGTTGTGAGATCTTATGTATTGGTAACAATTATATTGTTAAGAATATCTTAACAATTGGTGTTAAGAATAACTTAACAATTGGCGTGGACAAATGGTACGTAGATTAATTCATACAACTCATATATATCAATATCCAAGTCGTGAGCTTTTATTACAACCAAAAACGACTCAAAAAAGATCATTAAGCTTATGGAGCTGAAGAGATTTGAAAGAGTCTCCTCTGATGGCAACAATGTAGTCATGGCGTAAAGCTTATGGAGCCCTAAATATAATTAAGGATCTTTTTCTCCACAACAATCCTAGTCATAGTCAAAGTTACCAAACATGTCAGAAGTGAGTGATTTTCATTTTGTTATTATCAATTATTTTCTCGAAAATACTTAGATCTCTGATAAATTTATTATGTATTGTATATCTTTTCCAAATGGATGATGTTTATATATTACTTCAACATACTCGATTTTCATCTCAAATAAAGATTAGATGGAAGATCGAGTTGTTGACTGTTCTTTCAAAAGCTTTGACCAAATTCTCCTACAAAAGTAAATTACTTTTTTTCATTGAAATCTTCTTTTTTTTGATGGAAATATGTTTGAAATGATCAGGATACAAATTGACCTTAAGGTTTACAAGGCTTTTTGTATGAAAATACCCATACATTTTTTTTTCTATCATGTGCCCGTTACATTTACTGTTAATCGAAATTAGCAGTTTATTTAGTGTGTGACCATTTTACATCACAATACTACTGAAGGCAATTCTAATTCATGAAAATTTTCATTACAATAGTTTTTAAATGTATATATATATATACACATATTTAACTCTAAAAACGTATCACAATATTTTAATAAATGTCAGATCAAAATTTAAAACTTCACAATAATCATTTTTGTCACATAAACATTTTACACTGCAAAAAATTATATGAGACAAAATTTATAAAATTACATTAGTAAGGTCAAAAATTTTAAAAACCTATGTAGTTGTAACAACCTCTCCTTTGGACCCAACTGACTAGTACATCGGCACAACCTCGGCTGGCGCTGCAGCACATCGACCCTAACCCCTCCCTTGTGCAGTCCGTGACACATATAGGTTATTGGTGAAATTTGAACCCTCCGACCTCACCCTTTAACAACTCTCCCACAGAGAAGTTGTCACCAATAGATCAATTGGTAACAACTTCTCTATGGGAGTGTTGAGAAAGGGTGAGGTCTAGGGTTCGAGTAACGCCAAGCGCATCAATAACCCACCTGTAAGCCGAGGCCATGGATGAATTCGGGCATGTTGTATCACAGGGGAGGGGTTAGGGTCGGTGCACTGCAGGACCGGCTGATCCCCCGGTTCGGGGTAGGCCGTTATATAAAAGTCGACTTTTATTGTAACAATCTCCCCGTGGGACCCAGTTGGCGCAGCAGCGCATCGACCCTAACCCCTCCCCTGTGTTACAACCTGCCCTCTAGGGCCTCGGCTCACATGTAGGTTATTGGTGCACTTAGCGTTACTCGAACCCAAGACCTCACCCTTTAACAACTCTCCCATGGAGAAGCTGTTACCAATTGAGCAAGCACTTCAATTGGTAACAGCTTCTACATGGGAGAGTTGTTAAAGGGTGAGGTCTTGTGTTTGAATAACGCCAAGTGCACCAATAACCTACATGTGAGCCGAGGCCCTAAACGGCAGGTTTTAACACAGAGGAGGGGTTAAGGTCGATGCGCTGCTGCGCCAACTGGGTCCCACGGGGATGTTGTTACAGTAGTATTAAATTTACAAAATATGTTCGTCGTACTGAAAACATATAAAAGTCCAGAAACTTATCAAATTAATCAACATAAAAATAGTTCGCTTTGAAAGCGCGAATCAAAATCTAGTTACAACTTATTTATAATGGCATTTAGGAGTTTTCTATTCCTCTTTAGAAGGTGGCTACATTCACCATAAGATACTTTGTAATTCTCACGTTGAATTTTGATACATTTCGTTAGCAAATTGAGCATTATTGGCTTAAAGAGGAGAACTCTTAACCCTAATGCACTGCATCTATTAACCGTTGAAGACTTACACACCGATTGTCTTACGTGTGTGGCAAGGAAGAGATTTATCATTTTATTTTGGCTTCTTTTAGTAGGAGATAATTACAACGTATTTACAATAGCGTTTAGGAGTTTTTTTTTTCATCAAACGGTAATTCTATTACTCAAACTTGAGGTGGTCTGTGAAGCCAAACCGGAATAGAACTACCAACAAAACAAAGATCTCTATGAAAAATACGAGCAGCTTTGGCTAAAGCATCAACAACTCCATTGTGAGCCCTTGGGATATGACAAATCTCAAACTCCGGGAAGCAGACCAGAAGGGTTTGAATAACTGCTAGCTCCGTTGCAAATCTCAGCCAATCCTGCGGTTCCGATAGCATTGTGATAAGATCCTTGCAATCCGTTCCAAAGCGTTGACAGGTCGAGTATTGGAGCATACATTCTAGCGCCCATCTAAAAGCTTCTAGTTCAGAATGAAGAGTTGTCTCTCGCTTCCGCAAGTTCCTCGTCCCCATTAAACTCTATCGTCCCATCATCAGTTCTCCATACCCAACCACAGCCACTAAACTGATCAGTGTCGGTCCAAGAACCATCCACTATGCAAATCTTCTCAAGACATATGGTCTGAGGCTCAACAGTACAAGGCACTTGCGGAATCTGGCCAGTCTTGTCATTAGCATTAAACCAAGCAAGACATTCACTTTCAGCAAAACGTACCAGTTCCATAGGGTCTCTGTCAATCCCCCTAAAATGTTTGTCATTCCTGGCCTTCCATATATACCAAATTATCCATGGGTATGGATCTCTATGTGGCTCAGAAGCGATAGACTCCTCCTTCCGCCAGAAGAGATAGTCCATATTTGCATAGATACTGGGCAATGGAAATATATTTTGTCCCGACGGTATCGAGGATAAGGCCCAGACTTGCAAGGCAGGAGGACACTCAAAAATAGCATGAGTGACAGTTTCTTCTGGCTCGCCACACCTTGGGCAAAAATCATCACATCTCAATTTTCTATAATTCAGGTTCCGAGTAACCGCGACATGTCCTGTAATCAGCTGCCACATAAGATGGCGCATCTTTGGAGGAGCTTTCACTTTCCAGACAAAGGCTTGGAGATCAGTTATACCAGGTTCACATATCAAGCTCTCGTTATCCTTCCTCAGGAGTTCTCGGGCTACCTTGTAACCTGATTTGACAGTATACTGGCCAGTTTTAGTGTAACTCCAGCAGAAGGAATCCCTCTGGTTTGATGTGCTTATGACTAAATTCCTTATAAGAGGGATGTAGGCTGGATGAACAAGATGTGACAACAGTTCAATGTCCCAATCCTTCGAATCTGGATTTATCAAATCGCTTACTCTCAGGTTCGGGGACAAAATAGGGCCAAATGGATTAGCCGGACGCGCATGTACAGTCGGGATCCAGGGATCCTCCCACACTTTAATTTCATGTCCAGAATGAACCTTATGTCTAATACCCAGTGACAACAAATCTCGCGCCACCAAAATGCTAGTCCACACATAGGATGGACTGCTGGTCGGATTTGAACATAATGGTGAACTCATTTGGTAGTACCTCCCTTTAAGCACCCTAGCCACCGATGAGTCCGGGAACTGAACTAACCTCCATAACTGTTTCACTAGTAAGGCTAAGTTGAATTCGTGGATCATACGAAATCCCAAACCTTCCTCACACCTAGGTTTACATAGTTTTTCCCATTTAGCCCAATGGATACCTCTCTTCAGGGGATTCGAGCTCCACCAAAAGTGTGCGATGGCACTTGCGAGCTTTTCACAGACTTCTAACGGTAGGAGAAAAGTAGACATCACATATGTAGGCAGAGCTAGTAGAATAGATTTAATCAGAACCTCCTTCCCACCTTTCGATAGCCATCTCCCAGTCCATCCGTTCACTCTATGCATTAATTTGTCTTTAAGGAAAGCAAAAAGTTTGCATTTTGAGCCACTAATATCTTCTGGAATTCCCAAATATGTACCCATCCCTCCTTCGTTTTGGATTCCTAGCTTATCTTTAATTTGTTGTCTAGTTATAGCATTTATCTTCTTGCCAAAGAGCAGAGAAGATTTCTCGAAGTTGATGCACTGACCTGATGATTTCTCATATTTCCTAATCTCTTTCAAGACTTCCTCACATTCACGGGGCTCCGCCTTACAGAAGAAAAGACTATCATCAACAAAGAGAAGGTGAGATACCGAGGGACATGCGCGTGTTACCCGCATCCCTGTTATCCTTCCTTGGTTCTCTGCATGATTAAGAAGGCTAACGAGCGCTTCCGTGCACATAATGAAGATGAAAGGAGACAAAGGATCTCCTTGACGTAGGCCCCTTTCCATAACAACATTTCCCCTTGGCTGACCATTGATAAGAACTTTGTACCTCACCGATGATATGCATCGCATGATCCAATCGATCCAGAGTTCTGAGAATCCCATTTTTTGCATAACAGCCTGTATGAAAGGCCACTCCATTCGATCATACGCTTTACTCATATCGGTCTTAATGGCCATCCTGTTGTTGCGACCGTTTGGTTTAGTCCACAAAGCATGGAACATTTCCTGTGCAATCATGACATTATCAGAAACTTGTCTTCCAGCCACGAAAGCCGATTGAGTTTCTGATATTAATCCTGGTAAGACTTTTCTCAATCTTTGACATAAGATCTTAGAGATTATCTTATAGCTAACATTGCAGAGACTAATAGGCCTGAACTTAGACATCTCATTTGGTTTGTCAACCTTTGGAATAAGACATATGTTTGTGTCATTCAAGCCATTCGCCATCGTTCCTTCGAATAAGAATTGATTAACCATATGAGTTTAATCGTCCTTTACAATGTCCCAGAACCTCTGATAAAACAATGCAGTCATCCCATCTGGTCCTGGAGCTTTCTCTGGCTGCATTGCGAAAAGAGCTAGCTTGACTTCCCATTCCGTGATCGGAGCTGTAAGATCCTCATTTGCAGCATCTGAAATCTTAGAGGAAAATTCTGAGAGGGCCTCCTCAATATTTTCAGGGTTAGATGTCCCAAATAACTCACGGAAATAGCTAGTAGCAATGACCACTAGACCCTCTTCATCCTCTACAGCATTTCCATTGGAATCGAGAAGCTGGGAGATCTTATTCCTTGCTCTCCTTTGCTTTGTTACTGAATGGAAATATTTGGAATTTCGGTCACCTTCTTGGAGCCAGAACACTCTACTCTTTTGTTTCCAGAAAATCTCTTCCGCCTTAAGAGCGTCAGATAGTTCCTGCAGCACCTGCGCTATATCAGCAGTTGTGGCATTATCATCGAGATACAGCGACTCCACCTTTTCCTTCAAGTCTTCCACCTGTTTTCCAGAGTTTATATTATGCTGCCTCCTCCATGATCCTAAGGCTTTACGACAACTTGATATGTGGTCCATAATATTCGCATTAGTTGGGAGCTCTGAGGAATTCCAGCCCTCCAAAATAACTTGCCTTACTTCCTCGTCGTCAGTCCAGCGCTTATCGAATTTGAAAGATTTCACTTTACGCACTGGTTTGGAAAAAATATTTCCTAGGACCGGACGATGATCCGAACCCCACAGCCGCAAATAAGTTACCCCCGAATGAGGGAACTTCTCATGCCAATCTTCATTGCCAACAGCTCTGTCTAAACGACATCTGACTGTGGTTCACCTTAGGATCCTTCATAATTATCACGTTGAATTCTAATACATTGCCTTAGAAAATTAAACTTTCTTGGCTTAAAGAGGAGAACTCTTAACCCTTTTGTTCATCGACTGTTTTGCCGAGAATAAGATCCAAGCTTGAATTCAAATTCTCGAAGAGAGTTTGACTTTGATTCCGCCTCTCTATCTGAAGTCTAGTTGGGTTTCTAAAATTTTCGAATATGTTGTGATTTATAAGGGTTGGCACAGATCGAATATCTGCGGTATAGAGGCATTGTGATCTGATCCGTTTTGTCCCAATAATCAATTATCCGAGTTGATCTACAAATTTTCTTAAATACGGTGTCTCGGATATCTGTGAAAATTTATATTTTAAACCGAATATCTGAACTGATCCTTATAAATAAAATAAAAATTACAAAAAAATCCAAATATAATATAAAATAACAATATTTTATTAAAAAAGTCAAAGTTATTTACTTTTTAAGTTGTAGTAACTAATATAATATTTTTAATAAATAAAAATCTATTAAAAATTACAAATAATATACTATTTACATAATTTGTATATATAATTCTTTAAAATATATGCATATAACGAATCAGATCGGACATTCTTTCTAAAAATATTTGTATTTGTGATTTGCTTCACTTTTTACGGATATTACATATTAGTATTTGCTTTAATTCGTAAAAGTAATAAATATTCAGTTTTTTGGTTCGAATAAAAATCCCACATATGTTTCCCAACCCTAGTGATTCATGTTTCGTTATACCAAATATTCGAAACCACCAAAAATCCAGATAAAAACTACAAAAGTTAACCAGAAATATTTTAAAAGTATAAAAATTACTTCAGAAATTCAGTAAAACTAGCCAAACTTTTCCAACTAATTATATATTCATTTAAGAATGAAATAAAAAGTCGAATACATGAAGCTGGCAGAAAACGGAGATAACAATCAAACCAAAAGTATTTGAAATAACCAAAATAATATGGTATACAAGATACCAGAATTTTTAAAATCATATATATATATATATATGATGGGGGAGTTTTCTCTCTTATAGTGTGTACACGTAAGCAATATTCTACTCAGTGGGTCCAACCATATTTCGAAACTTTAGAGAATTGTTTGCCAGCTATTTTCTGTCCATCAAGTTATTCATTCGGTGGGCCATTCGTAACCCAACTTATACGTTTTATTTAAAGTATAGGCGACACCTAAGTTTATTAAACCCATATTGTGGCCCAAATAAGCCTCTAACTCACCTAATCTTCACCTTCATCTTCATCTTAGATAAAGGGTTTCCGTATATATAGCAATTCACCGGAAATTAACTCAATATACCCCAAGCCCTCTTCAAATGTTCCCGTCTGTCCCTTTAATATAATATATTTTTTATCTTTTAAATGGATAATGTGACTAAATATGACTTTTCCCTTAGTGAAATCAGATATTTACAAGGGCCCAACCTAAAGATCCAACCCACCCAAACCCAACCATAAAATCCAACCCACGTAAAACTAAACGACCACGTTTCTTCCTAACCCTAAAGTCCAACTCTTCCTCTCCTTTCTCTCATTTCGTCGCCTCCGTCTCTCTCTCTCTCTCTCTCTCTCTCTCTCTCTCTCTCTCTCTCTCTCTCTCTCTCTCTCTCTCTCTCTCTCTCTCTGTTGCAAAACCAAAACCAAGAGTGCTGTTGTGCCTTTTTCGTCCTCCATCTAAATAAAAATCCATGAATCTCTCCCACTCATTTCTCGTGACTCGACGCTCTTTTGTCTCTGTTGTGATTTAAACCCCTCTGAAACCCTAAAGGCGAGAACCTCTTCGTTTCTTCTTCCTTCTTCATCGAAATTGAGGGTCCATCTACGTTCCTTCTGGTAAGTGATTAGTTTCCCTTTATTTGGTTGTTATTTAGTCGTTTTGCAAGTAGATTTGAAAGAAAACAATTTGGGGAAAACTTGTAAGCTATTGGGGAAATTTAGGATGTGTCTTAAGAAAGCGAATATTAGCTTTGAAATTGGATAAAAACTTGTCAAATCTTATGCTAAGGATTGCGGAATTTGGAAGCTTTTTGATCATTTCCTTAGAGTCGTCTAACATTTGAGGATGCAATAAAGAGGATTAAGCACATGATGAACCTTCTGAAGGGTGAAGTGCATGAGAAATGCGGATTTCCTAGATTCATAATCCCTTCAGAGGTAAAGCATATAGTTTAGCAAAATTTTAGTTCTTATATAATTGAAAATATGACATTGAGACACTGGATTTTCTAGGTTTTGGCTTTTGAGTGTATTCCGAATTTGGTGAAATTTTTTGAGTCTATTCAGATGAACCCTAGTGAAGACTGTCGTAGGATGTGCAAGAGCCATTTTACAAAGAGTAGTCTGAGCGGTTATCTTTTGGAAGAGATATATGTTGCGCTTGGAAAAATAAAGGTACATATATACACTTTTAGTAGAAGCTAGCAGAAGAGAATATTTAACTCAGGTTACTACTGATTGTTTTATATTCATGTTATTAAAAGTGTAATGGTTCCAACTTTGGGTGAGGAAACTTTATTGGCTCGTATCATAAATGAGGAGCCAAAGTATGAACGTGAGGGTAGCCCAAGTGATACTTGGAACTACTAGTTAATGGTGAAGCAAAAGACTATTTGGTTGAAAGAACTATATGAGTTAGATGTTGCTGCACGAGTGTTTGCAAAAAAGAAAGACAAAGGAAAGAAGACGTTTGTAGAAGGATCATCCTCTAATTCTGGTTTAGAGTTAAGCTTGAAAGGTCTGTAAGAGATGATTTTGGAGTCCACGAGAGAAGGATTTGCTGGACATAATGGTGGAGACAAAGCTGGAGTCTATGGACTTAAAGATAAGAGGAATTAAAAAGAGCCAGCGATTTTCAGAAAAAAAGGCTAGGGAAATTGAAGAAAGGCTAACCTCTATTGAGAGCAATGGAAATGAGGAGAATAATTATGTTGAACCCATGGATTTTGTACAGTGGGATCATATGGATTATGGTAGAGATGAAAGGAAGGACAAAGAGAATGCTGAGAAAGACAAGGAAAACAGTGAGAATGGTGAGAAAGTTGAAGAAAACGTGGAGAAAATTGAGGAATCAGTTGAAAAAGTATGGAACAGCTAAGGAATCAGTTGAAGAAAACAGTGAGGATGCTGAGAAAGACAAGGAAAACAATGAGAATGCTGAGAACGTTGAAGAAAACGTGGAGGAAACTGAGGAATCAGTTGAAAAGATGTGAAGCAAGCTGAGGAATCAGTTGAAAAAAACAGTGAGGAACCTGAGAAAGTATATGAAGATGTGGAGTAAGATGAGAAATCAGTTGAAAACAATGTAGAATATGATGTAGAACAAGCTATGATAGAAGATATGGAACAAGATGAGCAAGTTGTTGTGGTACAAACTGAGCAAAAGGCTGAACCCAATGAGGAAGAGAAGGAGAACGAGGCTGAACCCAATGAGGAAGAGAAGGAGAAAGAAGCTGAAAGCAGTGAAGAAGAGAAGGAGAACTATGCTGCAAGAAGGGATGAAGAGAAGGAGAACGAGGCTGAAACCAATGAAGAAGCAGAGGACAAAACTGATGAAGCTGAGAAAAACGTTGAAGCAGGTGATAAAACAGAGCTAGGAACTATGGAAGACGAGGAAGTAACTGAAGAAGAAACTGAGAAAGCTGCGAAACAATCTATGGAGGAAGAACCTGAAATAAAATGAGGAGAATGTTGTGGAAACAAAGGAAAAACTAGTGAAACTAAGAAAGAAGTTGTGGAAGAAGAGAAAAAAGATGAAGAGGTTGAGAAAGTTATTGAGGAAGAAGTTGAAAAAAATATCTATGAAAAAAGCAAAGGTGTGCCATGGTTATTTACAAGGCCAGTGAACAGAGGATGGATTGTACCAACGAGGAGAGGAAAAATGGGACCAAGGAAGCAGTGAGGCCTGAAGTGAAGTGTAGCTTCAAGTAGAAGGTAATGATGTATGGAAAACCGAGGAAGGTTACAACTAAGAAGAAGGTCACAATGAGTAAGATTGATGTTGATGCTACACCTAAGAAGAAGGACAAACCAAGGAATAGTGATGCTAATCTGAAGGCATGTACGCCAAGGGAGAAGAGGAAATGTGAACCATCACAGTGGATGAAGGTCCTTTCACGGAAGAGAAGACGGATGACATTGACATGCCGACAAACAAGCGCAAAACAAAGGCTTAGTAGGCGTACATTTGTGTTTTATTTATGTACTTAGGATGTTATTAAAGTATTTTGGATGTTTAAAACTTGGTGTGTTGCAAAAGACATGTTTAGAAAACTGGATATACTAGGCGTACTATACCCAAAAATGAGTTAGTTGGATAAGTGGATTTACAAGGTTTACTATGCCTAAAAATCACTATTAAAAGATTAGCAAAAACGGTTAACAAATGTAAAATGCTAAAATATTTATAATTTTTAAATATTGAATAAAAATATATTTTAAAAAATATCATATGTAAAACGTGAAGCTTTCATATATAGATTTAGTATTATATTTAACGTTTAATAATACTTGGTAGTCTTCAAGGTAGTAGTAATACTATCTTACACATAATAATACTTTGATAGTTTTTACGCTTATCTCGTTAAACCTTGACAAAAGAGAAGTTTTTGTAGTAGAACTAAAGATTTTACACTATAATTATCGTTAAAGAAGACATTCACATAAATTTTTTACTAGGAATACATTTTTGTTAGATTATCTTTATTATAGTCTAACCATTCACAAACTAACAAAGAAAGTCAAAAAAGTTTTTGGAAAACTGATAAGAGCTATTGAAAATAATCATCAATAATAGTCTAAAGCTACATATTTATTATACACATTGTCTACGAATTAAAAATAATCATCAAAATATTTGGGTTCTATATACTAAATATACATACTCCTAGTAATATAAGATATAAGAGGAATACCCTAAGATAGTCCTAAAAAAGTTTTTATCACAAAAATAGCCTTTAAGATAAAAAATGACTAAAATAACCTTTATTAAAGGGTTAACAAAATGATCAATATACATGTATACCCCTTGAGTTAACTAATCTAGACTTAAGGTTTAGAGTTATGAGGTGGGGTTTTGGGGGTAGGGTTTAAAATTAAAAAAAAATAAAATAAAAATTAATTTTTTGAACATAGAAAAAGGTTAGTTTGGTCATTTTTGTTCTTAAAGGCTATTTTTGTGAAAAAAACTTCAAAAGAGGTTATTTGAGAGATTTGCCCTAATATATATATATATATATATATATATATATATATATATATATATTTGAGTTTCAAATTACATATAATAAAACCAGTAATCCTAGTAATCCATATTGCACATAATAAAACCAGTAATCCTATTAATCCATATTACACATAATAAAACAAATAGTTTTAGTAGTTCACATTACACATAATAAAACTAGTAATTCATATTAAACATAACAAAACTAGTAGTTTTAGTAGTTCATACACATAATAAAAACACACAACAAAATACACTGACATACCTTTTCCCCTGCCTCTCCCCTGCCTCTTTTTCCTCTTCCATGAGATTCTCCAACTGATGTAATATGGTTAAGACATGAATTGAAAACAGTCAATCTAGCAACCTAACAATTGAATAAGAACCTCAAGTATAATGGAATCAAAACACGAATCAAGTATATTCTTTTAGGGTTTATGGATCAATTAGGGTTTATGAAAGCGATATAGGTTTAGGTCTAGATCTTTCTAGAAAACAATCCTAAATCGGCCAAGATCATAAACAAACAACCTCTAACCTTTAAACAATCAATTTAAACACGCGAAGTCTTTTAGGGTTTTGATTTTCACATTAGTATTTTCGATTAGGGTTTTGATCAAACCATCAATCCATGTTTAGCAAAAAATATATTCAGCAACTTAGCAATTCTTTCTAAGCTCCTTAATCAGTTTTAGGTTTTAGTTTTGATCAAAGTTTCATTCAAATTTGAGGTTTTAGAATTTAGGGTTTATCAAGTTACCTTTGGTTCTTATCGGGTTTGAATCGGACCACCGAGAGAGGGGATTGCACGAATGAACTTGGTTCACGGACTGGATTGATTCACGGATTGAACTAAGCTTGATCTTTGTGGATGAAATGAGATTTTCCTTTTCTTCTATCGGGTTCGAGAAAAAGAAAAGTATGGTCGCCTAGGTTTTATCGGATGAAAGGGATTTAGGGTTTATCGATGGCTTTTAGCTTAGGATTTATGGGAGTAAGCTCATGCTGATAACGTGTTGTAAATCAAAGAGAAAGAGAGAGAGAGCAAATCATGTATTAAGTTGTATATTCATAAGTCATGAGGGGTTCCTTTATATAGGATTTACAACCGACCAAGAAAAGGAAAGAGTACAATTCCTAGTTTATATAGGAAAAAGATAATCTCTAAAACCAACAAGAAATAGATTTTTCATTTCTCTAACCCAAAACCTATTTGGGCTAGGTTTAGTAAACCTCTATCAAATAGGTTTATGTTTGGGTCGGTAATAGATGGGCCGACCATGAACCCATCGACCATGGTCCATATAGAGGTTATGACAATCAACATTGGTTCATAAAAAATTATATTTATTCTAATAATAAACTAATGAATTAGGGTTAAACTAACTTTTTTTCCTTTATATAAATCGTTGAGATCTTTGTATAGTTGATAGTGACTCCAATATTTTTCCATTTTCTGGCATTTGGCTTTTTTTTCTGCTTCTCCACTCATACTCCTTTGTTTCACGAAAAAAGATATAGGAGGTCATTTGAGTAGCTCAATCTTCTCAAAGAAATTTAATTAACCTTTCACTAAATTTTGAATGCATGTACAATGTCAACAGTGAGCCCAAAGAAACATTACAACAAATAAATGTCCCGACCAGCTACATGTGATAATAAAAAAAGCCTACTATGCTAATACAGCTAAGATGATTGCTTTCTCTGTAGCTGCCAACTGCTACATCTCCCTCATTGCATATGCAAATCTGATACAACAACGAATAAATGTCCTGACCAGCAACATGTGGAAAAAGAAAAGCTACTATGCTAATACCACTATAGATGTGCTACATCTCCATCATTGCATACACAAATCTTAGAAACCAAAAAGAACATGAAGCCAAAGAGAAATTACACTTAGAGCCACATTCTAACTTTGTATTTACACCTAAAAACACATCTTGCATGTGACACACTTTTTCTATGTGGTTTGTCCTTTCTACCTGATACGACCTAGCATAGGTGTATACCATCCGGAGCTCTTGAAGATGCTGGGATGGCACGAGAATTACTAAGACTCGTGTGTTGAGAGGGGTTTGTAGATGTGGATTGATGGATTCAAGGCTTTAGGTCTCGAATAAGGGATGGTTCTTCATACAAGGATGATGAATTCCTTGAGTTGTTTGCGTCAGCTACCTTACGAGTGTAACGTCGTTTGTTTGGTGCCTGATGGATTTCACGTAAGCAGGAGAGTCTTCTCCTTGGGTGAATGAGATAGAATGCTCGAAAGTTGACCACAAAGGTAGAGACTGCTCGTGAGAGACTTAGTTGCTGTAAAGCGTTTTTAGATTAAAAGTTGGGTGCTTGCCTAAGTGGCTGGCAAGTCCCTTAAATAGGAAAATACAAAAGCCCTGACCGACTCTAAAGATAATTCCAAACCCTATTGGGTTTATGAAAATATAAATCCACCCCTAGTGGGTCTATGAAAAGATAAATCCAACCCCTAGTTGGTTTGTGAAAAAGATAAAACAAACAGAATCTAAATCCTAAAACTTATGGGTTTCCACCCGAAATTATTCTAAGTGTTGAAAAACCATAAGGTTGTAACAATCACTTGATCCCTTCTCATTTCCATGGACCAAATCGTCTTCCTCTTGCACGAACTTGATCAACATGCCTAAGGCTTACTTTAAGGCTCTGGTCTTGGCTCGAGTTAAAGGACCTCCTTGATACACAAGTGGATACTTATCGAACTCGTCCTGGTTGATCAAGGACTGAACTGATCCAACTCCATCTTGAACTCGTCCCAAAATGTCTTCCTTTGTCCCCAAGGTTCCTCAGTTTCAGTTGGTCGACAAAGGTAGTGTTCTTCATGGTTGTGGTCTTCACTTGGTCCATTTGCTTCATTGACAAGTTCTACTCGTCCGCTTGAATCCTCTTGATTTGGCCACTCGTCTGTATCCGAGCTGTGCTCTCCATCCTTGTTCATATCTTTAGCCGTTGGTCTATATGCGGCCGCATCATCCCCTCCCCCTTGACCTCAAATCCAGTTCATCTGCAACAAAAGGAGATAGGTCAGAAACGTTGAAAGAAGGACTAATGGTATACTTACCTCGTAGATCAATCTTGTATGCATTGTTGCCAATCCGTTCCAGCACTTTGAACAGTCCATCCTTGCGTGGTAAAAGCTTGGATTTTTGTTCGATTGGAAACCTTTCCTTCCTCATATGGATCCACACATCATCCCATGGTTCGAAACTAAGCTCCTTGTGCCCTTTGTTGGCCTTAAAACCATACATTTTTGTTCGTTCTTCTATGTTTCTTCGAACCTGCTTGCAGACCACACGCCGTCCACACACCCTTTCGACGTCCATCTTCTTCTTAGGCCAGAAGAAGTGTTGTTGTAAAGAACTCAGGGTCTTGGCTACGTCGAAGTGTCCCATAAGTCCTCAAACAACTCTCTCAAGGAACATGATGGCACACAAAGACGATTGTTGTGGAAGAGATACCCATCCGTCTGGTAAAAGTTTTCACTCAAAGTAGCTTGGTACATATCTTTTAAGTCAGGATCTTGAGCATTGTAACCTTTGATTTTCTCAAATCCCAACAGCTTTGCATCCATGGTCGAGAGTAGAGTGTACCTTTGTGATAAGGCATCCTCGCTACATTTTCTTTGCCTTGTTTGTACTGAATGACATAAGGGAGGTTTCAATGAATTCCATCCACCGAGCATGTCTTTTATTCAGCTTATGTTGACCCTTTAGATGTTTAAGTGATTCATTATCCGTATAGATCACAAACTCCTTCAGCCACAAGTAGTGCTGCCAAGTTTGGAAAGCCCTAACCAATGCATACAACTCCTTATCATACGTTGGATAGTTCAGCATGGTCCCTCCAATTTTCTCACTGAAGTAAGCAATCAGCCTATTCTCTTACATCAATACTGCCACAATCCCCAATCCGGAAGCATCACATTTAATCTCGAAGGTCTTGAGGAAGTTTGGTAATACCAATAAAGAAGCATTGGTTAGCCTGGCCTTGAGTGATTTGAAAGCGTGATCATGTTCCTTCGTCCAAGTGAACCCACACTTTTCTTGATAACCTCAGTTAAAAGAGTTGCTATTGAACTGAAGTCCTTCACAAATTGTCTATAGAATCCTGCAAGGCCGTGGAAGCTCCTCATTTCGCCTACAGTTTTTGGGACTGGCCACTCCATGATTGCTCGTACTTTTTCTTCGTCCTCTTGGATTCCCTTTGAGGTTACCAAAAAGCCAAGGAATACAATCTTGTCTGATCCGAAGGAACACTTTTTGTAATTGGCAAACAAGGTTTCCTTTCTTAGAACATTGAGGATCTTTCGCAGACGGTCGACATGTTCATCCATAGTCCAGCTGTAAATCAAAATGTCATCGAAGTAGACGACCAAAAATATCCCGAGAAAGGTCCTTTGTACAGGTTTCATGAGCCTCATGAATGTGCTGGGCGTGTTAGTTAACCGAAAGGGCATGACTAGCCATTCGTATAAACCATGCTTGGTCGTAAACGCAGTCTTCCATTCATCTCCTCTTTCATCCGGATTTGATGATATCCACTCTTCAAATCTATCTTGGAAAAGATGAAAGACCCATGTAACTCGTCTAGCATATCATCCAAGCGTGCAATGGGATGGCGGTATTTCAAGGTGATGTTGTTGATTGCTCGACAGTCCACACACATACGCCAACTTCCATCCGTTTTGGGCATAAGAAGAACATATACAGAACACAGACTCATGCTTTCCCTAATGTCTCCCTTTTCCAGAAGTTCATATACTTGTCTTTGGAGATCCTTACTTTCATTAGGATTTGTCCTACAGACTGGACAGTTGGGAAGATAATCTCCAGGAACAAAATCAACTTGATGCTCTATGCCTCTAATTGGTGGTAATCCCACTGGACTGTCTCCTGGAAACACATCTAAGTATTCCTATAAAAGAACCTCAATTTCCTTCGGTATGACCACATCATGGTTAGAAGATGAAGATAACATCTCCCTGAAGATTAGTAACAACAAGGTTTGATGGTCTAATGCCGCTTGCTTTAAATCATAATGAGTAGCAAGAAGACTTAAGCCTTTTCCCATAGCATCCGGACTGGTTACCTTGGTTCCATCTGCTTTGCTCGCCTCTTTCTTTTGGCTTACTCGCATCTGATCCTTGTGTACCTCATGTGGTGTTAATGGAGTCAGCACGACCTTCTTATTGTTATGCACAAATTAGTGCATGTTAGTATAACCATCGTGTATAGCCCTCTTGTCATACTGCCAAGGTCGCCCAAGAAGAATATGGCTAGCCTCCATTGACCCTATGTCACATTGGACTGTGTCTTGGTACTGTCCAATGGTGAAGGGGACAGAAACCTGCTTTGTCAAGCATACTTTGCCTTCTTCACTTAGCCATTGGAGAGAGTATGGTTGAGGATGCGCCTGAGGAATTAAGCCAAGTTTCTCAACCAGCACTTCACTAGCTGCATTGGTGTAGCTGCCTCCGTCTATGATAAGGCTACATAACTTATCTTGGACCATGCAACGTGTGTGAAACAAGTTTTCACGTTTCTCCTGAGCTTCTGGCTTGGTTTGGGTATTTAGAACACGTCGAGTAATGAGTAATCCCCTTGATTGGGTAGTTCACAATCTCTTCTACTTCATCCTCCTTGTGTTCGTCATCATCAGAAACAACATCACCACTCGCCAAGACTAGCATGGTTTTCTTGTTGATGCCCTCACTAGCATAGTGCACAAAGCCTTGGGACTTGAAACACCTAATGTTTCTGGTACGGTTGTTTGGTGCTGGACCTTTGCCCTAGTCGTCCTGAGTTGAGTTCATAGGGCGAGTATCATCTCTTGTCTTATTGAACGGCTTGTCTTCTTTAGTGTTGATTGGTTTCGAAGAAGAACCAAGCTGGTTTCTTCCCACTCCCCTTCTTTTGTTTTCCTGTTCAATCAGGTTCGCCTAGTAAAGTATATCTTCTATGCTATCATACTCTTGCATTTCCAATCGGTCATGAATATCTCGGTTTAGTCCTCCGTGGAACCGAGCCATAGTAGCTTCTTCAGACTCCTGGACCTCGGCCTTGATCATGAGACTGTCCATCTCTTGATGGTAGTCTTCCATGTTTTTAGACCCCTAAGTTAGCCTCCTAAGCTGTTGATGCAGATCTCTGTGGTAATGTGTTGGGACAAACTGCCTTCTCATAACTTCTTTCATCTCGTGCCAAGAAGTTACTTGGTTTTGTCCATTGCGTATCCTTATGTTGGACACTTGTTCCACCAGTTGATAGCATAACCTCCGAACTCAGTAGCTGATAACTTCACTTTTCTCTCCTCAGTGAAGTTTTGACACTTGAAGACAAGTTCAACCTTCTGCTCCCACTAAAGGTAGGCATTCAGATTGTTTTTCCCTAAGAAAGGTGGAATCCGTAGCTTGAGATTGCTAAAGTTGTCACCAGTCTGCGGTCGTCTTTGGTCGGTTCTTATAAGTTGTTCCCCGCCTTCCTCGCCAGCTTGGTCATCAACAACTCCAGGAACAACTCGCCTAGCTCGAAGTGGTACGTTCCCAGCTGCTGCCATTGCTCTACCTGCAACATTAGCAACCTCAGGTGGAATTATGCTAGCATAATTTTTTTCAGCACGGGTTTGAAGTCTCCTCTCCAGATCGCCTAGCATAGCCTCAAACTGTAGTTGGTCGAGGAGTATGCATTGGGGAACTGGTTCACGAGCAGGGTTGTCCGCCCCTCAATCATCCGCCATACTATCCTGAAAAGAAAAGTTAAAACAAGTAAAAGAAAACAAAGATACTCTCTTCTCTCTCTTTTTTGTTTTTTTCTGATGCTCCATAGGCAACCTTGTCCTTCTACGGTTCAACAGTGAGCAAGATTTCCAATCACCTAAGATCTAGAAAACCCTAACTCCCTTTGTGAACAAGATAAAAAGATTGCAAGATTTTTTTGCGTCAGGTCGCTTTAACCAATAGGACTGGATTTCTCCTCAGCCTCTCTTTTCCTTTTTTCTTTGATTTTCTTTGCTCTTTTGTTTTGTTTTGCTCTTTTTTTAATTGGCCCAACCTGACTATTACTAAATAGGTAGAGAAGATTTGAAGAAGTTTGATGGATGAGAAGCGCAAGAACACAAACCCTAAACCCTTCAAGTAATAAGACCTAGGATATGTGTATACCGTCCGGATATCTTGAAGATGCTAGGATGGCACGAGAATTACTAAGACATGTGTCTTGACAGGGGCTTGTAGATGTGGATTGATGGATTCAAGGCTTTTAGGTCTCGAATAAGGGATGGTTCTTCACACAAGGATGATTGATTCCTTGAGTTGTTTGTGTCAGCTTACGAGTGTAACCTCATTTGTTTGGGGCCTGATGGATTTCACATAAGCAGGAGAGTCTTCTCCTTGGGTGAATGAGATGGAATGCTCGAAAGTTGAAAACAAAGGTAGAGATTGCTTGTGAGAGACTTTGTTGCTGTAAAGCGTTTTTAGATTAAAAGTTGGGTACTTGCCTAAGCGGCTGGCAAGTCCCTTAAATAGGAAAATACAAAATCCCTAACCAACTCTAAGGACAAATCCAAACTCTAGTGGGTTTATGAAAAGATAAATCCAACCCCAAGTGGGTTTATGAAAAGATAAAACAAACGGAATCCAAATCCTAAAGCTTATGGGTTTTCACCCAAAATTATTCTAAGTGTTGAACAACCATAAGGTTGTCACAAGCACTTGATCCTTTCTCCTTTCAGTGGACAAACTCATCTTCTCCTTTCAGTGGACAAACTAAATGAGTTAAAATAAATGCTAAAACTCATTAAAATAACAAGATATGTGTCCAGAAATCTGATATCCACAACTCGTTAGTCCATATTTTTTTGTTCCTATCCACAATATTAGTGTACATGGTACATCATAATATCCATACATATATAAGTTCACTTTTTGTTTGTTTTAGGTACAAACTTGGTTATTTGTGATGAATTTACAGACACTAATCATTTCACGTTCTGAATCTACATCTATTCGGCCTTGTTTTCCATTTATATATATGTCCATGTTTTGTTCATACACACCTTTTCCGTCCATGTCCATACACAAAATATATATATATATATATATATATATATATATATATATATATATATATATAAAAGTGGATGTTAAACTATGGAGAAAAAAATCTATAATTTATTATAACAATTATATTTGCTTAATATAACATAAAATTGGAGAAAAGCTAATATAAAAACAAGGGAATTGAACATTAATGACATAAAAAACTAACCAAACATATTTTTTGTTTCCTTGTTCGACGTCTACATTTTTTTTCAGAAAGTAAAATAAATCTTCACCACACAATCCAAACAAATAAAAATTTAATGCCTTGGCCAAACTTATCCTAAACTAGTTAATTAGTTAGTCAAGCAAACAAACTAACCGAAACATTTCCTCAGTTAATGGAAGGCAAAATCGTCCATAACTACTTTGAAAACATGAAAAGTACCCAGGGAAGATGTGTCCTAAAATGTAAACGAAAATTCAATAGAGTCTTATAAGGTAAGTCACTCATAAACAAAAGAAATTGTCAACCTATTATTTACTACATAAGTAAAATATAAATAACAAACAAAAACCCCCACGCTTTCCCCGGACGGCTTGCCACTAGTAAAGAAAAAAGGAAGGTTTCACCGCCTAAGGCACAACCGGTTAAACCATATTGGACTTGTGATATTAAATCGATCAAACGAAACCGAAATAAACTAAAATAAAATTAGCGATGCCACAAACCTCCTCTTGGCTCAAAGTCCTTGTCTTTCATCGTGGCAGAGATTTCCGTCTTGATATACCACATCGCCTTTAACCCAATACGAAAGCAGACGCCTTTAGTAAAGTGTCCTAGTCTCACCGTCGACTGCGACTAGTTGAGTATCATCAGTTTGAATGAATGCCTGAACGGGTTGCATATGGCGTTTGATGGAAGCTTTTCTACAAAAAAATGAGAAATCATGCAAGCTTTGCCCTCCTAGATTCTCGAGGAAGAGAGCCGTTAGAAGTAAGTCATAGTTTCTTAGCTCTACGTCTCTCTCTCACCCTCTTTCTCTCTCTCTCTCTCTCTCTCACCCTCTCTCTCTCTCTCTCTCTCTCTCTCTCTCGCTCTCTCTCTCTCTCGCTCTCGCTCTCTCTCGCTCTCGCTCTCTCTCTCGCTCTCGCTCTCGCTCTCGCTCTCGCTCTCGCTCTCGCTCTCGCTCTCGCTCTCGCTCTCGCTCTCTCTCTCTCTCTCTCTCTCTCTCTCTCTCTCTCTCTCTCTCTCTCTTGCATTAATAATTACATGTGTACATATATGTGGAAGCCCCTTGATGCTTTTCCTTTACACCAAGAAGCTCTAGATTTTGAATTTATATCCAAAATTAATAAAGACAATGTTAGAATAGATCTAGGATATGGTGCAAATAGACCATAAATTTATATGCGATTCAGTGTATTATATGTAAAACTTGGTATCTTCATGGTAAAATTATTGATGTAAAAATTCGCATAATCTCATTTGGTAAAATAATAAAAAAAATGTTGAAAATACAGCTTTTGTTGAAGTGATGGATGGATTCGAGGCTTTTAGGTCTCGAATAAAAGGATTGTTCTTCACACAAAGATGATCGATTCCTTGAGTTTTTCGCATCAGCTACTTTACGAGCGTAACCTCGTTTGTTTGGTGCTTGATGGATTCATGTAAGAAGGAGATTCTTCTCCCTGAATGATTAAGATGGCAAGCTCGAAAATTGAACACAAGAGTTGAGATTGCTCGTGAGAGACTTGTTTGCTGTAAAGCGTTTTGATTAAAAGCTTGGGTACCTTGCCTAAGTGGCTTGAAAGTCCTTAAATAAGAAAACATGAAAGACCTAACCGACTCTAAAGGATAAAACCAACCCCTATTGGGTTTATCAAAAGATAAAACCAACCGATATTGGGTTTATGAAAACCAAAGCCAAAAAGAATTATAAATCCGAAAACAAATGGGTTTGCACCCAAAATTATTCTAAGTGTTGAACAACCATTAGGTTGTAACAAGCACTTGGAACCTTCTTTTTTCCATGGGCCAGCTCGTCTTCCTCTTGTACAAACTTTATCAGAAGACCCAAGACTTCCTTTAAGGCTTTGGCCTTGGCGTGGGTCAAAAGCCCACCTTGGTAAACAAGTGGATCCATTTCAAACTCAGCCTGGTCTATAAAGGATTGATCTGATCCAACTCCATCTTGAACTCGTCCAAAAATGCCTTCCTTGTGTCCCTGAGGTTCCTCAGTTTCAGTTGGTCGACAAAGGTGATGTTCTTCATGGTTGTGGTCTTCACTTGAATCATCTGATTCATTGACAAGTTCCATTTTTCCGCTTACTTCCTCTTGATCCGTCCACTTGTATGTGTCCGAGCTATGTTCTCCTTTCTCGTCCATATCCTTAGCTGTCGAGTTATCAAGTGGCTTCGATGGATACATTCTCGAATCAAACACACTCTCGACTCAAACCAGATAAATCTTGTTTGTCGTTGCGGACATAATCTCTCAAACGAGAAGATAAAAAAACCAATAACAAATGCTAGCCGTTCTTACATTAGCATCCTGAAATCGAGATCTATTATTGGTTTTTGGTGGTGCTACGTTAGCATCCTGAAAACAGATACACCAAGTCTTGTGTCCACAATTCCAAAAGCATTGACATTGCTACTTACCATTCACTGTCTAAAGGTCTTTGGCTTTAATAGACATGTATATGTGATCGGGATGATATCATATGCTCCTCTTCAAGCGATGTGCTAGCTGGCTTCATTCAAAGCGTTTTCCCTGGTGACTACTTCCACATATGCCTCCGGATCTTTATAACCGCACCATTTCTGCGTTCATCAAGCTATCATTGTATTTTAGCTATTTAATGGTGTAATAGGATTGTGTATAACGTGTAATAAGTTTGTGGTTATCATGGAAGTCGGTGTTTTTTAAAGAGAATCTGCCTTAGAAGACTGTTATACATTTCTTTCATCCACGCTTTGACTTTAAAATATTGGAGTGATCGAAGCCTATCCATCTGGTAAGTCATCTATGAAGATATTAAGTTGGAACTCTCGAGGAATCGGGAATAACCTTATAGTTCAAGGCTTAAAGTAGATGCGTCAAAAGCATCATCCATGAGTAGTTTTCCTCTCATAGACGAAAAACAAGAAACATGGTTACAAAACGTTCAAGCTGATATAGGGTTTTATCAATTGTTTAATGTAGAGATAATTGGCCAAAGCATAGGTTTAGCCTTGCTATTTATGGATGAACTTCACATCAATGTTTTGTTCTCGAATAAAGAATGATTGATGTTGAGGCAGTCATTGATAGAATAAAAGTCTTTATGACATTTAGTTATAGAGACCCTGTGTTAGAACATAGAGATCAAATTTGGGAACTTCGTACGCGTTAAACGACACGAAAGGGACCTTGGTTTATGATTGGAGATTTCAATGAGATCACTGGTCATAATGAAAAGGAAGGTAGAAGACGCCGCTCTGACAGCTCGTTCTTGCCATTCAAACAGATGATAAGCGACTATGGCATGTTGGAGTTCCCAATTACTTGAATATGCTATCATGGGTAGAAAAACGAGCATGGAGAACAGCTGGCAGATGCCGACTAGAGAGAGTTGTTGGAAATGAGGACTGGCATGAAAATTTTCCTCATTCCGCTGTGAAATATTTGATGTTGTGGGGATCGGATCATCATCCGGTCCAAGCAGACATTCTCATAAAACCAATCAAGAAATAAAATAAAATTGATAAACGCTGGTTGGAAAATGAGGAATTAAGGCAATTTTTTGGAGGGAAGAAAGTTATCATTTCGCCCTCTTGATGCAAACATTATGGAGAATATCTCCAGTTGCCGAAGATCCTTAAGCCACTGGCAGAGACAGCACAATTTATATTCAGAAAAACTTGGGCAGGAATTTAAGGAGACGGTCGAGGGTCTATACTTGAATGATGATGAAATGACAAAGAAATAGCATAAGATTTAAAGGAACTACCTGATGCTCTTAAGGCATAAGAGATGTTCAAGAATCAAAAAGTCGAGTTCTATGGTTAAGAGAAGGCGATAGAAATACAAAGTTTTTTACGCTTTAATAAAGCAAGGAGAGGAAGGAAAATTCGACCGGAAATGTTGTTGTGGAGGAGGAAGGACTAGTAGACGTTGCTTTTAGTTACTTTAGGAAATCTTTGAGACTTCTAATCCAGAAGATATCAAAGATGCATTATCAGTGGTATCAACAACAATCACTGAGACGATAAATGATGATCTTACAGCCCCGGGAACTGAGTGGGAGGTGAAAGTGGAACTCTTTGCTATGCCCCCAGAAAAGGCTCCAGGGCCAGATGGGATGACAAACTCTTTTCTATAAGAAAATTATGGGATATTATAAAGGACGATCTAACCCGTATGGTTAATCAATTCCTATTCGAGGGAACGATGGCGAATGGCATAAACGATACCAACATCTGTCTAATTCCAAAGACAACTAAGCCTACATAAATGTCTAAATTCCGTCCCATTAGTTTGTGAAATGTATGCTATAAGTTAATCTATATGGTCTTATGCCATAGGTTAAATAAAGTCCTACCTGGTCGTATTTCAGAAACCCAGTCACCCTTTGTTGCTGGAAGACAAATTACGGATAATATCATAATTGCACAGGAAATACTCCATGCACTGCGAACGAAACCAAGTGGACGAGCAAAAAGAATGACGATTAAAATGGATATAAGCAAAGCATATGATAGGATGGAGTGGTCATTCATTGAAGCAGTTATGCGGAAAATGGGATTTTCGAACACGTGGATTGATTGGATTATGCGTTGCATTACTTCGATAAAGTACAAGGTACGTATGAATTGCCAACCAAGGAGAAATATTATCCAGGAGAGAGGTTTACGTTAAGGAGATCCTCTGTCTTCTTTCATATTTATTTTATGCACGGAAGCGCTAGTTAGCCTTCTTAATAATGCAGAGAACCAAGGGAAAATAATGGGGATGCGTGTTACACGAGCTTGTCTCTCAATATCTCACCTTCTCTTTGTCGATGATAGCCTTTTATTCTGTTAGGCGGAGCCCCGTGAATGTGAAGAAGATATGAAAGTAGTTAGGAAATATGGACGAAGCATCAGACCAATGTATCAACTTTGATCAATCCTCTTTACTCTTTGGTAAAAGAGTCGATGAAATGTTAGACAGTAAATCAAAGATACACTTAGGATTCAGAATGAAGGAGGAATGGGGTCATACTTAGGGATTCCAGAAGATATCAGCGGTTCCAAGTGTAAGCTATTCGAATTCCTCAAGGACATGCTACTAAATAGAGTGAATGGATGGATATGAAGATGGTTATCAAAAGGAGGTAAGAAAATCCTAATTAAATCAATTTTGCTAGCTCTTCCGACATATTTTATGTCTAGCTTCTTGCTCCCGTTGGATATATGTGAAAATCTCGCAAGTGCCATTGCATAATTCTGGTGGAGCTCAAATCCACCTAATAGAGGAATTCATTGGGCAAAATGGGAAACGCTCTATCTACCGAGAGAAGAAGGCCGGATTGGTTTTCGTGTGATTCATGAGTTCAATATGGCTTTATTAGCAAAACAACTGTAGCGACTTGTCCAATATCCAAATTCATTAGTGGCTCGAGTTTTGAATGGAAAATACTACCGATTAAGTTCGCCTTTGCGAGTATGTTCAGTAAACAACCCATCGTATGTGTGGACTAGTATTTCAGCTGCACGAAAGCTAATGCTATTACGAATTAGACAGGAAAACCATTCTTGATATGAAGTTAGTATGTGGGAGGACCCTTGGATCCCAACCTCACAGCTAGGCCGGCTCGACCTTCTCCTTCAGTCTTGCATCCGATAATGCGAGCCAGTGATCTTATTAATAGGAATCAAAGGAATGGGATCTAAAATTAGTAGAAAATTATGTTGTCCATGATGGCATACCTCTTATTTGGAGTTTGTCCATAAGCTCAACTCAACATCGTGACACCTATTGATGGATCGACACAAAGAACGTACAATACACGGTTAAATCAGGATACTGGGTAGCACATAATTTATTAAAAATGAGAAGAGACAGAGGTCCTAGAGCCTAGTATAACCAAGCTTCAAGCCTTTGCTTGGAAAATAAAAGCACCTCAGAAGATATGTTATCTTATATGCAATTGATAACATGACATGTGGCAGTAACGAGAAACCTGACACGCCGTAATATGAGATTCAATAACTATTGCCCAAGATGTGGCAAACTAGAAGAATTTGTCACTTATGCCATTTTTGAATGTCCACCTGGCTTACAAGCACAGTCTCTTTCAGTGACACCATCTGGCCCTAACATCTTTCCGCTATCGAATAGTTATGCAAATATGAACTATCTCTTCAAGAGGAAGAATAACATTGCCGAACCAGAATTAGATAGAGATCCTTATCCATGGATAAATGGTATATCTAGAAGGCTCGGAATGATAAACTCTTTAGGGAGATAGACAAGGATCCTTTGGAGCTAGTCCGATATGCAAAAAGTGAATGTCAAGCCTGGTTCAATGCCAATGAGATGGAAATACCAGCTCTTCAAGAGCACAGTTTGGAAGAATCCCAAGTCTTAAGCTTGGGTAATTTCTGCATGGTGGATGGTTCATGTACTTCCACAGCTCCATTCAGCGGTTTAGACTGGGTTTGGATGGACAACTTAGGAAAAACTCAACTTATGGGGATGTGGAATTGTACACAGCAAGACTGCCTTGCATTCAGAGGTAGAAGCACTGTGATGAGCAATTGAGAATATGCTTCAGCATTTGACATGTCAGAGTTTTGGAACAGATTGCAAGGACTTGGTTGTGATAATAAAGGAGCCTCATGCCTGGCTAAATTTTGCAACGAAATTGGAGAAGATACTGCTGATATGCTTTTCGGACTTCAAAATCTCTTATTTCCCAATAGCACAAAAAGAAGTCTCAGACTCCTTAGCTAGGAATGTTAGGTCTTTTCATAGAGAGCTATGTTACATTGACTATTCTATTCTGTTTTAGTGATCTAGACCACTTCAAGTTTAAATAATAACATAGCCGTTCATTATAAAAAAATACATATACATGTTTGTTTTTAACACTTGGAACTTCTTAAAAATATTTTATATTGTTATGCTATCTTAAAAGAGTTCGATACAAATCTCAACTTAATTGGTTCCATACAACTCACGAACAAGCTCTATTAATCTTTTGTATATGGAAAGACAAAAAAAAAAAAAAGCGTGGCAGAAGATAGTGGTGGAGAACCTTTAATAAAAACTTGGGATTAATTCCGAATAAGAATCTGAATTAGCAATCTGTCTTATGCTCCTCCTGGTTTATGCTGTAGACTTTGGTTTATGAGATGATTCTCCCTCGCAATGGATAGCCAATCTCTCTTCCAGATCCTCATAGTTTAACATTGAAACAAACCAGCAGCAAACAACATGGTCCGGTTAGACTAAACGGTTTACCTTGAGAAAATAACTAAAACTAACGGATAACGTAAATTTTTTTTTTTTGATAGAGTGATAACGCAAAACCTCTTCCACCAAATCCACCACACAACAACAACGGAGATAATGGCTCTTTCCTCTGGAATCTTCTCTCTCGCCTCTCCGTCATACGGCTAACTTGTGCATTGTTTGAACCGATTTCGGTCTTCTTTCGCTGTGAAAGGACGAAACTCGTCCGTGGGTCGAACTGAAGACGTTTTATTGATTTTAACGATTTTTCTCGGTTACAAATGACGATGAAAATCTGAAAGGAAAACAACCAGAGCTCTCTAAGCTTGCCGGGAAAGTATAAGTCGGCTAGATACAAGAGAGATAAATTAAACCCTAATCCTACATGCCTAGTCTGTATCTGCTCCCTTCCTCTATGCCCTTATTCCTTCCTTTATAGGCCACTTGAGTAGTGGATGCCCTAGGTTGGTTTTTCCTAATGGGCCTTTACTCGTGAGGGCCGACTAGTGACGTTTTCAGGAAGAGCGTCCCTTTAGTCGCTTTGGCCAGCCGATACGGGACGAGCCGAGACGGCTTGAAGCAGTTTGGAGCGAGACACCACTCCTAGCCGTGAGCCGAGCCGAGTAACTCTAATTCGATGGACTGGGCCATTTATTACACGGGCCTTGTGGGGGGGGGGAAAGGGCATGTTATCCGCCTCCTAGAGTAAGCCCCCCAGTTCATTGATATGCGGAGTAGCCAATTTCAATGGATTTACAAGTCTTGGTTCAGAAGTAGATGGTCTGGTGCGAGAAACCGGGTCTTTGGTGCTTTTGTCTCGACGAACAGTTTGGCTGGGTCTTCTGATTACATTGCTTTTGTGACACTTTGCTGTCTTGTGAGCGACATAATGGAGCCGCCAGGTTAAGTCGTTCACACTGTGAGTATCGGATCATCTATCGGTAGTTGACAGGATGCGATGAGAAGTTGATTCATTGGTTGAGAGGGAATTGGCTCTTCTTATTTCGCTGTTCTCTCGGCCGAAAGGACTTGAAAAGGTTGTAGGGGAAGTGGGCATTTCGTCAGAGTCCAGGCCCATTTATATCAGAAGTCAAAGAGTCGCGAACAAAGGAAGGCGGTTGAGGCCCAATTAGGCCTTCGTAGACCTAATTATGATGCCCCTGGGAATCACGCCTCTCTTCTTATAAATAGGTGACCCCCTTAGTTCTCTCCATCTTTCTCCGCAAGCGCATGTACCCATTTTCTCTCTCTTCTCTCTACTTTTTCTCTATAGATTTTGTAGAATATATAATCGCAACGGTAAGGATGTGTCCTCGGGGAAGATTGACTCGAGAGGAAAAAGGAAAGGCAGTGGCCTCCTTGCTAAGTCTTGCCAAGGATGAGACAACCAATGAGTCGCTCGACGACTTCGACTTGGTGCATCGGAATGCGCTGACAGATGTTGCCAGTCTCGATCTGTCCCAGAGACTGCTAGTAGTGGATGTGGAAAGAGAGATTCGGGGGGAAAACGATGGCAATGCTGTGTCAGATCTGCTAGGAGACAAACGGTCCAGGCCAGCCAGACCAAGGTCGATCCGATTAGGGCCAGTTCAATCCAGCCCGGCCCGATCCAGGCCAGTTAGATCCAGGTCAATTCTGAGGGAGAACTTGGCGCTGACTCCCCCTCCTGTCCCGACTCGTTACTTAGGGAACGACATTTTGGACGTCTTTCTGTCGTTCCCCTTAAGTCGTTGCGTCCACTCGACATCCTAAGGCGATCGGGGAAAGGACTGCCAGAGACGAAGTCGACTCACGAGAGCGTCGAGAAATTGCTCTCGTACTGCAACGCCGTTGGCGTGACGTACTTGATAACAATGAAGGAGCAGCGACCCTGGCTGCCTCTTGTTGGGTAACAGTGCGTCTATGAGTCGTATTTTTAGAAGGACACCACGCTTTGGTTCCCAATCCCACGACTCGTCACGTCGTACGGCTTCCATCAGGACGTGGCTATCTGTCAGTTCCTGAATGGCTTGTTCCACCTGATGGTCACATTGCTAGTGATGGAAGCAGAGATCGACATATCGCTATGCACGAGAGCGTTCGAGGAGCTGAAGCTGGTGCAGCCCATGAAGGATGGTTTCTCCTCAGTGAAGATGAGACCAAATTACAACATAATCACATGCCACCCGAACAAGACGTCTAACTGGCAACACAGCTATTTCTATATCAAATCTGATAAGCACGCGTTTGTTGAGCCACCCAACGACCAGTTCCGAATGTTTTGGAATTGGCGCATTGGTAGATCGCTGTCTTCAATCCATATCTTATTTCATTCGTCTAATTGTTCTTTTTTGTTGTGCAGTTAGTCACCTGTACTTGACCGCCGTTCCAGGGCAGTTAATCGACAACGCTCGGGCCTTAGTCAAACTCGACCATCGAAATTGGCCCAATATCAGAAAGGAGAGAGTTCGTCGTGCCTTGGATCGCATAGATAAAGGTTAGGCTTTCTTTCGCCTTAGCCCGTGCTTTTCTTCGCCGCTATATCTATTTCTTATGATCTTTGTCGTTTTATCGTGCAGGTGACTGAGATTCTAATCTCCCCTGTCAGCCCAGGAAAGGAAAGAAGAGGTCTTCCTTATTCTCGAGTGCGAAGCAAAGAGAGATAACCAAAGCTTTAAGGATGAGGGAAATTCCGGATCTTTCTGCCGTCATAGAAGATAGGGTCAAGGGTCCTTCTGCTGCCACTATGCTTATGAGGGCTCTGAACGGATTTGGCCTTGACGGGATCGAGCCTAGGAATGATGTTTCCAAGACTATTCCCGAGGTCACGGGCTCCAAGGTTTCGTTTCTCGATGCGGAGGCGCCTAGGCCTTCCAAAGAGAGCAGAAAAAGGGCGCTTGGATGACTTACTCGTTGACCACGATCAACGAGAGAAAGCCGGAGCGACCAAGGAAGACCAGTCAGGGGAACACTTGAAGAGGAGGAGGAAGAAGAAGAAGTCGGCTGAGAAGCAGCTTGCTCCCGACGATAAGCGAATCCCTTTCCTTGTGGACGAACCGATGGGCGACATGGGCCCAAATGGGAGCACAAAAGGAGGTTTGAATGATCCTTCGGCGGTATTGGCGGCAGATGGGTCCTTGCCTGATTCCCTAGTCGCGTAGGAAGGTGTCTCTCCTGGGTATGCAACAAAGAAGAGGAAGAAGAAGAAGAAGATTGAGTCGGAGCCTGGAGAGCAGGCTCTCGGGCGGGCTGATCGCCGAATCCAACCAACATCTGTGTCGGACCCCGGTGCCCCTAAGAATTCAAGTGAGAGAGCTATTACTCGGATGCTTAGGCACCCGTTTCCCGATCAGGTGGACTTCTCCTAGGATGCTGATACCCCGCTGATCTGAAACAGGCCCGAGTGCGCGAGCCTGTTCCGCCAGATCAAGGGCGGACCCTGTTCCGCCAGATCAAGGGCGGACCATAGGAACTGCCGGTTGTCAACGAGCTGGTATTCAAGGAAGCCTATGTCGACGCGGCTCGTAGCAAAATGATGGTAAGCACTTTTTCTCGTTGTCGACCTTATGTTGTTTAGCTTGCCTTGTTTGCGATGCTCACTATCGAAAATCTGATTCCTCCCACGTTACAGGCTGATGGTAGCATGAACTTCCTGGTGGAGAAGTATGACTCCGAACTGAAGACGACGTACGCTCATTTGGGGAGGTCCAAGGAGAGGGTCATGGCTAAGAGGCAACGTTCAGCCGCGCTGAGGGAGGAGATGAAGACTGCTTCCAAGAAAATTGCTAGGGAGAGAGACGAGGCCCTAAGCCACAATAAGGCTCAAGAGAAGTGGGCCGATGAGGTAGAGGGGAAAATGGAGGTCGTTCAGGCTGCGATGGAGGACCTCGAGAAGGAGAAGGCGACTCTGACACTAAAAAGGCCGAGCTCGAGAAGGAGAAAGCTGAGGTTGCCGAAAAGCACGTGAGAGAGGTTGCTCATCTGAGGGATTCTCGGAGCTTTGAGGTCAGTCAAGAACGGCCGAGAATGCATGCTGCCATGACGGCAAAGGCTAGTCGTCGATTTGATCACATCCGCGATCGAGAGGCCCGTTTTAGTCCATACGATGATGCGCTATGCTACTACAGCCAGGCGTTCGGGACGAGAAAATGCCTTCAGATGCTGAAGAGGAGGGGAGATGACATCACACAGGAGAGGATTGACTTCTTTCAATTCGAGGAAGAGAAGTGGAAGGCAGAGTTCATTCATCTGGATGTCAGGTCGCTTGCAGAGGAAGATCTCTCGCTGTCTTCGCTTGTTCTGGAGTCCAATTTCCTGAACAACGAGCTCCTTGCCGCTATGGAGGCTAGGCTCGGCAAAGGTTCTCTCGCTGAACTCAATATGTATGGGTCAAACGCGAGAGTGATCGATCCCGGAACGGCTGCCACTCTTCACACCCGAGCCATTCTCTCGGTGAACAGACATGTAGTAGTGCTAAGGAGCCAGAAGCCGACGAATTCCTAGGTGCGACTGGAGGGAACGAGAGGACGGATGCTGTAGCGGTCTCCGATGCTTCGGAAAGTGTGGAAGAAGAGCTTTCAGGCTTCGAGGATTCTGGCGACGGATCTGGAGGGCCACTGGAGAGTGATAAGACCATGCCTATGGAGGGTGAACCCGAAGAGCATCAAAGTATCGATCCTCATGCCTTACCTCTCAATGCGTCCGAAGTCCCGCTCAAGCAGAGGACCCTAGCTGAGGGCGGTGTTCCACCGGGAGCTGAAGGCTGATCTCCGTTGTTGTTCTCTTTTACTATCATTTTTTAATGTAAGATGTATTTCTCGGTCCCTCGGGGCCTCTTAAGTTTTTTTAATCAATTGAATGCTTTGCTTTTGGCTTTTTGTCGGTAATTCATCATCAAACCCATTGTAATCCTCCAAGTCGTCCTTCTGTCAATAGGTATTGTTGAATAATCGTACAAAACTTCACTCAAAGTAATCCACCAAGTCGAAGCCGTCGAGAATTACTAGGAGCAAATTTTCAATTCGCCTAGTTGTTTTGTCGCTTGGGACTGTTAAATAACTGAGGCTTTAAGATTTTCTTAACCCCTGGAATTTATTCAAGTTAATCTACCAAGGCGTTTGTCGACGAGAATTATCAAAAAAATTGAAGTAATTCGTTCAATCGTTCCGTCGCTAGAAATTATTGAGTCGCTCGGGTAGGTCAATTAATTGTTTTCTTTCTGCGTTAATGCAATTTACATGGTTTGGTCGGCTAAACCGCCATGATATTATTAAAGAGAAGAAAATTATTGACCCGGCTAGGCGCGTAAGTTAGGCTTGCCGTCACCCTTGAATACGTGTCTGATCAGGACATATACGTTCGTTGGGTGCAAGTACTGGTACGTGATCAGAAGGTTGGCGTAACACGTGTTACTTGGCCGTTGGTATCAAGGAGTTTGGGACGTGAGCCGCTCAGAGCGAGTAAAAGTGGTGGTAAGACACCTTTACTCGTCTTTGCCGACCTGTCTCCTTTTGTTGGGACCCTTGTCTGGGGAGAAAGTTGTTTGTTATTGGGTTATAGCTGGGCGCAGCGAAGGGTTGCCTACGTACCCCTGGGGGGATTAAGCCATGTGTAGTTCAGTTTGGCTGAATTAAAGTGACTCGGAGAGTGCATATACTCGGGTTTTTTTGCCCGAGTAAAAGTGACTGTGGGTCATTTACTCGTCTTATTCTCCCGAGGGGAGGAATTATGCATAGTACGGCTTTAGGTGCATGGAATTCCATGCTCTTGGGACAGCTTCGCCGGATGAGGTTGCGAGTCGGTAGACTCCTAGCTTGATGACCTTGGTAATTTTGTACAGGGCTTCCTAATTGGCCCGAGTTTCGTCCCCTCACACCAAAAGAAGACTGAACTCGGTTCAAACAGTTGCATCCCACCGAGGGGCATTCTCGTGATCTTGGTCCAGGTCCATGGTAGTTTGGTCGGAGATCGTGGCGACGAGTCGTTCTCCGTCTTGATTCGGGGAAATACTTGGTTTGTCGATCTGGTATATCGGGATCTTCCATTTGACCTGATCTTGGAGCTTACTTCCGATCGCTGCGATAGCATCAGCACAGACATTTTCTCCGCGGGGAACTTTGACGAGTTCAAAGAATTCGAAATCTTTGGCGAAACTCTGCATGATCTTGAGATATGCGTTTATTATGTTGTTCATGGTGTAGTAGTCACCGCTGAACTGGCTCGTGACTAGCTGTCATTCGACTCATATTCGATGCCAAGAAGCTGAAACTGAATGATTGCCTGATCAGTTTACCTATTGGTGATTGTTACTGGACACCGGCCCCTGAACCTTTTTTCGTAGATGATCGATCGACATGCAGGATCCAGTTTAGTTTTGGCAAAATTAGATCCTTCTTTTGTTCCGGGGTGAGCTCAATCAAGAAATCGGACAAGACTTGGGACTTTGCTGCGGTATGGTTCTTGTAAGTTATGTCGTGCTCACTGAGCTCGATTGCCCATTTGGACAGTCATCCAGACTGGTTCGTGCTTGGCATGACCGTTCTGAGGGGTTGGGAACTTAGAACTTCGATGGATTGAGACTGAAAGTAGGGCCTCAGTTTCCTTGCGGAAGTGACGACGGCAAGAGCAATCTTCTCAAGAGTCGGGTAACGAGTCTCTGCATTCATCATGCATTTGCTTGTGTAGAAGATATGCTTCTGCTCACCCCTGTCTTCCCTGAAAAGAACGCTATTGATTACGGTTGAAGATACAGCTATGTACAACAATATAATGACCCCATTCTTTGGTTTGGATAGGACGGGAGGCGTTGTGAGGTACAGATTGAGCTGCGTGAAGGCTTCCTCGCATTTCTCGTCCCAAACAAACCTCTTATTCCCTCGGAGGAGGTCATAGAATGGGAGACACTTGTCGGTGGATCTGGAGATAAATCGATTGAATGCGGCGATTCTGCTAGTTAGCCGTTGTACTTCTCGACTGTACTTCGGACTTGGGATGTCAAGTATGGCCAAAATCTGCTTGGGGTGTGCTTCGATGCCTCGTTGTGTTACAATATATCTGAGAAATTTGCCGGATGTGACACCGAAAGTGTACTTGGCCGGGTTGAGTTTCATGTCGTGCTCGTTCAACACTTTGAAGCAGTCTTTCAGATGGTCGAGATGATCGTCGGCATGAAGTGATTTAACCAACATGTCGTCGATGTAAACTTCCATTGTGGTACCGAGTTTGTCGGCAAACATGCGATTGACAAGCCTTTGGTATGTAGCTCCTGCGTTCTTGAGACCAAAGGGCATCACTTCTTAACAGTAGGTTCAGCGATCTGTAATGAATGCGATTTTCTCGCGGTCATCAAAGTGCATGGCGATTTGCTTATAGCCAAACAAAGCGTCCATGATTGTCAGTAATTCATTTCATGTTGTCGATTTGACAAACCAATCGATGTGTGGGAGTGGGAAGCTATCTTTTGGACAGGCTTTGTTCAAGTCTGTGAAGTCGAAGCATATGCGCCACTTGCCGGTTTTATTTCGGAGGACATCGGGGTTGGCGATCCATTCGGGATACATCACTTTCGTGATAGATCTTGCTCCGAGTAATTGCTCGACTTCGTCATTTACCACTTTTGAGCGCTCGGGCCGATTTTCCTTCATTTCTGTCGGATTGGCTTGAATGTTGGATCCACATTGAGCTCGTGCGTAGTTATTTCTGGGTCGATACTCTTCATCTCGGAAATGGTCCAGGCGAAGGTTAATGCATTCTGTCAGAGGAACTCGATGATTTTGCTTTGCATCTCCTCAGGGAGGTGGGCTTCGACACTCAGGACCTTGTTGGGGTCATTGTCGTCAATAAGGACTCTCTTACTTTTGCGGGTAAACCTTTTGGATTGGTTTCGAGACAAATTTTATATGGGAGGTCGACCGCTGCAACTTAATCGTCACGATCAGCAGATCGCGAGCGGCTTCTTGATCACCGCGCAATGTTTGGATTTGTCCATCAAATCCAGGGAACTTTACGCATTGATGAGAGGTTGAAGAGACCGCGCACATGGAATGCAGTTACGGGGTTCTGAGGATGACATTGTACGGTGCTTTGGTGCCGATGACAGAGAATTTTAAAGATCTCGTAATCCCGCATGCGTACACCGGGAGTCGGATTGTGCCCAGGATTTCCTCAGAGGACCCCTTAAAGCCTGTCAGTTTTCTGGTAAAAGGTTTGACGTCGCGGAAATCGACCCCCATTTTGTCGAGTATGTCTCGAAATATCAGGTCGACTGAGTTTCCTGTATCGATCAGTACTTTAGTAACTTTGCAGTCGCTAATTCACAATTCCAGGAGGAGCGGGTCGTTGTGTGGCGTGTGGACACCGGCTGTGTCGTCAAGTGAGAACCTAATCTGAGGATCGCTCCCCGGTTTAGAGTGTGACTTTTGGGAAGAGGTCGCTTGTCGTCGGTAGTCTTTTACAAAAGGAACTGAATCTCCGCATGGGGGAGACCCGCCCATGATTATGTTCAGGCGGGAAAATCTCTCGTTTTGCTGGTGGGTCTTAGTGTGCTGTCCTTTGTCAGAGGTATCCGGCGTATGGTAGGATCGTGAGTTTTGGAGCTTTTTCCGAAGGTTAGAGGACTTGGTGCGGTTCAGACGGATCCGGAGGTCGTCGACTTTGGAATTGAGCTGGCTGCGGAGGTATGGAGTTTCGGCTTTGGTGACCTTTCTAGCCCTTGAACATTTGATCACATCTCGTAAGTCGGAGTCAATAGTGAGGATGCCTCGACTGTTCATGACTTTTGCTTCAGGTAGTCTCGTAGATCCGTGGTCACGACATGAGAGCTGGGTAGTGTGGCGGTTTGTCGGTTTATTTTGACATGAAAATCCTCGGGCTCTGGAATAGCATCATCGTTTGATGAGGCGTTCTGGTGGGAAAGGATTACTTGAACACGTTGTCGGTGACGAGGCTTTCCCTCGTCAGCTGACAAGTCATCCTTCTCTTTGTTCCTTTGGGTTGGCTCCGTTCTCAGAGCGTCTGATTCGTTCTGAAACGCTTTGGCATGTTACTTTTGGGCCTTTTCTGCTTGTTCTTACTCCAGTTCTTGGCGTTCTTTGGTTTTGGCTTGGGTATTTCCACTTTAGCCGTGCTGTTGCTGAAGGATTCCAGGAGTGCCTCATGCAATTGTTAGCATTCGTGTATATCGTTCCCCTTCATCTGGTGATACTCGAGAATTTGGTAAGATCGACAGCATTGGAGGATCCGACCGGGACCTCTATTTTTCTGTCGGTATCTTTTCTCTCTGGTGGCTGGGGCCAATGGTTCCACCTTTTCCTTGGAAGACTAGTGCTGAATCCGGGAGTTCTTCTTCATTGACGACATAAATGAAACCTTTCTTGGAGTTTGTTTTGTCGCCAGTGGAATGTTGCCGCGGTTCTTGTCGTTTGTCTGATGTTTCGTTTGCCGGTTTGGAGGCGTTTTGCCTACTGATGATCGCCCGAGATTCTTCCTCCATTCTGATGAAGTTGTTAGAGCGAGCAAGAGCGTCCTGTAAGGATGTTGTTGGATTACGATAGAGGTCGTCTCGGAACTTCGAATACACGTAGAGAGTGTTCATCAGGCCGTCGATGGCTATAGTATCGGGGACGTTAACCTTCAAGACTACATCTTTCAACTTCTCCATGAAATTGCGTAGCGTCTGTTCTGGTGCTTGGGATAATTTCCCTAAGTCCGAAGCGATTGCTCCTTGGCTGGTGAACATGATATAATGTTTTAAGAACACGGTCGAAAGGTCATGGAAGCTGTCGACAAAATTATCGGGGAGCTGGGAGAACCAGTTGAGGGCCGGTCCGTCAAAACTCTCGACAAAAAGCTGGCAAGACCCAGTGTCCTTTTCGGCGTCGGAGAAATTGGCCCGCACTAGGGCGATTTAAAACGCTCTAACGTGCTCAACAGGCTCTGAGTCACCATGAAAGGTTGTAGACGGATTTTTTTCCGTAGGTCAGAGGCCCACATCGCTGATTCTTGCCGAAAAAGGGGTTCAGAGCGTTGCGGAGAGGAATCTGTCGATTTGCAGCGCAGAGCTCGTTACGTGGTGTATCTTGGAATTGATATCCAGGAGCGACTGTTTTAGCTCCACTATTTCCCGGAACGGCTGCATATCTGAGCCATTGTGGGCCTGGGCGGCGGACGAAAGCTGAGCGTTCTCATCGGCTGTCGCGTGTAAGGGGTCTTCAGCCCGTGTGCCTCTGGTTGGATGGTGTTTTTGGTGTTAAAGAGTCTTCTGCTGATGGTAGTAGGGTTACTCGCAGGGCCGGCAAGGGAGGCAGCAATCGCAGCGAGCTGTGCGTTAGTAGCTTTCTGAACTTCCTCTTTCTGCAAGAGGCGCGCCATGACGGTATACATGAAATCCGTCACGGAGGGTATCACCGCAGCAGAGGTCGGTTCTGGTCTTTCGTCGGAAGCGGTAGATTCGTCATTCATACTTGTAACATTGCTCCAGGTTGCCCCACGGTGGCCGCCAATTGTTTGAACCGAGTTTGGTCTTCTTTCGGTGTGAGGTGACAAAACTCATCGGTGGGTCGAACATAAGACATTTTTATTGATTTTAACGATGTCTCTCGGTTACAAAATGGGATTCAAATCTGAAATGAAAACAACCAGATCCCTCTGAGCATGTCGAGAAAGTATAAGTCGGCTAGATAAAAGAGATATAAATAAAACCCTAATCCTAGCTGCCTAGTCTGTATCTGCGCCCCTTCCTCTCTGCCCTTCTTCCTTCCTTTATAGGCCACTTGAGTAATGGATACCCTACATCGGTTTGTCCTAATGGGCTTTTACTCGTGCGGGCCGACTGGTGACGTATTCAGGAAGAGCGTCCCTTTAGTTGCTTTGGTCAGCCGATTCGGGAAGAGCCGAGACGGCTTTAATCAGTCTGGAGGGAGACACGACTCCTAGCCGTTAACCGAGTCGAGTAACTCTAATTCGATGGGTCGGGCCATCTATTACACGGGCCTTGTGGGGGATGTTATCCGTTTCATACACGCATGGTGTGAGCCGTAACCTTAACTTCCTCGACGGTGTGTTCTCAGACAACGGAGCCACGTGGCATCACCAAGCCTCGTCAAGTGCATTTGGGCTTACATACGACCTTCAAGTAATATCTCCATATCATTCAATTCTCTTGATTGAAATGCTTTAGTGCTAGATTTGAACTAGCAAGCGCCTCTAACTTTAGGGTAGTAATAAGAGGGTTTTGGTGAATATTTATTAAAGTTAGGTTTAAGAAGTTTTAAAGCCTGGACATGAATATTATTTATTGAAGATCAAATATTTTAATGTGAGAAAGCATAAAAATATAATAATATGAAACACTGATTCATCAAAGAGTTTGTTCAAGTCCTAAGACAAAACAAAACCATAGGTTTTAACACGACAAAAGATATACTCCAGAGGCTTAAGTACTACTTGATTTCATAAAACTTCTTAAACCTAGTTTTACTAATATTTACTAAAAGATCAAGTTGCGTTAACTATCTAAAATATATGAAAAAGAATTAAAGCATGAAAATGCTTTCTTAATCTAACTTGTTGAATCATTGATATCACTTCTTTACTATGCAAAAATATTGAACTATAGAATGTTGAAATATGAATTTCATAGCCTAGATTAACGCTTCAGTCTCAGTGTCAAGAGATATATCATGCGATGCTAACTTCTGTCACCGAGAACCTATCTAAAACCCTCCCGGATCCACTTTTATAACTATTTTGAAGTGTTATATTTAAGCAAACGTAGACATAAGAAACTTTTATATCTAATGGCAATCTTACTCCAATTATACAATTGTACTAAATAAATTATAATCCTATATGATGAATAAGAAATATTTATAAAGGAAAATAAACAAAAGCAATATATACAACTTGTTTACATACAAATTTGCAATTGAAAAGGCTGTTTAATAAATAAGGAAACTCCTTCATGATCTGATTTTGGAGACAACACAATCAAAATTGATATCTGCTATGAGAATTATAAAACGAAAAAAAGGAGATCCTTTTCATGATTAATTTTGGAGATAAAGATTATCAAAGTTAATTTTTCCTTTTCTTCATAACTGACTCTCAGTGGCTAGGGATCATCCTAGTCTCTATAAATAAAGATCTTCCGAACTCTCAGTATCTCACAAAAGCAAACAACGAGAAAGAAAACAAAGAACAAAAAGAAAACGCAATCTATTTTTAATCAAAGAATAAGTAGCTATGGGTCTTCCTAGGGCACACAAGCTACTCTTATTCCTCGTGATCACTACTTATGTCTTTTCTGGGACTGCTCATGCATGGAGCTGGAGTTGGAGTTCCGGCCAATCCGGTTCAAGCTGGGGCTGGGCATGGGGCTCCGACTACAAGTCTGGCTCGGGTTCAGGTGGTTCAAACTCGAACTCGGGTGGTGGTTCAAGCTGGGGTTGGGGATGGAGCTCGAACGGAACAGATACAAATTGGGGTTAGGGAAGCAGCTCTGGCTCAAACCACTCAAGCGGCACTGGCTCTACGCATAAAATCCACCACAACCACTCAAACCACTCTGGCTCTACACACAACAAGCACAGCCCGGGCTCAAACCACACAAGCGGTGGTATTGGCTCTTCACACAACCACACGGCTCCAGTATCACCTAGAAGAAAGATTGAGGTTACTGTGTGGAAGAACGGATTCGACTACCAGGAATGGGCTTCAAAGCATGCAACCTTCCACACCAACGATGTCCTTGCTTTCAAGTACAACGGCAAAAGTCAATCCAAGAAGAGGCACAACAACAAGAACGACGTCTACTTGCTTCCAGACTTGAAGAGCTACAAGAGATGCGATGTGAGCAGAGGCAAGAAGTTAGTCGGAAGAAGAGGCTCATAATTAGGATTTAAGTTAATTCTCCGCAAGACTTGTAGGAGATAGATTGCACCCATCTTCCAAGGCCCAAATAACAACAAACCCGGATTATAAAGGCAAAAACGACGAGTTTTGGTCGAATGTACAATTAACAAAATAGCCAAAACGACCAGTAGTCCGGTCGTTTTGGTCGAAGCCCATTTCGACTAAGGCCCATGTGAGAATCGACTTAGGGCATCAACGACCAGCAGCCTATAAAAGGAGGCAAAGTGCCATAGAGGAGGGAGGGGGGAGAACAAGAGCAAGGCGGCTAGAACTAGGGTTTCCAATATTTCTAAATTTAGACTACCTTGTATTCATTTTTCCGGCTTACTAAATAAAGAAAACAGTTCTTTTTATACGACCCAGAAATCAGGTCCATCCCGTTTAGTCGTCTTTGAAAGGACTCACCGACGAGTTCCGTCGACCTTAAACATTTGTCCGAACTCGGTTCAAACAGTTGGCGCCCACCGTGGGGTCTCTCAGAGTAACGGAAACAAACGATGGGCTCTACTCACGACGATTCGACCTCCGGCGAAGAACGTGAAGCTATCGAACTCGAAGCTCCCGAACTCGCTCCGGTCGCAGCCCCACCAGAAGAACCCGCCTATCTTAGCGCCATCATGGAGCGGTTTGCCCAGCAAGACGCCGCGCAGAAAGCGACCACCGAACAGCTCGCCGCTTTAGCTGCCATCCTCGCCCCTCTTACTGCACAACCCAGTGCCCCGACGACGACGATTCGTCGGCATCTGTTTAACACGACCGCAAACCAGGCTCTCGGAACACAAATCTAGTTCGCAGGAGGAGGCCTGCAGACGCTCGAGCAAACTCCCGACGGGCCGAACGTGCAAGCCTTTAATGGTCCGGACCCGGAGACAGTCCGTGAACTTGCTGAACTCAAGCTGTCGCTCCTGGATATCCACTCGAAGATCCACTGAGTAACGAATTTAGCCCCTCAGATTGAGCGTGTCCTCGCAGACACACTCCAAACTCCATTCTCTCCACAGGTCACCAGTGTTCGACTCCGCCCAACGGAGAAGTTCCGTTTACCGTCGTTCTTTGGAAACACTGACCCGACCGAGCATGTCACGTCATTCAACATAGTAATGGGACGCGCACACTTTACTCCCGAAGAAAAGGACGCCGGCTACTGTCAGCTCTCCGTTGAGAGTCTTGAAGGAGCGGCTCTCAACTGGTTTTCCAGACTCCCCGAAAACTCTCTCAACAGCTTCCACGATCTCTCAACTACGTTCCTCAAGCACTACATCATGTTCATGCCAGAAGGAGCCACCGCGTCCGATTTATGGAACCTCTCTCAGTCGTCAGGCCAGAATCTCCGCGACTTCATGGATAAATTCAAGGCCATTGTCTCGAAGGTCGACGTGCCAGACAGCATAACCGTCGACTTCTAATGAACACCCTCTTTGTTCACTCGAAGTTCTGGGACGACCTCTACCGAAACCCGACGACGTCGCTCCAAGATGCAATCGCCCGATCCAATAACTTCATCCGCATGGAGGAAGACCAGCGACATTAATCCATAAGCAAAATGTTGCTAAGCAGGTTGCGGCTAAAACCTCAGATGCGTGTCAGGAACCACGCCAACACGCCCCCAACGACAAGCTGAACCAGAAAAAGGATTCATCTACTCCGTCAACGACAACGAGCACACTGGATCAGCCGAAGTCGTCCGAGAGAAAAGCTGGAACCACTGGGAGAGGGACTCCGACGGGAAAGCTCCCGCTTCGTCTGAAACGTCTAACCATAGCAACAACTCAATTTCGAGTTCCCTCGATCTTAGCAAATACTGCGACTACCACAAAGTCAAGGGACACGACACCAAAGAATGAAAACATCTACTTGAGGCCTTGGTCGCCTCGTACAGCAAAGGCACCTCTAATGTCTAGCCGCCAAAGCAAAAGCCGAAAAACAGCAAGAGCTGCTACAAGAATAAGGAAGTAAAGGCACAAAGACCAAGGAGTCGGACCTTCCAAGGCGAGCGCCGGCTGAAAGACAAGGACGACGCAAAAAATGAATGAGAGATCGACGATGTTTCACCAGACGAAGAACAGCCTAAGCACAGGCGTCGTATTAACGTAATATTGGGCAAGTCGATCACTCCGGATGACGAAACACAACCTAACGCGACCGACAACTTGCGATCCAACTAAAATGGCGCGAGTACACTCGGCCCCAGGCCGACACCTTTGTTGGGTCAAGCGACCTACGACACATGCTCAAACGAAAGACCACCTTCCCACAACAAAACGTGCCCATCGATCTACGAAGTATGATCGTGATCTCAAAGGCGCGTCGAGTCAGAGGTTCACACGCTGGCCTCGACCTCAGGCCACGCTCCGTGGATCTGCGGAGCCAATAAACTCCAAGGCCGAAGACCTCAGGATCAAACTCAACCGTCATAAGCAATCCAACCTACGCCGAAGGCTGGAAAAAAGGAGGGGGCGAAATAACGACCTGCATCGAAAATTTATCCGCAGATTTACGGGATCAACTCGAAGCACGACGTGCCCTACGTATCGGCGTCATCATGGGGGGATCCCTCCCCCTGCGGTGATTCAGTCCGATCAGTTAACGCTTATAAACGACAGGCAATAAACTCGCAAAAATGGCCGTCCGAACCCATGAATGATCAGCAGATCATTTTCTCGTCCGAAGACGCGACCCATGTCCATACTCCTCATAACGAGCTGCTTTTGATCGAACTAGGGATCAGCGAGTGCCAAGTCACTAGAGTTTTGATCGACACATGAAGTTCTGTCGACCTCATTTTCCGAGAAACATTAGATAAAATGGGAGTCGACATGCGAGATATGAAGCCTTCCTCTCGCTCCCTCACCCGTTTTAAAGGCGCATCAGAAACTATGATAGGAATTATCCGCCTATCAGTTTATGCATGCGGCATTAGCAGAATGGACAAATTCTCCGTCATCGGCACAAAGGCCCCGTACAACGTCATCCCCAGAACTCCCTGGATCCATTCAATGAAAGCCGTGTCATCTACCTACCACCAATGCGTCAAGTTCCCGGGCCCCGAAGGAAAAATCCAAACGCTCCGCGGCGATCAACAAGCCGCACGAGACCTCCTGATAGACACTGTTAAATAACAACGTTCAATGTCGCACGTCAACATGGTCACGCGGCCAAATCGCAAGGCTTGCCCGCAAAAGGAAGAAGTTCTCGAAGTCCAGATTGATGACGCTAACCCGAGCAAAATCGTTCGCATCGGAGCCCACCTGCCAGCCAAAATCCAAAATACTATCACTGCATTCCTCAAAAGGAACATGTCCACATTTGCCTGGACGACCTCAGATATGAAGGGAATCGATCCCGCGATCACGTCCCACGAATTAAACGTCGACCCCACTTTAAAAAATCCGGCAGAAAAGGCGCAAGCTGGGTCCCGGACGATCAAGAGCAGTAAACGAGGAAGTTGAGCGTTTACTCGCTGCAGGATCCATCACCGAGGTGCATTATCCCGATTGGCTGGCTAATCCCGTGGTCGTCAAAAAGAAAAGCGGCAAGTGGCGCGTATGCGTCGACTTCACCGACCAAAACAAAGCTTGCCCGAAAGATAGTTATCCGCTCCTGCACATCAATCGATTGGTAGAATCCACCGCAGGTAACGAGCTCCTAACCTTCATGGACGCTTTTTCCGGATACAACCAGATAATGATGCATCCCGACGATCGCGAGAAAACAGCTTTCATCACCGAAAGAGGAATGTATTGTTACAGAGTAATGCCCTTCGGCCTCAAGAACGCGGGAGAAACCTACTAGGGACTTGTCAACCGAATGTTCACCAACGAGCTCGGGAACACGATGAAAGTATACATCGATGACAAGCTGGTGAAGTCGCTCCACGCCGATGATCACCCCGATCATCTGCGCACCTGCTTTAAGACCCTGAACGCGTACGACATGAAACTTAACCCGGCTAAAAGCACCTTCAGCGTGATGTCAGGGGAATTTCTTGGCTATATAGTTACACAAAGAGGCATTGAGGCAAACCCAAAAAAATCTCGGGAATTCTTGAACTCCCCAGCCCAAAGAACAGCCGAGAATTTCAGCACCTAACCGGCAGGATCGCGGCGCTCAACCGATTCATCTCCTGTTCCACAGACAAGTGCCTCCCTTTCGATGAGCTGTTACGAGGAAGCAAGAAGTTCATATGGGATGAAAAGACCGAGGAGGCCTTTACTCAGCTGAAACAATATCTCAAAACTCTTCCGGTCTTATCCAAGCCAGAAGAAGGCGATACACTATCCCTGTACATCACGGTTTCCGAGACGGCAGTCAGCAGTGTCTTCATCAGAGAGGATCGTGGCGAGCAGCGACCAAATATTCTACACGAGTAAGTGAATGACAGTCCGGAAACTCGGTATCCAACTCTCGAAAAGATGGCTCTTGCCGTTGTCATATCCGCAAGAAAGCTACGTCCATATTTCAGTCCCATACCATAGCATTTTTAAGCAACCAGCCTCTGCGCAGAGTGATGCAAAACACCAACCAATCCGGACGACTGTCGAAGTGGGCAATTGAACTCAGCGAGCATGACAACATCTATAAGAATCGAACAGCGGCCAAATCACAAGTTTTAGCGGACTTCTTGATCGAGCTATCTCCCGAACTAGATAAGGACCTGGCACAGCCGGCCCGAAACTGGATCCTCCATGTTGACGGATCTTCTACGACCAAAGGATCAGGCGCTGGGGTTCAACTGCAATCCCCGACTGGCAAAATGATCCGCCAGTCGGTTAACTTCGGCTTTGCCGCCTCCAACAATGAAGCTGAGTACGAGTCCCTGATAGCAGGACTACGCTTGGCAAAGGCCGTTCGGGAAAAACGGCTAAGCGCCTATTGTGATTCCTAGCTGGTAACGAGTCAATTCAGCGGCGACTACGACGCCCAAAACGAGCGCATGGACGCCTATCTTAAGCTCGGTCAAAACCTCGTCAAAGACTTTGAGTTCTTCGAACTCACAAAGTTTCCTCGAGGAGAAAACGTGTTCGCCGACGCACTGGCTGCATTGGGAAGTCGACTCCGTGAACAAGTCAAAAGGACAAACCCTATTCATTGAATCGAGACACCAAGCGTCGCACTATCGGACGAAACTTACCAATCGCCTCAGTCGCCATAGCGACAAGACCCAGCGACACATTTTCCACCGACATGCCAGATTGGCGACACGAAATCATCGAGTATCTCGGATACAGTACATTACCATCGGAAAAATGGGCCGCTTCGCGACTTAAGGCAAAAGTGCTAGATACATTTTGACCGATGGGCACCTCCATAAGTTGACCTCTACCCGTGTACTACTTAGGTGCATTACCGGTGAAGAAACAAGATTAGTAATGGCGAAGACACACAAGGGCGCTGCCGGGAACCACTTAGGGGGGGGGGACGAGCACTTTTCTGAAAATCAAACACCTCGGTTTCTACTGGCCAAATCTGAATACCAACTGCGAACTCTACACACAAAAGTGCGATAAGTGTCAATGGTACGCTTCGACAATACACTGCCCGACTGAATCACTAATAACCATGACAGCTTTATACCCGTTCATGAGATGGGGGATGGATATCGTCGGACCACTACCGACTTCCCGGCAGAAGCGGTTCGTTCTCGTCTTAACCGACTACTTCACCAAATGCATCGAAGCCAAAGCCTTCCCTAGTATTACCGACAAAGAGGTCCAAAAGTTCGTCTGGAAGAATATCATTTGCCGAGACGGATTCCCCTACGAGATAATCACCGATAACGGGCCACAGTTTATCTCCCGCGACTTCAAAACATTATGCGACAAGTGGCCAATCCGCCTCAATATGTCCACCCCGTGCTACCCGCAGAGCAATGGAAGAGCAGAATCATCCAACAAGACGATCATCGACGGGATTAAGAAACACCTCGACTTGAAGAAAGGATGCTTGGCCGATGAATTAGATGGAGTCCTCTGGTCGCACCAAACAGCGCCGAGTGGCGCGACCAAATCGACCCCGTTCTCACTCTCTCACGGGATCGAGGCAATGGCTCCGGTTGAGGTCAACTTCACCAGCCTACGTCGCTCCACGATGACCCAAGACGAAGAACTTAATCATGATATGCTACTCGACGCGTTGGACAATGTCAAAGAAAACTGGGACCAAGCGCTATTACGGATCCAGAACTACCAGCATCAAATCGAACTCTATTATAACAAGAAGGTTCGGTCACTTCCCCTTGAGCTGGGCGATCTCGTCTTGCGCAACGTATTTCAAAACACCGAGGAATGGAAAGCATGAAAGCTTGGAGCCAACTGGGAAGGACTGTACAAAATTGTCAAAGTCGTTCAGCCAGGCGTATACCGACTCGAGATATCCACCGGCGAATCTCTCCCGCGAGCATGGAACTCCATGCACTTGAAACGATACCATCATTAACTCGAGCTCACCGAGTAAATGCACTCGACGAGTCACTTTTACTCGACAAGCGAGTAAATGCACAAAGCGAGTCACTTTTACTCGGCAAGCGAGTAAATGCACTCGACGAGTCACTTTAACTCGGCGAGCGAGTAAATGCACTCGACGAGTCACTTTTACTCGGCAAGTGAGTAAATGCACAAAGCGAGTCACTTTTACTCGGCAAGCGAGTAAATGCACCCAAAAACACACACAAGTAAATGCACTCAACGAGTCACTTTTACTCGGCTAAAACGAACTACGAATTGCTTGATCCCTACCCAGGGTACGTAGGCAGCCTTCACAAGGTTCATCTATACCTCAAAAAAAACTATACACTCTTTTAATTAGAAGAGTTCGTGTAACGACACGAATGAGTAAAAAGCCTATCGTCCCTTCTACCTCTGATGCCTACGGCCAAGCGACGCGTCAGAACGCTAAGCTCTGGAACACGTACTGGTACTCGCACTTAATAGCCCGACATGTCCTGATCAGACACGTGCCCGACAAAAATAAGTGTGTCGATGATAAATCAACCGAGTAAATAATTTCCGTTTTCATTAATAACTTTCAACGTGGTCCGGCCAACCAAAAACTTTGTAATGCTACTTTAATGCAAAACGAATACCTTTATTTCTCCCGTAAGCACCACTTGTTAACACTTCGCCGTTAAACGCTCGAACGAAGTTACTACGGGGAATAGTTGACACATCGAAACATTCTAAGTTCGCGGAAGTGACTTACTGAATTTCGATCGAATGGTCAACTGAATTTTTTTTGAATTCGACCGAATAATTAACCAAACAGATACACTACGAAAAGAATCCTACGAGCTACAGGAACGCAATTGAACTTATACCCAGCCCGCTATTATCAGTCCGAAACCGGCTAGGCGAAACACTGCGAGTTGAGTTCATCTAAGGGGAAAGAGATCGGGAAAAGAAGAAGGCTTGATCATACGCGGGAGTCCAAAAACCCAAACATCAACTTATCAAATGTATTACAACAAGTCAAAGGCCTCAAAGGAAAGAACAAAATAGACCAAGAAACAAAATTAAAGGAGACTTCGTTCGTTGGCACCATCACCGTCCCATCCGCCTCCCGCAACCTCAAACTGCTTGGACGTCCTCACCGGGATGTTTGGAGTTTGCTCAGGCAAAGGCTCACTCCCAAGCCCGATTTCAGTCGACTCCTCAGCGGTCAAGGGCCTGGTCTTGTAGCTCTCAATCACTCCACGATCATCCTCGTTTGACTCGCCAAGACCCAGGTCATCTTCCTCCTCGTTCTCTTATGCGGCCCGGCTCACATCCGAAGTGTCCTCAGCAGAAGGACAGTGAGTTTGCAAGCCCGCTGCAAGGCGCGGATCGATCAGGTCCATGTTCGACCCGAATGTATCTATTCCGACCAGGTTCGCGTCGAAGAAACGGGATTCCAGGACCAAGGGAGAAAGGGAGAGGTCGGCTTCCGGAACGCTTCCGACTTCCAACCGAGACGCTTGCTCTTCGAGCTCCTTTTCCTGGGAGTTAAAGAAGTCGATTGACTCTTGAGAGATCCCCTCTCCATCCTCTTTTAGCATTTGGAGACACTTTCTAGTCCCGTAAACTTGGCTGTAAAGGCACCTCGCCGTGTCGTACTCATCGCGACGCTGTTCGTACTCATGGATTCTGCCAAAACGGTGGTTGCACTTAGCGATCATCGCCGCCTCGACCCTCACCCTTTCCTGCGTAACCTCGTAGGAACGCGAATCCTTCAGCCGCCGAGTTTCCCTTACGAGTGTTCGAGCCAACGTCTCTTTTTCCCTCTCCAATCCGGCTTTCACCTTTTCGAAAGAGGCACTCTCCCGTTGGAACTCCTCAGCCGCCAGCTTCATCAGCTCGAGCTCACGTTCGAGGCCTTCAGATCTTTTCTGTTCGGAAGAAAGAAGACGAGCGATTTCCTCCTTCTCCCGCTCGATTTGGCTAACTGCCTCGTCTTTCTTGAGCATGGCCTTCTCAGCATCATTCTTCATTTTCTCCTTAAGGGAGGCAATGCGAGAATTCTTTGACGCGAGCTTCTCTCCGGCCTCTCCCAGCTGAGCCTGTGTTGCCTTAAGCTCCTTGTCGTAGAGACAGACCATGAAGTTCATGCTGCCGTTGGCCTGCAAAATAAGTCAGCCAGTTAAGAAGAAAGGCACAGAGGACCGAGATCCTCGGGTTTAAGGTAATGGCTCGGGAAGCTGACTCAACAGCTTGAGAAGGCGGATCTAAGGGAGAATATGGAACCTTGTCGAGGGAACCGGAAACGTCTCCCTTGATTTTCTTTTTTTTTTCTTCCGCTTGCCCGTCATTTGTGCGGAAACATCTTCCTGGCGGGCTGACGACGGATCATCTGCCAATTAATCAGCAGCAACGACACGCTCGTTGCCATCGCCGTCTCGGCTGTCAACCGCGCCTGGAATGCTCTCGCCACCACCGTCTAGTCGACTCTGAGCGGACCCCTTCGTGTTTTTCTTCTTTTTCTTCTTCAGCGGTTCGATCGGGTCCTCATCAACTGCGTCCCCCGAGTCAACAGCTTGTACATCACCCCCCGATCTATCCGCAGACCCTTTCTCTCTAATAGGGGAACCTGGAATTTTATCCCGAGGCCTTTTCCTGCCTTTTGAGACCAAGGCAGCGCTAACCGCCATTACCCGATCGATCCCCGAAGCTGTAGGATAGGCCAACTCAGGACAGGTTCTTAACGCGGGATTCTCGGACCCATCCAAGCCCATGCTGTCGATGACACCCATGAGACTTGCCGACTTCTTCTTCTTCAGACTAGCACTGAGATCAGGCAGAACCTTCATCTTTCAGGCGCTATCCAATTCGCTCTGCTCCTCTCTAGAAAAAATTGAAAGACGTTTCTTCGAATTGTGATCTTCCGACGGGAGATCCTAGGCCCAAGTACCTGCGACAATTAAATTAAAGTAGAGACCTAGTAGAACGACTAAGCTACGATAACCATTTTTTGGGAGAAAGGACTTATCTTTCGGGATGCGAGATAAAAGCACGACGTGCTCTGTCTTCACTGATGTCAGACCAAATTGTGTGACCTAAATCTACCAACCGCCGCATGTTATCCAAGAAGTCATCCCCGGGGAATTTCTCCGCGATCGGATGCTTAACTGCACGACAAAAAGAAAATGATTGAGTCAACAGAGTTAGAAAAATCAGTCGAAGGCGGAAATCTACCGAAACAATTATTCCAAAGGACTCTAAAATCCTCCGACGGGGGTTCCTCAAACGAGTACTCATCCAACTTCACGTAGAAATATCGTCTCTGCCAGGTTGGCATCTTGTTTGGATGCACGGTGATTATGTTGTACTTCGGGCGCATCTTCGTCGTGAAAATGCCATCCTTCTCCGGTTTAATTGTAGACAACTCCTTAAACGCCCTAACACTAAGGGGCATCCCAATCTTCGCGGCCAAAACTGTAAGAGCAACGACAAGACGATATCCGCCCATCCCAAGCTGCGAGAGAGCGATCTTCCGGCGAAAAACATAGGAAGTGAACAGCCATACTATAGGAAATCGCACCAACGCTTCCTTCTCGAAGTAGGCCCCGTACAAACACTGATACCCTTTCGGCGGCGACCAAGGTCTTTCTTCATTCTTCAGGATGAGGAACGTTATGTTTTTCGGGTCGATGTTCTTCAGCAACCTCTTGACGCTTCCCACAGTTGATTCGGTACCCTTGATGTTCTGCCAAACTTGACCGACCAAGACCGGGGAACGCCTCAGAGCAGGATCGAGCAGAGGCAATTCTTCTGCATATCCGTGATCATGGAAAAGGATTGGCACGAAGTCATCGACTCTTCGATCCGCCGCATCCTCTGCTTCTTCAGAGCTCGATGAGTCCCTCTCCCCCCGAGACAAGGACGAGGGGTCTTTGTCACTAGAACTGTCTGAAGAAGAGCTCCCTTCCTCGTCTATTAGTCGCTTCTCCATGTCGACATAAACCAAGGTCCTCTGTGGGGTGTTTAGGTCGCCCCTATCCATCAAGACATCGTGATGGACCAGTCTGAAGTCGTCAAGCACTTCGTTCGTCGTCGTGGCCCTTGCCGGGCTCGAATCGATTGCGACATCTTTGCCTTTCTCCGTGCGAGAGAACCGGCGGTCGGATCTTTTTCTCGACGACATAGTGTCCGAAAAACGTATATATTCTACAACAACTAAGAGAGAGAAAGTAGAGAGAAGGAGGCGAGAGAATACATGCGCTAAAAGGGAAGAATGAGGAAACAGCAGAGGGGGGAGTCGATTTATAAGGGGAAATGGCACGTGTTCCCAAAGCACAATGATTAGGTCTAGAAGGGGCCTAATTGGGCATGTGGAATCATCGAAGGCCCGGCTTGTTCGAGGCGCTTCGCCTTCCCGCTCCAAAAATCCCAATTTGCTCGTGGCGATTTGTTTTCCCAACCGAGCTGTGGGACTCGAAAATTTGGCTCGGGATGAGTCAGAAAAAGGATCATCAAAATGTTACGGCGGGACTAGGAAAACGACAGAACAACGTGCAACCTGACTCAGCGACAAAACTGCTATGATCCGACCTATTATTCCTGAATCAGGCGAGTAAATTCGCTCGGATCGTCCGTACCAATCACAAGCGAACTGGGGGGCTTAATGTAGAAGATTGATTGCACCCATCTTCCGAGGCCCAAATAACAACAAGCCCAGATTACAAAGGCCAAAACGATGAGTTTTGGTCGGCTGTATAATTAAAAAAATAGCCAAAACGACCAGTAGTCCGGTCATTTTGTTCGAAGCTCATTTCGACTAAGGCCCATGTGAGAATCGGCTTAGGGCATCAACGACCAGAAGCCTATAAAAGGAGGCGAAGTGCCATAGAGGAGGGGGGGATAACAAGAGCAAGGCAGCTAGAACTAGGGTTTCTAATATTTCTAAATCTAGATTACCTTGTATTCACTTGTCCGGCTTACTAAATAAAGAAAACAGTTCCTTTTATACAACCCAGAAATCAGGTCCATCCTGTTTAGTCGTATTTGAAAGGACTCACCGACGAGTTTTGTCGACCTTAAAAATTTGTCCGAACTCGGTTCAAACAAGACTCAGACTTACTACTTGGCCAGTGAAGACCACAACGGCTTCAACCACAACATGAAGTTCTCTATCTCCCCGATTCCTTGCTCTTCTTCACATACCAAACCCTAATTCCACTTGACTACATGCTTTCACTTACGTTAGACTTCTACTTTATTTCATTGTTAGATTCTGTTTGTTTTCCTTTTTTCTTTTGTTTCTTGTGCCTGAAGTCAACGATGGATTGGGTATTCCAGGATTACATATTGATTTATACCATCTAACTTTTTTTGGCTTAGGAATGTAGAAAGCCTAACATTTCCAGAGGCATATAAAATTTTCTAGGAACTTAATATCTTTTTATGAAACAAACTTTAAGTATGTTTTTGATCTTCTGGAAGGACCGAACGCGCATGCACATCCTTTCAGGGAGATTCCTTGGCTCCTATGGAACATCTGGAAGCGTCGGAACTCAATCTTATACGCTGATACCCAAATATCTGTTCAAGAAACAGTCAAATCAGCAAAGGAGGATGCTATGTTTTGGTACGCAGTGAATAGAGCATCGGATGGATCAGTTATCAAGAACAGAACACAGAAATGGAAGGAGCGCTCGGGACACCACCGAGGATAGGATATCTCAACTGTAATATGCACACAATCTGGAGGAATGGAAACTTGCATTGTGGCGCAGCTTGGCTTCCAAGAGACCATGTTGGGAACGTTCGCTTTCATGCTCGGGAAGCCTTTACCTGCTCCCCGAACAGAATGGTTGCAGAGCTCCGCGGTATTGTTTGGGTGTTGCATAGTGTCCGGAATTTACATCTACTGGACTTAGTTATTGCTTCGGACCATCATGAGTCTATGGAGGCAATCTCTAACCCGATACAGTGGCCAGGATATAGAGGCATGCTGGAACAGATTATGACATTACGCCAAGACTTTAACTCAGTCCATTTTGAGGTGGAGAAAGTAGAGTGTAAACAGATTGCAAAAGACATAACGAAGAGTGCACTGAGAGATGGTCGATTTCAATCCTATCTACCTCTAGGCGAACCGGCTTGGCTACATGAGAGACTTTTGCGAGAAGAAAATGGAGACTACAAGTTCATCCTTACCTTAGGATATTTAGCGCTGTTGGCTTTCAGTTTGTGTTCTATCGATTTCAGGTATGGCCCTATTCATGTAACCCTAAACCTTGTGTTCCAATTCAGACGTTAGAAAAAAAAAGAGAATGTTAAATTGGTATTCATCAAAATAATTTTACATCAGGTGTTGCATAATAAAAAGAGATTGTTTTTCTCAAACTAGTACTACTCTATACTGCCAAACCAAAAAGAAAGAGTTCCTCTAAACTTCTTGGGTCCATTCTTGTTATTCAAGCTAAGCTTGTTTCTGATGCTCTTCTCGATAATATTCTTAAACACTTGAACCTGAGTGTGAAGCTCCCCATGCCTTCTCTTCTTCTCCCTCCACAATGCATGAATGGCGCTTTCCATAGCATACCTGAGACAGAACCCTTTTTGTACTGCCATATTTTTTTCGAGACAAGCTTTTTGACTTCGAGCCACTTAGACGAGTAGGCTCGTTTAACAAGTCATTTTGTGAGATAGTCCCACACTTCTGAAGAGTATGAGAAATCAAAAACAGGTGATCTCGTGACGTCGGAGAAGAGTTGCAGAGAAGACACATTTCGTCCACCCCATTCATCCAACGTGACACTTTGTCCATGGTTGATAGATGATCCAGCATTGCTAACCTAGTTATAAAAGAAAATTTCTGAGTGGATTTCGAAAAATAAATACCCCAAAACCAACTACATTTATCTCTGTCTTTTCTTATAAGGCTCCATGTCTATTGTGAGGAGAATTGAGTCTAATAACCAGCTTTCCTTCTCCACAAATTAACATCGGTTTTCCCCGGATCATGTTTTAGCCTCAATGGGCTCAACTCTTCTTCGACCTTCTTTAGTATCAGCGTTCTATGACGTCTCCTTCTCCCATCAGTAAGTAAGACTTCTTCAACTATTGCACCTCGTCTAATTCCCATATCAATGACACCTCTATCTCCTAACAGCTTTGATAGTACACCAAGCTCAGACCAACAATCATACCAGAAGGATGTACTTCTTCCATTACCTATCTCCATTTTATAAAAAGTTTGAGCCGTATCCCGAAGCTTTAGAATCTTCTTTTACATCCAAGAAACCAATTGGGTCTTACCATTCAACTCCTAGAAACTCATATGTTGCTGATATTTACCACTATTGTGCTATGATATCAGCCCTATTTAAAGTATATTATATGTCTTTATAGTTTGTTTTACATTATTTTCAGGTTCAGGTACGTTCTAGAGACCTTTGGTATTTTGGAACTTTTAGAGATGCAGAACTGCAATGTTTAGATATGGATGGAGACCTTCCCACGGTGAGATTAATCTGATTTGTTGACATAAGATATATCTTTTAGTTATGTTTCCAATACCACCAGTTTGAGGTCAGTCAGGATCCTACAGCCAAAGTTATGCCATTTTTCTGGAAAGTAGTTTGTCTGCCACGCGAGAGGAAGCTATCGAGAAGATGAATGAGTGTCGATCCACGGCACAGCCTTGGTGTCGATCGACGGTGATCCCAGAAGAAAGGCCCAACTTGTTTGATGACCGACTTAAGCCCAGAAGCCATCACAAATTACCATAATGCCTTTGGACGACTTAAAACCCTATTTATGTGTTTCTATGCCATTGTTTAGGCACCAAGCTTTATTTTATATATTATTCTAGGGTTAGGAGAGAAGGGAGGAACTCCTTTAGATTTCTCCTGGGACACTTTTTGTTCTTTATTTGATTTTTATTCTATATCTATTTCATCTATGATTTCTGTGACAAAAATCATCTATGAGTAAATCTCTTGTTAGGTTTAGGGTTTACTAATGGTGTTGATTGGTTAGCCAAACAATAGAATTGCTAGGGTAATTATTAGATATATCAATATAATTTTTGTTTATTGCTTGTTTTGTAGAATAGCTAACTAAAACCATGATCATAGGATAGTTAGGCGCAAGCAAGAGCATGGTCCACTACCAGAATTAATCCTGTTGAGTTAGGTTGCTAGAAACAAACGAGAGTTTATTTAGTTAATTTAGTGAACTTGTCTAACTAGGTCATAAAGCTTGACTCAAGAGACCATCGATCGACGCAAGTTCATTGCCATCGATCGACAGTTATTCCGTGTCAACGAGTGAGAGATGAGACATCGGACTTAGTCAATAGATTAGACTCACAACGAGAGCTGGTCATTTTTAAAATTAGATATATTTATTATTATTGTTTACTTACCAATCAATCAATTATCTGATATATTGTATTTACTGCTTATTAATCTATTTGCCTAGCTTAATCGTGATTGTATTGAGTTTATTATGTGCTCACGTTCCCCTGTGGATTCGATCCCTAAATACTACAATTTGACCTCTCTTGGCAAGATTAGTTCGTAGGATTAATTTGATAAAGTTTGCATTGAAATACATAAAAACCCTCCTGTCAAATTTTGGCGCCGTTGCCGGGGAGCGAGGATTCACCAATTAGACTCACTTTGTTTGATTTAGTCTAGGTATTTTTCTATATTAGTTTACTTATATAAACTTTTTTCTTGTATTTCAGGTACATACATATTAGTACCAGGAACCAATGAGGAGAGGATTTTTGGGTCCTTCAAAAAAGGAACCTGCTGATTCACGCACGATAAGTCTACGAGGGCTGTCGACACCCTCCGAGCAAAGATCACTAGCAAAGAGAAGTGAGCATCGATCGACACCAATACTTCACCGTCGATCGCTACTAACATCATGACATCGATCAACGCTCACACTTCGCCGTCGATCGATACTACTTTCAGGAAGACACAAAATGTTGAAGTGCTCATACTTGAAGCTGATGAGAATGGGATCTTACGAGATGAAGAAGGTCTCCCTCGTAGCAGTACATGACAATTGATTTATGCATTGGGTTCTGTGATCCCTGATGTCATTGATGTTGCTGAGATAAATGACTTCACGCTGAGCCGTGAATGGTATGATTGGGCAGCTCATAACAATTTTCAGGGTTTGCCTCATAAAGATCCGAAGGAACACATCGAAGAACTTGTGGATCTAGTCTCAAGGAGCGAGCAGAATGAAGTGTCTGAGTACCACATGCTCTGCAAGATCTTCCCCTATTCTATCTCTGGGAATGCATTGAGCTGGTTTAGTCGACTGGAACCAAGATCTATGACTCGCTGGGATGATATTGAAAGAGCATTTCTTTATGAATTTCTCGATGAAGCTGCAGCAGCTCGAGAAAAAGAGATCAACGATAAGTGGGACAAGATCCTTGAAATTTGGCAAATAAAGAAAGAAGACGAGATTCCTCGACAGCTTCTCGAGTACGTAGCAATGGGTGTTAAGTATCTTGGATCTAAGCCGAGCAGAGCAGAAGAAGCCGATGTTAGTGATCTGACTTCAGCATCGATAGACACTAAGATCTCAACGTCGATCGACCCTAAGACCTTAGCATCGCTCGACACTAACCCCGGTTGTCGATTGACACCACTCGACATCGATGAAATATTGAGTTTTCTTCAGGACATTGCAGACTCGACACTAGAGAGCACCGATGTATCAAGTTGTTATCATGCTCCATATGTAGAAAGAAAAATCACTATCAGAGATCTCTTGGAGCCAAAGGATAAAGAACAATTTGGGGATTTGGATTATAGTAGGAAAGCCACTATGGAGCTAGAGGAATGGTTTAGAGATATGAATCAGAACTCGGAAAAGAAGCTTGATGACGATCAGCACACTTTAAGAATAGATCTGGAAACTTCACCACAAACTAGCATCGATCTGCACCCACCCGACTGCATCGATCAAAACTACACAACTGATATCAATCGGCACTTATTATTGGACGAACCAGGTTACACAGTTGAGCTGGAACCAGTTGACGAGAGAATACACAAGTGTGAGACCTCACACCTTGCTGTCCCTGAACATCTACGACCACCTATCTGCACAGAAGAATCTGTTGGTTTTCTCAAAAGAGTGAAGATGGCACATGACACTGTGAAGTTTGTGGTTCCCAGTGCTGTTTTTGAGATTGAATTTCCTATTCCACCAGATGGAAGTGTGCATATGGATCTCTACGTTGAGGTATTTGATGATCTTCAGCATACAGTTGTTTCTCAGAGAGTATTGAAGTATGAAGATGACGTTGACCAAGGACCATCAGTCGCAGTATCGATTGACACCATCATTGGTGAATCGATCGACGCCACCATTGGAACATCGATCGACATCAACACTAGAACGTCGATCGACACTAATCACAGATCAGAGCATAATTAGTTTGAAGTGTTTCGTAATCTTTTTGATGGAGGAACCACGAGATCAGACAAGTCTGTGGTAAAGAAGAAGAAGAATTGGAAGAAGAGGAAAAAGACCAAGGAAGGTCCTCAGTTATCATTGATTCCCCACTTCTCAGATGATGTCAGGAAGTCAAGAGTGCGCAGCAGATGTTTCTCGCAGCCATTTGCGACGCTTTGAGCACTTCTTATTGTCGATATGATAGACAAAGGAGAAGAGTCAATGGAGGCTTTCACAAAAAGGGTGATGAAGCGGAAGACATTGGACATTGGGAATTGTTTTGGAGCAAGTTCCTAATCTCATCAGAACTGAATGATAACTCAACGTCAAGCTAAAGACTATAAACAAGCGCTGAGTGGGAGGCAACCCACTGTTTAGTAAGTTTTCAATTAGTTTTCAATTATATTAGTCTAATTTCAGATTTTATTTTATTATTACAGGTTTTCATAAAAAAAAACAGAAAAAACCAAGGAAGATAATCTTAATAGAGCATCGACTGACACTTGATCACTAGCGATCGACGGACTAACCCTAGTATCGATAGACATGAGTAGCCCTAGTATCGATCAATCGCCACTTAACTGTGACGATCGACGGTCACCATCAGCAAGTAGGTATATCGTTTTCCTTGTTAAATTTGGTTCTTATGATTTATTTTCTTCACCAATCTCAGACTGTATAACACTGGTGATAGTGTTGTTTAAGTCTGGGGGAGATTTCCTGATATTGTGTTCTATTTTGAGTTTATTCTATACAAAAAGGGATTAAAAATTTAAAGGTGTACCATCGATCGATTTTGAAGAATCAACATCATTCGACCATGGAACATGACCATTGGTCGACATTTACATTGTGACATCAATCGATACTCTCTTACAGAGTCTGGTATCGAGTTTTCTCTTAAGCTATTTACCTACGATTTTATTTTTCCTAACCAATTCGGGACAAATTATACTGAGAACAGTGTAATTTAAGTCTGGGGGAGGTTTACTAATGCTATTTGATTTGTTTTGAGTCTTATTTACTATATATATATATATATATAAGTTTTAAAAAAGTTTTACTGAGTCAAGAAGGGGACTATGATCAAAATTTATTATTGACTAACCACACTTTAGCACCATTCCTAAGAGGTTGTTTGCATAGATTACTAGAGATACCAAGGGGATCAACTTGCCACTATATCACACTTACTTAGAAAGTTTGAAGAAACCAAAGCTGATTTCTAACACTAATCCTGACATTATTTCCTTTCTTTGGGGCTTGGTATACACTGGATCGGACTCCTTCTGCAAGTCTGTAGGTACAAGCAATTGCACCTTTGCTTCCCTTCTCTCTCTCTTCCGCATGTGCCTAAAAGCTTAAAATATTGAGATGATTTCCCAAGATGCAAAAGGGTTGGTACATTACCGATGACCCCACTATTCTATTTCGGAGGAACAATCACACACTGTTGGAAGTGAGGGGTAGGTACATTACCGATGACCCCACTATTTGCCTACAACTTTTCCCAAAAAAGAAAAAGAAAAAAAGGAAAAAAAAAAAGAAAAGAAAAAGAAGAAAAGAAAAGAAGAAGAAAATTGAAAATAAGATGACAAGATGGACTATATCATCATTATTGTCCATTAAGTTTAAGATCTAAAAAGATTCAGAGAAGAGAGAAAAGAGGGAAGAAAGGAATCAAAGAAGACTTTGTGCATGGTTGTTCATATACTTGCAAATGTAAGAGTCCATGTGTCCTTTGATCGATACTCCCAAGGTAAAGCATGTACTTTTATTTTATGCAAAGAAATGAAATCAGTAGAGGGGTGAGTCATACTAGTAATTGCTAAGTTGTTGGTAGAATAGATCTGGTTGCTCTACTAGGATAGGGTATATAATTTTTCTCTCTGATTCACTTGATAGGATGTGGTTGTAACAAAGTAGGGTGATAGTTATACTTTAGACTTTATGTGAGTCTCCGCTTTTTAAAACCTCTTCCAAAGGCTTTATTTGCTTGAGGACAAGCAAAAGGTTAAGTATGAGGGAGTTGATAGGGCCTTATATTTACCACTATTGTGCCATGATATCAGCGCTATTTTAAGTCTATTATATGTGTTTAGAGTATGTTTTAGAGTATTTCTAGGTCCAGGTACGTTCTAGAGAACTTTGGTGATTCTGAAACTATTAGAGATGCAGAACTGCACAAATGCGTCAGATGTTTATCTATGAATGGAGACATTCCAACCTTGGCTCCTATGGAACATCTGGAAGCCTCAGAACTCAATCTTATACGCTGATACTCAAATATCTGTTCAAGAAACAGTCAAATCAGCAAAGGAGGATGCTATGTTTTGATACGCAGTGAATAGAGCACCGGATGGATCAGTTATCAAGAACGGAACACAGAAATGGAAGGAAGGCTGGACACCACCGAGGATAGGATATCTGAAGTGTAATATGCACACAATCTGTAGGAATGTAAACTTGCATTGTTGTGCAGCTTGGCTTCCAAGAGACCACATTGGAAATGTTCGCTTTCATGCTCAGGAAGCCTTTACCTTCTCCCCGAACAGAATGGTTGCAGAGCTCCGCGGTATTGTTTGAGTGTTGCATAGTGTTCGGGATTTAGATCTATGCACTTAGTTATTGCTTCGGACCTTCATGAGTCTATGAAGGCAATCTCTAACCCGATACAGTGGCCGAAATATAGAGGCATGCTGGAACAGATTATGACATTACACCAAGACTTTAACTCAGTCCATTTTGAGGTGGAGAAAGTAGAGTGTAATCAGATTGCCAGAGACATAGCGAAGAGTGTACTGAGAGATGGGCGATATCAATCCTATCTAGCTCTAGTCGGACTGCCTTGGATACATGAGAGACTTTTGCGAGAGGCAAATGGAGACTACTAGTTAATCCTTGCCTTAGGATATTTAGAGCCGTTGGCTTTCAGTTTGTGTTCTATCGATTTCAGGTATGGCCCTATTCATGTAACCCTGAAGCGTTTGTTCCAATTAAGACGTTAAAAAAAATGTTAAATTGGTATTTATCAAAAGAAATTTACATCAAGGTGTTGCATAATAGAAAGAGATTGTTTTCTCAAATTACTACTACTCTATACTGCCAAACCAAAAAGAAAGAGTTCCTCTAAACTTCTTGGGTCCATTCTTGCTATTCAAGCTAAGCTTGTTTCTGATGCTCTTCTCGATAATATTCTTAAACACTTGAAGCTGAGTGTGAAGCTCCCCATGCCTTCTCTTCCTCTCCCTCCACAATGCATGAATGGCGCTTTCCATAGCATACCTGAGACAGAACCCTTTTTCTACTGCCATATTTTTTCCGAGACAAGCTTTTTGACTTCGAGCCACTTAGACGAGTAGGCACGTTTAAGAATTCCTTTTGTAAGATAGTCCGACACTTCTGAAGAGTATGAGCAATCAAAAACTAGTGATCTGGTGACGCCGGAGAAGAGTTGCAGAGAACACACATTTTGTCCACCCCATTCATCCAACGTGACACTCTGTCCATGGTTGATAGATTATCAAGCATTGCTAACCTAGTTATAAAAGCAAATTTCAGAATGGCTTCCAAAAAGCAAATACGCCAAAACCAACTAAATTTCTCTCAGTCTTATCTTATAAGGCTCCATGTCTCTTGTGAGGAGAATTGAGTCTTATAACCAGCTTTCCTTCTCCACAAATTAACATCGCTTTTCCCCTGATCATGTTTTAGCTTCAATGGGCTCAACTCTTCTTCTACCTTCTTTAGTATCAGCGTTCTATGACGTCTCCTTCTCCCATCAGTAAGTAAGACTTATTCAGCTGTTGCACCTCGTCTGATTCCCATATCAATGACACCTCTGTCTCCTAACAGTTTGATAGTACACCAAGCTCAGACCAACAATCATACCAGAAGGTTGTGTTTCTTCTATTACCTATCTCCACCTTATAAAAAGTTTGAGCCGTATCCCAAAGCTTTTAAATCTTCTTCCACATCTAGGAACCCAATTGGCTCTTACCATTCAACTCCTTGAAACTCTTCGTTTGAGTAGATTTTTGTGAACTGATAGGGCCTGATATTTACCACTATTGTGCTATGATATCAGTCCTATTTAGATTCTATTATATGTTTTTAGATTTTGTTTTAGAGTATTTTCAGGTTCAAGTACATTTTGGAGAACTTTGGTGATTCTGGAACTTTTAGAGATGCATAACTGCGCAGATGCCAGATGTTTAGCCATGGATGGAGACCTTCCCACGGTGTGATTCATCTGATTGTTTTTTATAAGATATAGCTTTGAATTATCTTTCCAATGCCACCAGTTTGAGGTCAATCAGGATCCTACAGCCAAAGTTATGTCCGTTTTACTGGAGAGTAGTCTGTCTGCCTCGCGAAAGGAAGCTGTCGAGAAGATGAATGAATGTCGATCGACGGCACAGTCTTGGTGTCGATTAACGGTGATCCCAGAAGACAGTCTCGGCTTGTTTTATTGCCGACTTAAGCCTATAATCCATCACAAATTACCAGAATGCCCTTGGACGACTTTAAATCCTATTTATGTGTTTCTATGCCATTGTTGACGCACCAAGCTTTATTCTATCTATTGTTCTAGGTTTGGGAGAGAAAGAAGGAACTCCTTCAGATTTTTCCTGGAACTTATTTGGTTCTTTATTTGATTAATATTATATATCTATTTCATCTATGATTTCGGTGACAAAGATCATATCTGAGTAGATCTCTTGTTAGGTTTATGGTTTATTGATGGTATTAATGGATTAGCTAAACAATAAAATTGCTAGAGTGATTATTAGATCTATCAATAGAATTGTGTTTATTGCTTGTGTTTTAGAGTAACCAACTAGAACCTTGATCATAGGATAGTTAGGCGCAAACGAGAGCATGGTCTACTACCAGAATTAATCATGTTGAGTTAGGTTGCTAGAAACAAACGAGTTGATTTAGTTAATTTAGTGAACTTATTGAATTAGGTCATAAAGCTTTACTCAAGAGACCATCGATCGACGCAAGGATTATTGCCATCGATTGACTGTCATTTCGTGTCAATGAGCGAGAGCTGAGACATCGAACTTAATCAATAGATTAGACTCGCAGCGAGAGCTGGTCATTTTTTACATCAGATATCGAGTTCTATGATTAATACCGTTAGCTTCTATCCTCTATAATCCACTTGCCTGAAACCCTAGATCTAGCTATTTAATATTATTATTTACTTACCAATCAATCAATTATCTGCTATAATCTAATTACTGCTTATTAATCTATTTGCCTAGCTTAATCGCGATTGTATTGAGTTTATTGTGTGTTGACGCTCCCTGTGGATTTTATCCCTAAATACTACAATTTGACCTCTCTAAGCAAGAGTAGTTCGTAGGGTTAATTTGATAGAGTTTGCATTGAAATACATACAAACCATCATGTCATGAACCTACTGACTCCTAGAGATTTATCCGATAGGATTCTGCAAATAAGCTTCAAACCATTAACAACGTTTACTTCTTTCAGTTGTCGAAGACCCAGTCAGCCCTTATTCTGTGGTTTACGTACATCCTGCCACACAGCCTTTGCACCCGATGTCTTTAGCTCTGGACCAGTCCAGAGATAGCCTATCTCTTTTAATCATTCCCACGAACCCGATAAGCTGACGTCCAGAAATTTATTATACTCGTCACTTCAAAGTGGATCAGTTGCAGATGCTTGCATATGAAAGACATCGACTAGTCCAAGTGCTTATATGAGTTCGTATTCTTTCTATCAGCGGTAGATAGTCATGCAACGGCATTCCCTTCTTCATCAACGGTAAGCCAAGATATCTCACAGGAAGCTCACCTACTACAAATAGAAAATTCTCTAGGATGGAGATGCGAGTATGTTCTGGGACACCCGCAATATAAACTGTTGACTTCTCAATGCTTATACTCAGACCAGACCAAGTGGCGAACTCATCAAAAACTGAGATAACGCCTTCTATTGATTGTTTTGATCCCTCAATAAAGACAATCATGTCATCTGCAAAGCAAAAATGAGTAAGGTATAGGGACTTGCACCTTTAATGATACTGAAGTTTCTGTTCCTCCACTGCTTTGTCGAGTTTTAATGAAAGGACATTCATACATATCACAAAAAAATGGGGAGAGTGGGAAACCTTGCCTTAATCCCTGACTATTCTAAAAGTACCCAGCCATCTCCCCATTATCCTGCACTCAGAAGGAAGGTGTAGTGATGCACAGCCTGATCCAATGAATGAAAACTTCCGGGAATCCCATAACCTTTATACTTTTTAGAAAAAAAATTCCATTGAATAGAGTCAAAAGCTTTTGAAATTTCTATCTTCATAGCGCATCTCTAACTAAGGTCAGGTTTATGGTAGTCCTTAACTAATTGAGTGGCTAAGAGGACATTTCCCATAACAAAGTCTTCCTTTTATAAACGTAGATTGGTTTGCTGTGATCATATTCGGGAGCACCACTTTGAGCCTATTAGCAATATTTTTTAACATCACTTTGTACAACACATTACAGCACGCAATTGGACGATAGTTGTTCATACAAGTTGCTTCAGTCTGGAATGAGCGCAAGAATGGTAGAGTTGATTTCATTGGGTAAAAAACTCTTCTAAAATACCGGTTGAACAACAATAATGAAAATCATGAGCTATGATTGGCCAAGTGGTTTTGAAAAAGTCACATGGGAACCCATCAGGTCCACGAGATTTGTTTGAAGCCATCGCAAACAAGACCGTTTTGATCTCTTCCATTGTGACTTCCTTAGCGAGATCAAGGTTATACTCCATTCGATACTAATAAGTGAAATAAAAACGCTCCGTTTTGGTTAGGGCGATTTTGAAAGCGAACTAAGGTTTTGAGGTTTCTTTTTGGCAAGGCTTTATGCCGTCGGCGGCGAGAATTTTTGGTGGCTTCGATGTCGGGTTCGGACGTCCCAAGGGGGGGGACTCAGAGACGGTTCATTCGGTGCAAGTTAAAAAACCTACGAAGAGTTAGGTTCCCGTGGTGCAGGACAAGCAGAGCTTGAAGAAGTATGAAGTTGATTTCTTCACAAAGGATAGATTACACTCTGTGGAAATCCCAGATGATGTGATACAGAGTGCTACCCCATTATGGGAGGATTTCTTGGTTGGGAAAATTTTTACTCAGCTCCACATGTAGAAATGGTTCATATGATCCTAAATAAAATTTGGAGTTCTGGTTATTCTTCATAAAAAACAGAGGTATTTGAGGTTAGTTCTACTATGATGAGATTAAGGTCATGAACCCAAAATCTCGAGAGCGTATCTTACGAAGGGGTATGTGGAATATCGTTAGGGTGTCAATGGTGCTCACAAAATGGACACCTAAAGCGGAAAAAGAAAAGAAAGAAGAAGATTCAATCCCCATGTGGGTTCATGTAAAAAATGTACCACTCCACTTGTTTTCATGGAAAGGTCTTAGCTTTGTCACAAGTTTCATGGTATTTCCAGTGAGATTTCATCATGATACGAAAGCTTGCTCAAAGTTTGAGGTAGCAAAAGTGTTCGTGAATGTGGATGTTACCAAGGTCCTTCTTAAGTAATCTTGTTCTTGAGAAATGGAAAATAGTTTACTGCTGAGTTTATCTATCCGTGGCTGCCATCACGGTGTAGTTGGTGCGATAAATGGGGATTGGGGACATAAGGAAGAAGTATGTGTGATGAAAGGTTCAGAGGAAAAGGTGGATGTAACTACGACTGAGAGTCAAAAAAGTTGTGGTAGTAGTGAGAAGGGAGAAGAGAAATAAGATTTGGATAATGAAAAAAAAAATTTATGAAGGATTGGTAGATCAAGGAAGGTCAATGTTGGAAGCAAATGATCATGAAAGTAGTAAAAATGGATAAGTAGTAAATGAGAATGTGACAACCCGTCCCGCGGACCCATGCTGGTTCTGCGGAGCACCGACCCTAACCCCTCACTTGTGAATCCTTACTGAATCCCCAAAAGTAGGTTATTGGTGTGCTTCGCGTTCCTCGAACCCAAGACCTCACCCTTTAACAACTCTCCCACAGGACAACAGATCAATTGTTGATAGTTTATCATGTGGGAGAGTAGTTAAGGGGTGAGGTCTTGGGTTCAAGGAACTCCAAGCGCACCAATAACCTACATGGGGAGTCAGTGAGGGCTCACATGTCTACGTTTATGTAACAACCTGGCTCGCATGCCCCACGATGGCTCTGCAGAGCACTGAACCTAACCCCCCCCCCACTTGTGAGCCCTCACTAACTCCCCATGGCGTTCCTTGAACCCAATACCGCACCATTTAACAACCTTCACACATGACAAGTTCTCACCAATCGACATGCAGATCAATTGGTAAGAGCTTGTCATGTGGGAAGGTTGTTAAAGGATGAGTTCTTGGGTTCGAATAACGCCGAGCGCACCAATAACCTACCTGGGGAGTCAGTAAGGGCTCATAGGGGAGAGGTTAGGGTTGGTTCTCTGCAGAGCCAGCTTGGGTCCGCGGGATGGGTTGTCACATAAAAAGTTGACTTTATTGTAACAACCCGCCCCGTGGGACCCAAGTTGGCTCTGCAGAGCACCGACCCTAACCCCTCCCCTCACTAACTCCTAGGTAGGTTGTTGGTACGCTTGGTGTTCCTCAAACCCAAGACCTTACCCTTTAATACCTCTCCCACATGACAAGCTTTCACCAATTGATTTGCAGGTCAATTGGTGACAGCTTGCCATGTGGGAGAGTTGTTAAAGAGTGAGGTCTTGGGTTCGAGGAACGCCAAGCGCACCAATAACCTACATAGGGAATCAGTGAGGGTTCAAAGTGGAGGAGTTAGGATTGGTGCTCTGCAGAACCAACATGGGTCCCACGGGGCGGGTTGTTACTGAGAATTGGCTGAAATTCTCCCCTGAAAAGGTTGGACATTCACCAGTGCGCTCTACTGCAGAGAAACAAAAAGACTCAATCATTTCAGCTTCAAAATTCTATGTACTCAGTCTTGATGATGAGGAAGAAGAAGAAATTCAAGAGGAGGAGAAGATAGACAACGAGGAGTTCACAGTGCATGAAACAAAACTTTCAGATACAGAAGTATCAAAAACTCAGACAGAGGGGTTGGAAAAAACGTCCATGACTGATGAGGTTCAGAACTAACTGCCACCACGTGAGTCAAGGAAAAAATAAACAAAAGCTATGGAAAACACAGCTCAGCTATCAGGTGAAACCCCGGTGGCAAGGAGTACTAGGTCCTCCTCTCAAAAAAATCTTTAATGTCAAGTTTCATTTGGAATGTTCGTGGTTTCAACCAACATCTTACAAATTTTGTTGTAAAACAGTGGATAGAAGGTAAATATATGTTGTTTGGTTGTCTTTTGGAGACAAGGGTAAAGGAGGGTAAAGAAAATAGAACTATTGATTTCGTTTTAAGGATTGGTCCTCAATAGCCAATTATGAACACAGTCAAGGAGGAAGAATATGGGTACTATGGAGGGATATGGTATGTATGACTCCAGTATACAAGTTGGCTCAACTCATTACTTTCTCTGTATGGTTAAAATGAGGAGGAGTTCTTTTTCACTTTTGTGTATGCGAGTAATGGGGTTCAGGAGAGGAAAATGCTATGGAAGGATTTATATAATCATCAAAGCTCCCCTCTGTTTCAGAACAGAGCTTGGATGCTAATGGGTGATTTTAACGAGATTTTGGATGGTGAAGAACACTCAGGATACTCTCAAGATTTGTTTCTGCATGTGGTATGAGGAAATTTCAAAGGGTGGCTCGCTAATGTTCCTTCACATATATGGGATATCAGGGGCCTTTATTTACGTGGTGCAATAAAAGAGATGAAGGAATAATATGTAAAAAGCTAGATAGTCCTGCTAAACGATGTGGCACTGAACAAATTTACCCATGCTTACTCTGTTTTTGAGGCTGGGGGATCTCTGATCATATGAGATGCAGAGTCAAACTCATCCTAGAAACAACGAAGATTAAACGTCCTTTAAAATTTGTGATGCATTGGTAAGCTACCAAGCTTTCTTCCCATGGTCGACGAATATTGGACTTCAACAGAAAAGCTCTTCCATTCAAATTCTACCATGTTTAGATTCTCGAAATATCTTAAGGCTTTGAAACCTTTGATAAGGGATATAGTTTGACAGCAGTTGGGGAATTTATCAAAAAGAACAAGAGAAGCCCATCAGGTTATGTGTGAGAAAAAAAAAGAGCAAATGTTAACCACTTCATCGCATGATGATATGAAGGAGGAGGCAGAGGCTATGAAAAATGGTTAAAGGTAGCTAGCCTAGAAGAGGATTTTCTCAAACAGATATCAAAGCTTCATTGGTAGAAGTGGGTGATAAGAACAACAAAACGTTCCATAACTCAATCAGAACTCGTCAAGCTCAGAACATGATCAATGAAGTTACTTGTCCACATGGGAAGATAGCTAACACGCAAGAGGATATTAAAGAGGAAGCGGTGAGATTCTTCTCGACTTTTCTAAACAATCAACCTGATAATTACATTGGTGCTTCAGAGGAGGAGTTGGAGAGCTTGATCAAGGAACTTAATATCTCACTCTTGCATGTTGAACAAATACAAAAAAGGATCGAAATCAAGAGCTTAATTAGTATTTTATGGAACACCAATGATAAAGGAAATAACCATCCCCTATATGAAAATAGCAAGAACGGGAAACGTTAGTGTAAACAAGCATACAGTTTACAGCTTCAAGTTACATAAAGTCATCGAGGTCCAACAAAGCACGAATAAAAGTTCTGTAAGCCGTCTTATCACACGCAGGGCACAAGAAAGCCAAAATGTACCTTCGTTATCGCATATCCAATAATCCAAATTTCATTTAAATTAAAAACGTGAGAAATAAACTTTAGTTCCAAAAGGGTGCAAGGAAAAAATTAGGGTTGGGAAATCGGGACCTCAATCGGTTTTCGGTTCAGATTCATTCGGGTTTCAGATTTTTGGTTTCATGAATTTTGGCCCCCATTTGGATATAATAAAAGTTCAGATTGGATATGGTTTGAGTTTAGTCGGGTTTGGTTAGGATTTAGTTACATGTTCAAGATCCGGTTAAACCCGAAATAGTTTCGGTTTTTTATATTAATTCGGTTAACGGTTCCCACAATATTGATATGTATTTGACTACTCAATATAGTTTTAAATTTTGCAATAAATTTGTGTACATCGCTTCCTCAATCCATATTGTTGTGATATATATACTTTGAAAGACTCATCTATCAACCATATGAGACTGTTCTTTGAACTATACATGACATCATCAGACATATCATGACAAAACAAAACATTATACAAACGAGAATCATGCATAATGAAATGTAAACAAATTAAAATTAAAAACTAGCAATTCTTTAAACCAAATAAATACTATTTAAACTTAAAACAACAACAACAAAATTGTTTGAATTTGAGAAGCAAACTTATTCATAATTGAACTTCAAATAGAATTGTCAAAATATGAAAACATTAATATTGACCTAATACCAAAAAATATATAATTAACTAAGTATTTGAGTTAATTATTCATGTAATATGTAATTATTTTAGGTACTCAATAACATTTTAGCGTATTTTGGATACATATTAATGTTTGAAATAGGATTTGGTAGTAGTTCTATATTGGATTTTGATTTTTTTGGGTTTTCGGATATCCATTAGAGTTTGTTTCGATTCGGGTAAAAATCATAACCCAAAATACTGTAAAACAAGATCCATTTGGTATTTATGTCGGTTTTGTTGGAAATAATTTTTTATAGTCCTAATGGGCTGTGTATAAACATTTTTATTATGAAGAAATATGGGTATTTGATTTTATGGAAAAGATAAATCTTAGAAAATTATGCTCATATAATTATGGACTGTTTCTAATATTAATTTAAATAAATGTATAGATTGGGTCCAAATAGTTGTGGAATATTTTCTAGAATGTGTTTAGATAAATGTAAAGTTGAGTCCAAATAACAATGGAATATTTCTCAATAAATTATCTGATATTTCTATAATAATTATGAAATACTTCTATTCAAGAATAGTCTTTTACTTTTTCGCAAGATTATTTCTTGGTGATCAAGTAACTCATACTCATATAAATAGACACTTAGTCTCTTCATTCTAGATACACATAAACACACAGAAAAAAGCAAACACTAAAGCTTCAAAAAAAAATCTCTCTTCGTCTTCTTATTTTAATGTGAGTGTCTCGAGAGTATTCATAGTAATTACAGTTCGTTAGATACTGTTTTTGAGTGTTGCAAAACAGTTTTGTCACAATTGTATTCCGGGATTCAAAAATCACACTCAACCCGTCACACAATACGTGCGATTTATTGAGTTAAGGAAAGAGATCAAATCTCGACTCCGTGAATTCGTTTATTTCCTTAACAATTTCTTAATCATTTCATATCGTTCTATTATCGTTTCTACGCTTTCTATTTCATAATTTTCAATCAGGATTTATGCAGTCCTACAATCTTAACTCAATAAATCCGCTTTTTATCGTTTAAATTGGATTGAATATTGCGAACAATATTTTTATAAAACGTTTTAAAATCATCTGAAACGATTTGCCAATGCTCTTTAGCTATTCGACAAAACGTCTTGATCTATAAGACAAATCGTATAACAAATTATTTACGCGACAGTCTCTGACATGTTCGCGATCTCGTTTTCCTGAATATAAAACGATATTTGTTGCCAATAATAGCTTTTAAGAACGCCTTCGAGGCGAGTTATGGGAATGACTATTAAACATTTAATAACGCTTAATGCAATTTATGGAACATTTATTTTGTAGTGACTTAAAAGTTTATAATCACTTGTTGAATTGAGTTCTCAATACTTACTACGGTTTGTGAAAAAATTCATAATGACTAATGATGTCACTAATCTTTACAAGATAAATCTTGTAAAATATGGATAAATCTCTGAAGATTGAGTTAAAAATAGTTGTGAATAAATCTTACAAGATTGAGTTCATAATATGTTTTGAATAAATCTTAGAGAAATGCGCTCATCATAAAATTATTGCATAAATCTTAAAAGATTAAATTCATAAAAAACTTTTGGATAAATTTTTAAAGAAATTGGTTCATAATATTTTTGAATAAATAATATAAGATTGAGTTCATAGTATTTTGGATGAATTTTAGTCTAATGATTGAGTCAAAATTATTATTTAGGATAAACTAGTATGTATATATATAACAATTATTTCCTAAGATTTACAAAGTATTTATTATAGGTAAATCGATATCTAAAAATTGTGTCTATACGGATAAATCTATATAAGGACGCGTCCAAATGATTACAAAATATTTTCTTTTAAATAAAACTAATGATTAAATATTGCGTTCAAATAATTATGAAATATTTTAGTTAGTGAGACGACAACCCTAATTGGGAGTGATCATCCACACGGATCAGTTTGTCTATGCTAGTAAACCACTAAATAATTTTTTTACTGTGTTTGAATACTTCCATGAAACTTTGAGTTTAGAGGTGGAGAAATCAAGGCTAAGAACACACAACTCAAACTATATAGTTAAAGAGTTGTGATTTTTCATGCATGAGATAAAGGCTGCATGTATGACAATTTATTTGTGTATTAGGTCTATAATTAAAATAGAAAATTTCCACAAAAAAACTATCTCTTATAAGCAAAGACTAAGAGTCATATAACTTGATTCTCAGGTATGACAAAAAATTGCAGATTGCAAAACAAACGATTTTCACAATTGTGAACACAATGTGAAATTGATTGAGCACAAAACTGAATGTCGTAGCAATATTGGTTTACATTTATATAGAGACAATGTAAAATCGAAAACCATCTGATAGAAATTGACACATAAAGTGTAGTTTTTGGTCAATATTGCATAAACATAATTGAAGAAAATGGTGGCAAATTAGACGAGTATGAAGCATTCTCAAGAGAATTAGTATTATTCATCGTAAAATTGATCCTTATTCACTATAATCCCTTGAAGTTGAAAAATGAAAATTCTGGACTCTAAATTGATGAATGCAAACATGCATGATCCTGAGTTATCTCAGGAAATGTGGGAGAGTGTCGCTGACCACATTCCAACACTAGCAAAAGCCCATGTACTTTAGAAAGGTAATGTGCAATCATACAAAAACCTCAAGGGGTTACTTTGCAAAAGTCGTTAGACTAAATCCTAAAAATGTGGGGGTTCTTAGCAAAAGTCATAGTATTAACTCATAAAAATATTAGGAAGCTAAAAAAAAGTCGATGTATTACCTCCTAAAAAGGTCAAAAATAGACTTGAAAATTGTGATCTCAAAAGTCAGCTGGTGACCTTATGGATATTTACCAAAGGTTCAATATGAGATTAAGGTTTAAAATCATCAAAGATAATGAGTTTATTACCAGTTACTAAGAATATGTTTGATGGAAACCTCACCAACGCGATTAGAGATCCCAATAGGTCGGTCAAAGGGATAACTAAGTCAAGCAAAATTTGATTAAAGCACTGAGAATTGCTCAGATCCCAAAATGAAAACAGTGCTTCTTGAAGATATGTAGGGTAAAGCAGTGGCTTTTTAATGAGATAAGACCATAAATCTTCATATACATATATATAAAGTATAATATGATACTTTATGTGTATATGACATGTACTAATAGTAATCACCTAGTGAGTGTAAAATGGGCCTTCTAGGAGAATGAAGTTCAGGCTATACTTTCTAAACTCACTCATGACAATCATGCAAGTTCACGGGCAAAGCGAACACAATAGAGAATTTAACTTTGCGAGAAAACGAAGCTGTTTTATATATATCACATTCACCTCCTAAAATGTAGATCTGGCAGGTACTAACAATAAGTAGTTCAAGGCTAGAATATGCTACTACTTCAGATGCAGTTAGTTTTCACTTATACTCTTAAATAGTTTGTCTGTCTAGTCTATTATTAAGTCTAATCAGTCGAGTCTGCATAGTCTAATCGAATCTGCAACTATTTTTTATAAGCTTAATAGGCTGACTAAAAAATTGAATGTGTGAATAAAATTTTATACGCTTAATGGGTTGTGTAAAAACATGTTTATTATGAAGGAAATATGGGTATTTGATTTTATGGAAAATGATAAATCTTACAAAATTATGCTCAAATAATTATGGAATGTTTCTAATATTATTTTAGAGAAATGTAGCGTCCAAATAGTTGTAGAATATTTCCTAGAATGTGTTAGGATAAATATAAAGTTGTGTCCAAATAATAATGAAATATTTCTTGATTAATTATGAGATATTTTTACAATTATGAAATACTTCTAGAATAGTCTTCTATTTTTTCGCAAGATTATTTCTTGGTGATCAAGTATCATACCCATATAAATAGACAGTCTCTTCATTCTAGATAAGCAACACACAGAAAAAGCAAACACTAAAGCTTATAGCAAAAAAAACTCTCTTAGTCTTCCACTTTTAAAGTAAGTTTCTCAAGAGTATTCGTAGTAGTTACATTTCGTTAGATTAGGTTTTCGGGTATTATGAAACAGTCTCGTCACAATTGTATCCTGGATTCAAAATCGTATTCAAACTGTCACACAATATGAACGATTTATTGAGTTAAGGAAAGAGATCAAATCTCGACTCTGTGAATTCGTCTATTTCCTTAAAGATTTCTTAAACTTTTTTGACTCGTTCTATTATCGTTTATACGCTTTTGTTTTGTAATTTTCAGACAGGATTTTTGCGATCCTAAAGGGTTTGGATTGGTTTAGCTTCATTTTTATCAAGTTGAATTCGGTTTGGATTTTTAGATTCAGTTTATTTTCCCAGCCCTAGAAAAAAATGCTTCTTTCTTCGTTACCAGAATTAGATTCTGGACTACAAGTATAACAACCCACCCCGTGAGACCTAGGTTGGCTCTGAAGCGCATCGACCCTAACCCATCACCGTGGAAGGAAGTGCATCCACATCCATTGGTAGGTTATTGGTGCACTTGACGTTACTCGAACCCATGACCTCACCCTTTACAATCCTCCCACGGGACAAGCTGTCACCAATTCAACTGCATATCAATTGGTGACAGCTTGTCCTGTGGGAGGAATGTTAAAGGGTGAGGTCTTGGGTTCGAGTAACGCCAAGCACACCAATAACCTACTGGTGGATGTGGAGGCGTTTCCTCCCAATAAAAGGGGTTAGGGTCGATGCGCTGCATAGCCAGCCTGGGTCCCATGGGCGGGTTGTTATAATAAAGGTCGAATTTTTTTGAGACAACTTGTCATGTGGACCTAGGCTCACAGCTCTGCAGAGCACCGGCCCTAACCCCTCCCCTGTGAGCCCTCACTGACTCCCCAAGTAGGTTATTGGTGCACTTGGTGTTCCTCGAACCCAAGACCTCACCATTTAACAACCTTCCCATAGGACAAGGTGTCACCAATTGAAGGTGAATAGTAACATTCTGATTTCTGGTATATGTGGAAAGGCTTAAGAGAATTGATTTAGCTACCTATATCACCAAAGTGCGCTTAACTTTTCCATCACACATCCGTTTAAAACTCCAGGGTTAAGCGTGCTTATGCTGGAGTAGTGAAAGGAGGGGTGACCTATCGGGAAGTGATTCACGATAGCGTGTGAGTGAGGCCAAAGAATGGGGAAAGGTCATGTGGTGATTGCAGGGTCAGTAAACAATGATTTTGGACCTTCCGAAATTAACGCACAGCCGTTGAACGGGATGGGGCCCACAACCGAGAGAGCGGGCGAGAGAGGCCCATTAGCTGTGGGCGATCGGAGAGTTACAAGTGGCATCAGAGCTAGTTTTCCATCTTGATTCTGATCCGAGAAGCATCTTGAGGCATGTTATGGTGTGCAACAAGGACTTTGCGCTCTATGAGTGGGGTGAGTTGTAACATCCTGATTTTTGGTATATGTAGAAAGGCTTAAGAGAATTGATTTAGCTACTTATATCACCAATGTGCGCTTACCTATTCCGTCACACATCCGTTTAGAACTCCAGGGTTAAGCGTGCTTATGCTGGAGTTGTGGAAGGATGAGTGACTTATCGAGAAGTGATTCGCGATACCATGTGAGTAAGGCCAAAGCATGGGAAAAGGTCATGTAGTGATTGCAAGGTCAGTACTGCAGGGAAAGTAAGTTGGATGGAGAACGAGCCAGTAAACTGGTCCAAGCACATTTGGAATATTAAAACGGCTCCTAAACTTAAGGACTTTCTATGGAGAATAATGAAGAACGCTATACCTGTAAGTGCCAACTTGGAAAGGCGGGGGATGGGTAGTTTCAACTGCAAGAAGTGCATGGGACCGGAGGATGATCTGCATGTCTTTCTCAAGTGCCCTTTAGCGGAAGAAGTCTGGAGCTACATACCCATATTACATAGACCAGCAAGATCTCTCACTTCAGTAGCTGAGATGATAAAACAAGGAAGCAACTTTACTGCCTTACCTCCAATGGGAGTGACGGCCCCGTTGTGGCCCTGGGTTCTGTGGAACTTATGGAAGGCACGAAACAGCTTGCTCTTTGAAAACAGAGTCTTCTCCGCTAAGGAGATAGTACTAAAAAGTATAAAGGATGCTAAAGAATGGTCTTGTGCGCAAGTGGATAGTGAGGTGTGAATACCTCGAAATGATCATCTTCAACGGAGCCAACTCCGCCCTCCTTGCCCGCCCCCAGTAGTCCCACCGAATGTGCTCGTAGTAAAAGTGGATGCTGCTTGGGATGCGAAGACCGAAATCTGTGGCATTGGGGGAATATATTCTGGGGATTACCGGCTGCCTCCTCCTGTTTTTTCAGACTCACAGATTCATGTTTCTTCAGCACTCATGGCAGAGGCCATTTCTGTTCACCGCGCGGTCTCTAGCGCAGTCTTTTCAAACGTTCGATCCCTGGCCGTTATGTCTGATTCCCTGTCCCTAATCAAGATGTTGAAGATGGGAGGGAGCCAACCTGAACTGTTCAGTATCATGTTTGATATCTATCACTTTGTTTCTATGTTGATTTCATTTCCTTTAATTTCATCTCTCGAAACTTTAACTCTGAGGCAGATTTGGTGCCAAAATCTGCTCTTGCAGTGACTGTATTGAACTCCAACTTGGGAGACTAAACTTTTATGAATGAAATGCTGTTTGACCAAAAAAAAAGTGATTGCAAGGTCAGTAAACAATGATTCCGGGCCTTCTATAGTTAATGCACAACCATTGGACAAGATAGGGCCTACGGGCCGAGAAAACGGGCGTGGGAAACCCATTAATTGTGGACGGTCAGGACGTTACAACAAGTTTAATTAACCAATGATGAATCAAGGTGGATTGGTGAAACGGTGCTTTGCGCTAATTGATATACAACCTATACATTATTTTATTGTATTGCAGAAACTACGATTGAAGTATAGTAAAAGGACTATCACTTTCACTTCCAAAAGTTTCCTCGTTGATAGAAATTCTTTATTCAAGTGGACTTATGATTGTAAACCTGTCCGTTTTAGATTTCATATTTGGTCGAAATTAAGTTGTTGTTATACAGTTAGACGAAGGTGAAACTATATTTTAAGTTTTATTAAAAAATCTGTATCCGGATTGGTGGTCAATATTATCTATTTGGGTGATTAGTAACTAGCTGGTTCGATTCAATCCAAATACCCAGAACAATGAAAAACATAAATTTCTGATTTTCTTTTGTCAACCTTTACAATATTAAAAGCTCAAAAACTAAATTTCATACAAATGAAATAAAAAGCCTAAACATTTTAACTCGCCTAAGGCTGAGAATAGGAAGCGTAAAAAAAAGATGGAAAACACATATGGGGGTCGATCACTTTTCTTGTTCATTTACCAATTTAATTACGCAATAGAAAAAGACACAGGAGACAAGCAAATGGACAGAAACTTTTTGTCTTTTAGCAAAAATGATGGAGGAACCACCTTTATTTGCTATATGCAGTAATACTATGGATGTAGTGGATTGGTTATCCTTACAACATTTTCCAATATTAGATAAATAAAAAATAACGAAAATTCATAAATATGTGCCTATAAATGTGATTGAAATTTTCATATCATATTCATCAACTAAAGAAGAAAAAAACACATATTAAAAAAATTCTTGCTATTTTCTCTATCAAGTTTTTATAAGGTACGTATGTTTATATATGTGTAAGTTACATGTTAGTCAATTTAGTTAATAAATAAATTATTTAATTAGTATTAAACTACGTAAAAGCTAGTAGTTATATGCTTTGCACAAACAGTTTTTTATAGTTATAGTATTATCATATAACATAGATAAATTTAGACTAATATATATTCATGAAGCTAGTCTTCACATCATAAACTGAAAATGAGTAGTAATAGCAATTTTTTTGTAGTTATTGATAATCTTAACTTGTTAAATTTAGGTACATTGTGTTTTTATGGTCGACATCTTCATTTTAAGAATTTGAAATATTATATTATCACTAAAATTTTAAAACGATATACGTGAAGAAATGCTATTTTAGTTCTAAATTAAAAATTATAGGTAAGAATGATTCATAGTAATGTTATTATAATTATTTTGGCTTTTAATTCTAGTTAAGTTAACAACTACATTAAATATATTAAATATTAAGTTAAAATCTAATTTTAGATTTATGTTAAATAATTAAGAAGTACTTTTAAAAACGTACGTAAATAATGTAAAATTAAATTTTTTTATTGTATTTTGAAAATTGTATGTAGGTATGTCGGCTAATCGTAGGTAAAACTTAAATTCTTCAACACGAGCAGACATCAATCTTCATAGCGAAACATCAGCTCGGGTAAAATGTTTGTTTTTCTTTATAACATATTTGTGTCATTTTTGAATAAAAAATAGCAAATTTATGAAAATTTGTAGAATGGAGCAAACTTCAGATGGAGACCGAGTAGTATTTTTAGATTGCTTGAGCTATATGATGAAGTTGTTCATTTGAATAATTACTGTATTAAAGACCCTACTTTGTTTGGTAAACAACTTATGGTTGAAAAATTTAACAAAGAGTTCAAATTAGATATAACGTATAAGTTTTTCAAAGAAAAACTTGATACCATGAAAAAAAAATACAAGAAGTACAAAGAGCTTTTAAGTTCAACAGGTATATCGGTTGATTCCATTACATATGAGATTGCTGCTTCTGAATCATGATGGAAAGATTGTGAAGTAAGTACTCAAAATCACTTTCACAGTTGAAATATATGATTGATTAATGTACAAACATAGTCTAAAATATACATTTTCTAATCGTATCAATAGGCATATAAGATTGTTCATGCATTTAGACGAAAGCCACCACATGTATGGGATATTATGGAACGTTGTTTCAGATTATATAATGTCCAGTCACAATCTCAATATTCGGCTAGCCAAGGAAGAGAAGAAATGAGGAATGAAAATGCAAATGAAGATATGTTGTATGAAGATACATATGATGGTCAAATGTCAGACAATCAAGATCCAGACACACAAGAAAACGAAGAAGTATATCGTGTTAACATTAACGATGAACTCCGTCCATCAAATGAGTTCATGCGTGCACCACCACGTCAAAGTTCTGCGACGGTTGATCCAATGTAGCCATCTTTCTACGAATATGTGGGCAAAATAAAGTTCAACAAGATGTTGGATTACGATTTGGACGAAACCAAGAAACCGTGAAGAAAAAAATTTTGAAGTTCTTAGAGCGACAGAGTTACTTGCTTGTGATTATATCCACACTCCGCCACAACAAGAACTCCATAAGATTCCTGAAAAACTTATGGATGGAAGATATTGGCCATTTTTAGTGGATTTGTTGGAGCCATGGACGGAGTTCATGTTTGCGCGAAGGTCAAGCTAGAGTTACAAGGAATGTATTGGAATAGACATGACAGAACATCATTAAATATCATGGCCATTTGTGATATAAATATGTTGTTCGCATATGTTTGGAATGGAGCTCCGGGATCTTGTCATGATACAGCAGTTCTTACGATGGCGCAAAACAATCACTACAAGAAAGCAGCGAAATTCCGACGACGAATATTGTCCGTGTTTCGTCGGAAGATGCATATTCCGACGTTATTCTGACAAAAGTGATCGTCGTAAATATATTGTTGGAAAAACATATTTCGTCGAAATTTTGTCAGACAGTCCGAGGGAATACCGAGAACGAAATATTCCGAAGAAATTCCGAGGCAAACTATCGTAGGAGAACTTCCTTGGAGTTTCTTCGGATATTTCCGATGGAGATTTCGTCGAACAGTTTCCGAAGGAGAACGTTCATCGGAATATACCGAGGGCTACTATCCTCGGAATTTTCCGAGGAATTCTGTCCCTTGAAATATTCCGAGGAAATCATCCCTCAGAATATTATGAGGCCTATGTCCTCGGAAATTTCCGAGGGACACAGTTCCTCGGAATATTCCGAATCTATTATTTTTTGAAAAAAATTAATTTTTAATATATTTTGTATTTTGAATTGAATTTTTAAAAATAAAATTAAATCTGAAGTAGAAAACATATTATAATATTTAAAGTTTTACAAATTAAAAGAAAAAATTTTAAAGTTGTATTAAAAAAAACTAAAACTCGGCCAGGAACATCTGTTTCATCATATCCATCATTTGTTCATTCATCCTCTTCGCTGCTTCCACTTCAGCTTGTTGCGCAGCCATCTGAGCAAAAATGGTGTTATTCTGGGTCTCCAATGCTGATATGCGGTCATCCTTATTCTGTAGCTGCGCCATAAGTGCCAGATCAACAAAAGGCGCTGATGAAGAAGACACAACTGACTGGGATCGATGACCCAAACCGACCAAACGTCATTTTCTCTTTGGAACCGCCTGAAAGAGAAAATATTAAATTTTTAGTAGTAATAAAGATAAAGAGATGAAAATATAGTAAAAATTAAAATGAAGATCTTATCGATTCAACGAGTTCTTTGATTTGAACTCGAGACAGATTGGTGGAAGCAGCAGTAGTGGCGTTCTCGTCAGAGAGAAGCTGAGAAAAGCGGAACTCCTCTTCTTCCTTCTGGCTTTGGACCAGATCGACACTTCTTTCACAAGACCATCAGAAATCTCGCCGGTCTTTTTGTTGCTATACGCCATCTTCATTAGGGCGAGATCATCAACTGGCTCACCATCATTATTCCGCCTAAAAATTGTTGAAAATAAACATTAGAAATTGAAAGAAATGCATAAAAATTGAAATAAAAATGTTTAAAGAAATGAAATAAAAATAGATTCAACTTACCATTCGATCTCCGAGAGTGTGAATACTCTAGGCACCCAAGTTGTGCTTGTAAATGCCTTTCCCGCGATGCTCGCTCTTGCGGTTGCCAGAGTTGGTCCCCAAGAGGTCTTGCGTCTCGGTCTTCCCCCAATGTTGTATCAACTCGGCCCATACCGTCTCGTTAATCGATTTCGGTGTCTTTCCGATGATCCACTTCTGCTTCCACTCATAGATCTGCTTCCCATAATTTTCCATGACTTTATGGAAGAACGAATTACGGATGAAGTTTGTGTGATCAGGATTCCAGTTGAATTCTTGCTGAAAAAATACACAATTAGTAGAAATTTTATGTCAAAGATTAAAAATATAAGTTAAAAAAATAAAAAAATACCGCAAACTGATGAAACCACATCTCCTGCTACTCAGGAAGGAAGCTGGTGAAGGTAGGATATCCCTTCTTGAGGGTTGAGTACATCATCCGGTTGATGAAGTTGCTGATCACGTTCCCCGACGGTCGAACCTAAGATAAGAAAAAATAAGAATGAAGACAAAAATATAATAAAATAAAATGATTAAAAAAACAAAAAAAAAATATTTTTATCATGTTTGTTGTCGTCCATATGGATACAGAATGAGAACGAAAAGATGCTCTCGACTCGGCTGTTGAACCAACTGTTCAACATACATGGTACCCGGAACAATCGGAGGAGCGAGAGGGTGAGCAAAATCGTCTGAAGCTTGGTTTTGGGACGATGAACCCAGAGAGTGGGAGGTCGTACCACTACGACCTCGTGCTACGGAACGGCGACGCCTAGCCTGATTCTCGCCAATAGACCTGCAAATAAAACAAGGTCTTATAAATAGTTTTAAAATACGGAGAATCCAATTAAACTCTTTTTTTAAAATGAAATAAACAAAAAATTGTTTTAATAAATATAAAAATCGGTTTATACATATAAATATCCAAAAATAGATTTAATTAATCTAAAAATAGATTTTATATACAAAATATATTTTATAAATACAAAAAAACTTTTTATAAATAAAAAATAGATTTATAAATATATAAAAAAGATTTTTATAAATAAAAATTATTTTTATAAATATAAAAAACATTTTTATAAATAAAAAATAATTTTATAAATATAAAAGCGGATTTAATAAATCCAAAAATAGATTTTATATACAAAAAGTGTTTTGTAAATATGAAAATCATTTTTATATATACAAAAACGTCTTATAAACATAAAAAACGTTTTTATAAATATAAAAATAGTTTTGTAAATATAAAAACGGATTAATAAATCCAAAAATAGATTCTTTATACAAAAAACGCTTTATAAATATAAAAAATGTTTTATATATACAAAAAATATTTTATAAATATTAAAAACATTTTTATAAATATAAAAACTAGTTTTATAAATATAAAAACGTTCTGATACACAATCATAACCAAAATCATCAATCTACCAATCACCCTAATCCTAACAATCCTAAATCAAAAAACATCAATCTACCAATCCTAAAATCACCAAATCCATTCCAAAACCTAACAAAAGGAACCTAAGAGAGTGAGATAGGGTTCTTACATGTTTTGTGATAGATTTTGGGGAGGAATAGAGAGGATTGACCGGAATTAACCGAGAGAGAAGAGAGAGATCGCCGGAAAGTTGAGAGAGAGAGAGAGGAGAAATGGGGAAGAAGAAAGGTTTCTGGATAATAAACACAAAAAAATCTGACGGATACAGTTCGTCGGTATTCCGTCGAAAATCACTTAGCTTGATTTTCGCGAAAATTTGGTGGTTCCTTTTCCTGGTAAATGAAACATTTCCGAGGAAATTCCGAGGAAACCTTAATAATATGTCCGAATTTCCTCAGAATACTATTGAATTGGTCAAAACATCATCTTCGACGAAAGCATATTCTATAACCCTCAAAATTTCCTCGAAATATACCGAAGAAATTCTGAGGAATACAGAATATGCTCTGCATGTCTCCTTATTGGATACACTGTTCCTAGAAATTCCGTAGGTATATTCCGAGGAAATTCTGAGGAAACCTTGTTTGGGTTTCAAAAACCTCAAATTTATGGACCCTAGATCATTTCTAACACAATTTTAAAGTTGTTCAATGCATAACATTGAGGATTATTTCTATAGATGTGCATAAATCATGAAATTACAAAAATTCGAAATCGATTACAAGTATTGTCGTTCCCGTTCATTAAAGTGTATAAGTGTTTCTCTTAAGGTATATGAATTTCGTTCATACAATCGGAAGAGTGTTTATTATTTGAAGATAAACTAACATTTAGACTGAAAATCAATTTATGACACTTAGTAAGGCTTGTGTTAGTTGTATTATTTCATTTCTAACTGTAAAATAATGTTTTCGGTTCAAAAAATCAGGATTCCTCGGAATTTCCTCGGTATATTTCGAGGAAATTCCAAGGAACAAGTTTTTTTCCTCGGAAAATACTGAGAAAAGTCCGAGGAAGATAACCCATAAACTAAAATCCCCAAATCCGAATTTTACAAAAGGAATTCCGAGGAATAACCCCTACTTCCTCAGAATTTCCTCGGTTTTCTTTAAAAAAAAACCGAGTGTGTGTTCTACTCTGATTCCGAATCATCACCAGATGAATCTGAATCTGAATCTTGGTGAAACTCTCCAATCATAGGTTCATCCTCTTCATGAACAACAACTTCCTCTCCAAAGTCGGTTAAATCGACTACAAGGTCAGCATTTGCTAAATCTTCATTTGCACTTAAGTTACCGGATGTGCTTGGTTGTAGTGGGTCTTGATCAGAACTTACGTGAACTCGTCCTCTCGGGTTGAGTGATGTAACAGTGACCTATGGATCATCTATGTTCTTAACCCGAATATACTTGATATAGCAACCCTGTAAAATATTAAAAAATTATATGTAAATTAGTAATAGTAATATACAGACGAATGAATCATTATGAATAAATTGACATATATATATTTACATGATTGGCTTGCGAAGCAAGAATGAAAGGATCATAATAATGCAGCTTTCGCCGCGAATGTACTGAAGTAACACCAAATGCATATGTTCTCACGCCTCGATCTGCAGTGTTGTCGTACCAATCACAATAGGAAACAGTACACCACAATCCAACCATGCCCGGATACTTGATTTCCAAAATTTCGCGTATATTCCCGTAGTACACATCATCTCCAGATGCAGACGAGAGACCAGCATCGTAAGTTGTACTTGAACGTCTCCTCTTTTGAGTTGTGAATGCATATCCTCGAGTACAAAATCTCGGATATGACTTCACAAGATGTTGTGGTCCACACACCATCTCGCATATCCAATGGTCAAATGTTTCACCTCTGACAATTCCAGCATACACCTTTTAATAGAAAATATGTTATAGCAATATCTGTGAATTGGTGTAATTATGTGATTAAAAATAATTTGTGTAAAGCACTCACATAACCAAGAATCCAAGCAGCAAATTCTCTCAGCTTCAGTTCTTCAAGTTCCTCTTATGTGGCGTGTCTATGAGTGAACCGCTTTTCAGCCATGAAAATCATGTACACAAATAAAATTAATTAAGATTTAAAAATTACAACTTGTTAAAATAATAATTTCAAACGAAATTATATATGTACCTCTCATATTGAAGAATATCTTCGCAGTTGGTGAATAAATATGTTTGCAAATGACTGTGCTCCTGCTCAGTAGGTCGACGGTCTTTTGATTTTCCGCTAAGTCGTCCAACATCTGTGAAGATGTTTGGAACCGTAACATAATATGTTGCCCTTTCTCCTCTATCATCATGCCGAGCAGTTCTTCTGTTTTTTGTTTGCACTTCTGCTGGAAAGTAGTACTTAGCAAAGTTTGAAGTTTCTTCATTGATCATATGTGCGACTATAGAACCTTCCACCTTACTTAAATTCTTGACCTTCTTCTTCAGATGAAACATATACTGCTCGTAAAGATATATCCATCTATATTGCACATGACCACCAAGTTCCAATTCTCTTGCCAAGTGAATAACAAGATGCTCCATAACATCAAAAAAAGATGGAGAAATATCTTCTCTAGATTTCACTAGATCACATGTATGTTAGATGATATAGTGTGTTTTTAACATACTTTGGTTGTGATTTATTGATCTTTCTCATGCAATTGTAGGGTACTTACAGCTCTATTCGAGACATTTCAGGTACAAAAGAGGTTGTGGAACTTTGGAGGGAAACATGAAGAAAAATAGGAAATTTGAATTCTGTCCCAGAGAACAACCCTAGAGATCAAGCAGAGCCTTGATCACCCGCGGAGATATTTTAGGAAACTGCAGATTCTCTTGGGATTTACCTTAATTTTATTTCCCTCTCTTTCCATCCGCCACAAAAAACCTATAAAGGAGAGGCACGACCATTATCACAGGCCGACTGTTTTCAGCTCGATTTTCTCTTAGATTTTTCAGCAAAAACTCATTTGGATTCATTACTTTGTAAGGGAGAAAGAAATCTTCACCTTGTTCTCGCGATTAGAAAAGATTCCTTGAACCCTATTTTTAGTTTTGATTTCGATTTATGGAGTATTATTCAGTAATCCTTGCTATGTTATTTACTATGATTGCTGAGTAGTCAATATTGTTAGTTTAGGGTGTTAGGTTGTTAGATTTATTCAAGCTACACATAAATAAGTTGTATGTTCTTTGATGGCCTTTATTCTAACTTAGCTTAATGCTGGCATGAATCTGATCACCTTATGTTAGAATTAGGGTTTCATCTATTCATTAACCGTGTTATAGATTGTATGATCTGTTTAGAATATGTATTATATCCCTAATCAGTGAAAGTAGATATTAGGGTGTAATATGAACAGAGTAGGCCTGATCGTTACTGTTCATAGACAAAACTCGGAACAAGCGACAACTTAGTCTCCGGGGCTGTTCTCTGAAAGGAACAAGCACCACGACAGTGGGCTGTTCTAACCATTGATCTATGTTCTAGGCTCGTTCTTAAATCAAACTTGAAAAATTGTGTGGCTTGATTATATCTAACACCCGTTTGATCACCCTAAGCTAGCTTTTAACCAAATTAAAACAGCTCAAAAGCGTACCTTGATCTCTGTTATTTTTACCTTGTTCTCTGTTAAATCTGAAAGTTTTAGCTAAGAAACTAAAATCTTAAGATATAGTGTAAAACGGTCCTCTGGAATTGAATCTCAAATACTACAACTACAACTGTTAACTTGACAGTAGCAAGATCCGATTTTTAGTGTATCAAGTTTTGGCGCCGTTGCGACGGGGACCAGCTTTTACCTATATTTTCTTGATTTTATACTTTGTCTAAAACATCTAACTTGCTCTATTTTCTTGTTTCAGGTGATGTTCCAACTGTATGTCAAGTAGAAATACTCGAAGCAACACCTCAAGCCCATTAATCACCCTCAGCAATCAAGAACTCGTAAGATTAGAAAGGAACAACCGAACTCAATCAAAACCTACTCACGCCAACATGGGCGATCATAACAATGAGCATGATCTCACTGCTGCAATGGCTTTGATGCAACAGCAGATGCAGTAGATGCAACAGGCATTGCAAGCTCAACAAGCGGCTGTTCAACAGCAGTAACAACAGAAGCAACTAACTCGGATTGGAGAGAGGAATCTTCCTCGCAACTTTCCAACCACTCGCTCAGCCATTGTTCCACCACCCTGTGCTCGGCAGGATTTCGAGATCAAGGCCACCATGATCTCTCTGGTGCAGAGGAAGATGTTCCATGGTCTCCCGGCATAAATACCAATAGAACACATGAAGCCTTTGAGGAGATATGTGCTATGACTCTCTTAAACAGGATTTAACCTGACTTTGTCAAGTGTATGATGTTCCCGTTCTCTCTTGCCGACAAGGCATCAAGGTGGTTGAAATCACTTCCTACTGGCTCTCTCACTTCATGGGAGCAGGTTCGAGCAGCCTTCTTGAGTCACTTCTACACCAAGGCAAAACCGGCTGCTCTCAAGAACAAGATCTCCTCTTTCAAGCAGCACTCCAATGAACCCTTTAATGAAGCATGGGAACGATTCAATGACATACTCAGAGAGTGCCCTCATCACGGGTTTGATCAGGACTACATCCTGGGAATTTTCTATGATGGTGTGGACTGGGAGTTCCGCAATGCCTTGAATTCCGGGAGTAAGGGAGATTTCATGACTCAAACTACTGAAAGAGCGTTTGAGCTGATAGAGAACATGGCTGCTAGCTCAGCCAACAAGAACCCAGAGACTGATCGCTCCAAGAAAGTCAACAACATTAATGCTCAATGGAAAGATGAACTCACTGCCAAGGTTGATCTGCTCCTCAAGAGCAACAAAGGTCAGTCTTGTATATGGAGGAAGCTACACATGAGCAGATAGCTAAGGACCAGGCCGCAAAAGATAGACAGAAAGGAGATGATCACGAGGAAGTGCTCTACATCAACGGTCAAGGATATGTTCAGAACATGAACTATTACCAGAATTCAAACAACAGGAACAACCCCAACCTGCTCTCTTACCGGAGCAACAACGTAGAGAACCCTGGGGATCAAGACTAGAACAATCAAGCTCAATGTGCTGCTCAGCAAAGAGGGTTTCCACATAATTTTCAGGGAAAGACCTTCGTCTTCAGTCAGTCCCAGAACCGTTTCCAGAACCAAGATCAACATCAGAACCAGCAAGCAGCAGAAAAATCAGCAAACTGCCCCAACAGCATCAAGCGGGCAGCAGGAAAAGCTCAAGGTCTTAGGGAACATGATGTATCAGCTGCTCCAGTGTCAAAAGATTCAGGTCAAGGCGTTGAACTAGGATACCACAGAGATCAACAACAGGATGGATAACATGTTCACTGAGCTGAATACTAAGTATGACACTGTGAGCAGCCACATGTGCCAGATTGACATTGCTCTCGCTCAAACAACTGAGAGAATCAAGAGGCACCAAGGGACGCTCCCTGGAAAAACAGATAAAAATCTAGGGCTGAGCATTGTAATGCAACAGAGCAGCTGTTTGCTGAAACTGCTTTGAGCGCAAAAGAGAGAACAACGCACCCTGCTAGCTCTGAAGCGACTGCTCAAAGTGAATCTGTTGAGACTCCACCAGCTCGAATTTATGTTCCTAAGGTTCCCTATCCAATTCCACCTAAACATCTGATGGATCCCATTAGTGCAGAGCAGCTAGCTGGGTTTAGAAAGATGGTGAGAAGGCTTCCTAAAAATATCTCATTTGAACATCCTTGGGAGATTCGTCCATTGCATATGTTCTTCAGAAACTGTAGAGAGACTAAAGAGGAAACTGAAGCACTCTTTATCGAAGCATTGAGGCCAGAACCCAAGGTATTGCCAAAGCTTGATGATCCTGGAAAGTTTGTTTTCCCATGTTCCATCGCAGGAGCTGAATTCAAGGAAGCTCTTTGTGACTCTTGGGTCTAGTGTGAATCTTGTGTTAAAGGCGATTGTTGACAAGCTGGGTAATGTTGATGCTGAGCCTTCTCAGATGACTCTTGCTTTTGCAAACACTTCCAGAGCAGTCCCTTATGGTACAATTCGTAACATTCCTGTCAAGGTTGGAGATTGTATTATGCATACTGAATTTCAAGTTATTGAGATGAGCAAGGACTATGAGATGCCTTTGATCCTTAGGAGACCATTTATGGCTACAGTGGGAGCAATCATCGATATGCCTAATAAGAAGGTATCATTCTCCAACATCAACAAGAAGGTTTTCTATAAGGTTGTTCCTCCCAGATTCCCTACGTTGCACGCCTCTTGCATCTCATTGGTTAGTGGAGATAAGATTAAGGTTGATCCTAAAAGGGAGCTTAGTGATAAAGGTGAGATCCAGTTGGTCTTGGATGGAGATCCTCACACTGATACCAAGAAACTCCATGGGTATGCAAAGGTGAAAGAAAAGGTTCAGAAGAAAAGAGTCAAGGGTGACCCTACAATGACCTTGACACCTCGCATGTGTGATGAGAACTCCATTGAGTATGGGGTAAAAATCAAAGGCTCATCTAAACCATTCTCTAAAGTCAGAGTGAATCTCACACATGAGCTTAAAGAGAAAGGGGAAGCCGCTGTAAAAGGGTTGTTGAGCAGAGTTTTAAAGCTGAATATGTCTGATTGTGTAGCTTGTTTTGGAACAAGCGCTCATGCTCAACTTAACTGAACCCTATCACCAAGTCAAGATAATGACTTAAACTAAGCGCTTGGTGGGAGGCAACCCACTGGTAAGTGTGTATATAATTTAGGTTTTTATTGTTTCTGATTTTTGTTTTTGCTTTTATTAGTTTCAGGATTAAACAAGAAAAATCCGAGTTACCACATTTGGAGAACAAGGCAACTCGGAGAACAAGGTGACCCTGTTCTCTGAGGTTATTCCCTACCAGGTAAGTGACTCAAAAAAAAGGGTGGCCTTCCTTGATTCTATTTCACACTAGAGACGGTGTGAAGTAAGTCTGGGGGAGGCACTTATCGAGTCTGCTGTGATTTATTGAGTCAGTCCAACTTTGTGGCAACTAGGACTCTATTCTTAACCTCTGTGTGCTTTTAGTTATCTTATCCAGTGACCTTAGCAGTGACGAAAGACCTACACTTGGACCTAGAACACCCTGACATCATCACTTTATTCTCCAGAAGCCCTCTGCTTGTAATGGTATACCTGTATAACTTAACTCCATCTAACTTGAGCCTAATTTTGACTGAAATATTTAGAATGATCAGCACTAGAGCAGGGAAACGAGATCACACTCAGGACTCCTTATCCTTTCATCCATCTCGTTGTTCCTGAGTGGCTGGCTCATTTTTAGCTGGTTCCCACCCTAAAACCCATAACCTTTATTCTACCTTCATAAATTTTGTTATTCTAATTGTCATATGTGTAGAATTGTGCAAAAAGGTCGGAGAGGAAAGGATCAACGTAGCCTTAACTCGTTTTGCTGCATTAAACCACTGATAAAGGGTGAAGAGAACAAGGCATAAAGATCAAGGGTAAAGAGAACAAGGTAGTCGATGAAAACAAGCTAATCAGAAACACCATCCGACTGTTCTCTGAAGTAAGGAGAAAGGAGACCTAGAAAATCAAAAAAAGGGCATCAGAACCATCAGAGGCACCAAACATATCTGTAAATACCCTCTCTCATCATTATTCAGTAAAAAAAACGTTATCTATTCCCATTGATGATTGAGAGAGGAAGAAACAGTGTCTCTGATTGGGGAAAAAAACATATCGGCGGGAAACAAGTTTGAGAGATCAAGGTGGGGAGAACAAGCAAAACGAGTCAGGTTGTGGAGATCAATGGATCCATCATCTCCTAAAATTTTGTGTGATCCCCTACATTCCTCTACAGAGAATGGTAACCACTAAAACTTGCAGCCCCACAAACAGAAAAAGCTTGTTCATACTTAGCATCGTCTACCCTGTCTAGTGTTGTGATAAGATATGTTCACGCCACCCTTAATTTGATATAAAGAGTTTTGTTAGAAAGGTGTAACATTGCAGGTTTGACACACAGAGTATGGAGCCGATTTTGAACAGCAGTCAGGGGTGTTCTGCTAAGGGTGTGCGGTCCTAGATACAGCTTGTATGGTTCAGAGATTTGTGGTTAAAGAATGGTTACTGAGAATAGGAGAGTTCCCACACCTTGAGTCCTGTCTAGCATGTTTTAATGTTTGAAATTGTTTGAGGACAAACAAAGATCTAAGTCTGGGGGAATTTGATATAGTGTGTTTTTAACATACTTTCGTTGTGATTTATTGTTCTTTCTCATGCAATTGTTGGGTACTTTCAGCTCTATTCGAGACATTTCAGGTACAAAAGATGTTGTGAAACTTTGGAGGGAAACATGAAGAAAATGGGAAATTTGAATTCTGTCCCGGAGAACAACTCTAGAGATCAAGCAGAGCCTTGATCACCCGCGGAGATATTTTAGGAAATTGCAGATTCTCTTGGGATTTACCCTAATTTTATTTTCCCTTCTTTCCAGCCGCGACAAAAACCCTATAAAGGAGAGGCACGACCATTATCACAGGCAGACTCTTTTCAGCTCGATTTTCTCTTAGATTTTTCAGCAAAAACTCATTCAGATTCATTACTTTGTAAGGGAGAAAGAAATCTTCACCTTGTTCTCGCGATTAGAGAAGATTCCTTGAACCCTATTTTTAGTTTTGATTTCGATTTATGGAGTATTATTCAGTAATCCTTGCTGTGTTATTTACTATGATTGTTGAGTAGTCAATATTGTTAGTTTAGGGTGTTAGGGTGTTAGATTTATTCAAGCTACACATAAATAAGTTGTACGTTCTTTGATGGTCTTTCTTCAAAACTTAGCTTAATGCTGGCATGAATATGATCACCTTATGTTAGAATTAGGGTTTCATCTATTCATTAACCGTGTTATAGATTGTCTGATCTGTTTAGAATAAGTATTATATCCCTAATCAGCGAAAGTAGATAGTAGGGTGTAATATGAAATGAGTAGGCCTGATCATTACTATTCATAGACAGAACTCAGAACAAGCGACAGCTTAGTCTCCGAGCGGTTCTCTGAAAGGAACAAGCACCACGATAGTAGGCTGTTCTAACCATTGATCTATGTTCTAGGCTCGTTCTTAAATCAAACTTGAATAATTTTGTGGCTTGATGATATCTAACGCCCGTTTGGTCATCCTAAGCTAGCTTTTCACCAAATTAAAACATCTCAAACCGTACCTTGATCTCTGTTTTTTTTTACCTTGTTCTCTGTTAAATCTGAAAGTTTTAGCTAAGAAACTAAAATCTTAAGATATAGTGTAAAACGGTCCTCTGGAATTGAATCTCAAATACTACAACTACAATTGTTAACTTGACAGTAGCAAGATCCGATTTTTAGTGTATCATTAGACTTCAAATTTTGGATACCTTCTGGAGTCACTGATCTCGTGCATAAATTGCGGAAGAAATCACTTATCCCTGCAATTGCTTCATGAACATTTCATGGTAATAGTCCCGAGAAGGCAAACGGAAGTAGGCGATGCATAATTACATGGCAATCATGACTCTTCAAGCCGATAAAATTTCCTTTGTTTATGTCTACACAGTTACGTAAATTAGATGCGTAACCGTCTGGAAATTCCACATCGTTTGAAATCCAATCAAAAAACTCATCTTTTGCCGCTGCATCCAGTCGATATATGGGAGCAGGAGCCCTACCATTCTCATCAAGATGAAGTTCGGAACGAGCACATATATCGACTAAATCTAGTCTTGATATCAAATTATCTTTTTTTTACTTTGGACGTTAAGGATCGTGTTCATGATATTTTCAAAAAAATTTCTTCTCAATATGCATGACATCTAAATTATGCCGCAGCAGATGCTCCTTCCAGTATGACAGATCCCAGAAAATACTATTTTTGTGCCAACAGCATCTACTGGATAATGCACATGTCCACCAACGTCTGGCGTCCTTTCTGCACCAAAAATCTCTTAGATGTGTCAACAAATCTGCCCCACAAATTTCCAGGTGGACTGTCAAACACATTCTTGTTCTTCGTAAACAAAGTCCTCCTCCTACGATATTGATGATCAGGTGGTAGGAATCTCTTGTGACAGTCAAACCAACACGTTTTCCTTCCGTGTTTTAGTTGGAAATCATCTGTGTTATCTTGACAATATGGACATAATAGCCTTCCATGCGTTGTCCATCCAGATAACATATCATATGCTGGAAAATCACTTATTGTCCACATAAGTACTGCCCACATTTGAAAGTTTTCTTTACACAAAATATCGTATGTTTCAGCACCTTGAGCCCATAGTTGTTACAACTCATATATTAGTGGCTGAAGAAACACATCAAGTGATCTCCTAGGATGCTCTGGCCCGAGAACGAGAATGGAGAGAAACAAAAACTCTCGGCGCAAGCACAAGTTTGACGGTAAGTTGTATGGTGTAAGAATGATTGGCCATAGAGAATATTGTCTTCCATGGTTGCCAAATGGGCTGAAACCATCGGTATATAATCCAAGGTAGACATTTCTTCTCTCGTACTCGAATTCTGGATATGTTGATTGGAAATGCTTCCAAGCTTTTGCATCTGAAGGATGTCTAATCTCACCATCTTTTGAATGCTCAGCATGCCATCTCATTTGTTAGACTGTGCTTTCAGACTGATACAACCTCTTCAACCTTTCTGTTAAAGGCAAATATCACATTCTTTTGTATGGCTTTGAAACTCTTCCACTCGTATCTCTATAACGAGTCTTCCCACAAAATTTGCACTGAAGCCGGTTCTCATCTGCCCTCTAATATATCATGCAGTTATCGATGCACACATCTATTACATGATATGATAAACCAAGACCAGCTACAAGTTTCTAAACCTCGTAGTATGAACCCGAGGCTAGATTATCCTCTGGTAGAATACCTTTTACAAAATCAGCAATCGTATCCACACATTCTTCAGCCAAATTATAATTTGTTTTAATTCCCATCAGTCTTGTTGCAGATGATAAATGTGAATGACCATCTCTGCAACCTTCGTACAAAGGTTGTTTGCCTGCATCCAATATGTCAAAAAATCTCCTAGCTTCTGCATTGGGTAATTCCTCCCCTCTAAAATGACCAATTACCATCTGCTCAGTACCTACACCATGATCTACATCTGTTCTAATTGGTTCTTCTAACCTATCCGTAGTCTGAGGTTCACTAGTACTACCATATTCATAATCAGTTTTCCGATGATGATACCAAATTTTGTAACTTCGTGTAAACCCATTCAAATATAGTTGTGTCCAAACATCCCACTCTTTTATAACTTTTTTATTTTTACAAGTAGAGTAAGGACATCTTAACATACCCGTTTTTGCTTCCGGTTGTCGTTGAACTAGCCCCATGAATTCGGTTATACCTTCTTGATATTCATATGTAAGCAATCTCGTGTTAGGATCCAAATGAGGTTGATCCATCCAAGAACAATAATAATTTGAAGAAGACATGATTTTTTGAATATCTTTCGTGTGTAAAGTAAGTGAGAGGATGAAAATATTGAGTAAATGAAGAGGGTGAGGGGTGCTTGTATTTATAGATGAAATGTTGCCGACAATTCCAACGAATCGAGGGACACACGTTGTTCCTCAGAATTCCGTTGGAATTTTTCAAATCTCACAACGGCTCTTTAACGGCTATAAATTATCCTCGAAATTTTGTAAGAAAAAACCGACGAAGGTATATCCTCAGAATTTTCTCTATTTATTCCGACGAAATATGTAATCCTCGGAAAACCGTTGGTATTTTCCGACGATATTCTGAGGAAACATAATTTTTGTGTTTCCTCGGAATATCGTCGGAATTGCATCGGTATATTCCGAGGAAATGCTTTTCCGTCGGAATATACCATGTTTTCTTGTAGTGAATGACCAAGAATTTCCTTTACCACCACCAGATAAGTATTATGTTGTTGACTCTCGCTATCCACATAAACAAGGTTTTCTTGCTCCATATCGATCTTCACCAAATATGGTTGTTTGGTATCATATGTCGCAATTCGAAAATGCTCCTTATTTCAATCGTTGGCATGCATCTCTACGTTCAGTTATTGAAAGAAAATTTGGAGTTTGGAAAAAGAAATGGAGGATTCTTTGTGATTTTCCAAGATATAATATTGAAGTGCAAAAAAGTAGTATTGGCTACAATGGGTCTGCATAATTTTATTAGAATTTCGAATTTTATAGATGATGATTTTTCCGAACTGGAAAAAACACATATCGGCAATCCCGAAGCAGAAACTGGTACTAATGAGATGGAAGCACCATATATAGCTGATGGAGACTTATGGTGAATATGAGAAAACAGATTGTAAATGCATTATGGCCCAATAAATAAAAAATTTATTATTTTTTTATTAATGTAATATTAATATTTGTGTTATGTTTTTGTTCCAATAAATATTATGTATTTGTTTTATTAAAAAAACAATAACTGAAAATTTAATATTTTTTATATTTTATAGAATGTATTGTAAAATTATAATTTGAACCGTCTTTTATCCGCTTTCACCATTCATACAAATATTTTAGACCGTTAGATTTGCCAGATCCGCACTTGTACTGCTAGATCCGCTACATCCACTCTTGTTCTGCTAGATCCACTAGATCCGCAACGCTAAATCCGTTTTTCCCATTCTAAGCCTAAGCCCGATTCTATCTAAAGATACAATCGGAAAGATACAAGCATCAGTCCATCCACGTGTTTGCTATTAGGCGAAGGTAAGTTCCACGTGTCACACAAGGATCTGTAGTTGATTCTTCACCGGAAAAGTCACCCACTCCACCGGTAACGTCGCTCTCAGGCTTAGAAAATCAACGAAGCTTTGATTTCATTTGCTTGCTTCACTCCTTAGACAGGCAGCCGATGGGTGTGAGTGATGTTTGAGTCATTTAGGTCCAATGTTGTATAGGATCAATATGATTATACGTAAACTACAATATATCGAATCCATTGTGATTTATACAATGCGGTCATATGGCTTTCTTTGCTTCCGCGTGTTTCATTGAGTAATTAGGAAATCATGGTTAGTACCTCACTTGAATATTACACTTGAACATGATATGAACCTTAAAATGGACTGACTGGACCCAGGTCGCCTATCGGCTCGAGTTGTGTGACATCGTTTTGGACGAGAGTCTGGATCGGGCCTTACAACTAGAAGCTGCTCGTTATGCTCACTTTCCGTCATCATCACGTAGTCTAGATTACCTTTCTCCTTCTAGCGCCAAATTATTATTGTAAATTACAGGTACTTTGATGGCAGTACATAAATGTTTAACCAAGCATGTAACAAGCAAGAAAAGAGATCAAGAGTATTGGTTTATTGAACTTTAGAGCCGGACTACAATGAGATATTCTTTTCTTTCTTGTTACATGGTTGATCAAAAGTATTAGCCCATGAGATATTTCATGAGCTGCAGACAAAAAAAATTAGCAATCAAAATGGATATACGTAGGGCATATGATCGAGTGGAATAACCTTTTATACAAAAGATTCCTTTTAAAATAAGATTTTCACTAATATGAATTTCATGGAACTGTATCACATGAGTTAAATATAAACTCTTCATAAATGGGCAACCAAAAGGGCATATTGTATCAAAGAGAAGTTTTAGACAAGGTGGTCCATTATCACCCTATCTATTATTCTCAATATGAGAGCTTTTATTGCAATTCGTAAGGAGGAACAAGAAAAGCAATTAACATGTCTTAAAATAGCTAGAGGAAGTCCTGCAACATCTCACTTTCTATTTGCAGATGATAACTTATTTTTCTGCAAAGTAAATAAGGAGGATTTTATAGTCATTTAAACGGTACTCAAAAATTATTAGAATGCATCGGGACAACAAATAAACTTTTCAAAGTCGTCTTTACAATTTGGTAAATAAGGTTCCAGAGGTCACACGTGAGGAAGTGAAAGATTTACTTGAGATAACAATGATTGGCGGTATGGAAAACTATTTAGGTATTCTAGAAAGTTAAGATGGACCAAAGACCTAAATATTTTGGGTTTCTTAATGAAAAGACTAATAATAAATTGAATGTTTGGACGATTTCTTTCTTACAAAAGGACGAAATGAAGGCCTTATAAAAGAAGTAGCATCACTTATGTCTACACATGTTATATCATGCTTTAGGTAACAAAAAACGGTGAAAATAAAATTAATAAGTACAATAGCAAATTTTTGGTGTAGTAGTAGTGGAATATTAAGGGTATGCATTGGTAATATTGAGATAAAATATGCAGTGATAAGTTAAATGGAGAACAGGTTTTTGTGCTCCAAAATATTTTAATATTTTTTAATTTTCAAAATAATTGTGGTGACTGATAGTGAAGCCAAAATCTTTATTTGCATAGGTTTTTCAAGGGAGGTATTATCGAACATACTATTTTGATCAAATAAAATCATACTCGTCATCATATGACTTGGTAAGTATGACTTTAGCTCACTTTCTTGTTAAAAAAGCTAATAAAAAAGTGAGTACAAGGAACTCTATCGCAATATGGAATGATCTTTGGATCTCCGCTACTCGGTCGAGGTCAACACTACCAAAACAACAAAACCTATTTCTGAATTCCTTACTCATTGTGGATAACTTATTTATCTGGTGGATCATACTTGAAATATGCATTTTATTACGCCATATATTCACTCGGATGATATAAAAATTATCTAAAGTATGGCGGTCACTCGTACCTATACAACATATACATATGGATATAAGTATACAATATCGGGGAGGTAAAAAGTGAAAAAGGTTACATAAAGAAAAATTATACACTGACGTGAGACCATTTCAAGAGTTTTAAGAACCAAATACTAAAGTAGTTTTGGCTTTCACTTGGAAGCTTCAATGCTCTGCAAAGTTGAAACATTTTCTTTGGCAAGAAATATCAGGATGCTTATCTGTTACCAAGAATTTAAGATCAAGGGGAATTCAGTGTGATCTACAATGCAATGTATGTGGAGCGGAGGAGGAACCAATAAATCACGTCTTATCTGATGTCCACCAGTAATTTAAATATTGGCTCTGTCAAATATTGCTTTTTACCTAGGGGTGTTTCCAATATCCTCGACTTTTTTTGAAGCATGAATTATCTATTCTAAAGACTTTCAAAGGATTACATTTCAACTATTTTCCATGAATTTTGTGTTATATTTGGAAAAGTCGAAATGACAAGATTTATAAGAACAAAAAAAAACATTCAAGAGATTTTGAGTGTAATATAAATATATGGTGCAATGTGGGTCGAAGCACAACTAAATGATTTAAAAATTCCAGAGAATAAGTATCTTAGTATCTTTCACAAACAGGTTAACAAAAGAAAATGTGTGATGGTGCTATGTAGATGGATTGTAGACTAAACAAGATCAGTTTTCGGGACAAGGATGGTTTTTCAAAAGACAAGATGATGAGGGTAATGAATATTTGACGAAGCATATGGCCTTTGCATGCTGAATGTGAAGCTTGGATTTGAGTTATGTAATACATAAAGATCCTATAGTTCTTGGAAATATTTTTGCAACAAATTGTTCACAATTCCTGAAGATAGTGTCTACACAATAACCAACTTTCACATCCCACATGGAGAAAATTCAACAATGTTAGGGGTTCTTCTTTCACTTTACAATATAACTTATTCTAAAAGAAAAAAAAATCATTTGACGAAAAAAAGAAATAAAAAACTTATTCTAAAATCTAGGAAAGACGATGGCGAACAAACATGCACAAAATATTCAAACTTCTTCCATCGTTAACTATTTTAATCATGTATCACTACTTAGCTTTCTCATTTGGTAACTATTTCAAAGTAATTTAGTTAAGAAAACGAACGTAGGCAATCTTTTAGGTCATTTTTCTTTCAATCATAAAAACATGCTCTTGATGGTGGCTAAGAAAATCAACAACCTTCTCTAATTTTCGTTTGCTTTTGTCTCTTTTGTCTTGTTCTTCAACAAAATTTTATTAATTTGTATAGTCGGTTTAGTCCGGTTTAGGATGGATTGTATTTAGTAGTGGTTTACTTTGGTTAATGTAATTGTATATAACACCAAATGTAACCGATCATTTTGGAAAAAGAAGAATTCATTTCTATTTCTCTAATATGGTATCAGAGCAATACTTTCGTTGCGATCGTTGATTCTTCTTCTCGTTTCCTCGTTCTTTGTGTTTTTCAGTCCAGATTCACCTCGCGATCGATAATCTATCAATAGATTCTTATCTTTTGAGCTCAATCGGATCGTAATGGTGAGACGTGGCGCAAAACCGAAGAATCGGAACTCTAATGACGAAGATCTAGGTTCTGAGATTCGTACGAGATCATCGACACCGAATCCTGATGAACCTGATGAAGTTTCTGTCAAACCACAACAATTTCGAAGCTCGGGAACTCGAGATGGATCTAGTTCTCTACCGATGCTCGCGGAATCATACGACAGTACTCATAGTCCTTTCTTCCTTCATTCAGCTGATCATCCAGGTCTATCTATTGTCTCTCATACACTTGATGGAACGAATTACAATAGCTGGTCTATAGCGATGAAGATTAGTCTTGATGCAAAGAACAAAATAGGATTTGTTGATGGATCTTTGGTTAGACCTGCTGTTGATGATAGATATTTCAAGATATGGAGTAGATGCAATAGTATGGTGAAATCGTGGCTTCTGAATGTGGTTAATAAGGAGATCTATGATAGCATTCTTTACTATGAGGATGCAGCTGAAATGTGGGATGATTTGTTTAGGCGTTTCAAAGTTAATAATCTACCAAGGAAGTATCAACTTGAACAGGCAGTTATGACACTTAAGCAAGGTGATTCTGATCTATCTACATACTTTACAAAGAAGAAGACATTGTGGGAGCAGTTAGCAAACACCAAATCGTCTCTTGTGAATAAGTGTAATTGTGATCATGTAAAGGAGTTGCTTGAGGATGCTGAGACAAGTCGGATCATTCAGTTCCTTATGGGATTAAATGATTCCTTCAATAACATCCGTGGTCAGATATTAAACATGAAGCCTCGCCCACAACTGAGTGATATATACAACATGTTGAATCAAGATGAGAGTCAGAGACTGATTGGGAATAATGCCAGAGGATTGTCAGCTCCTAATGCTTTTCAAATGCGTTCTGCGTCACTAGATAATGGTCAGATTATGTTGACGCAGGGAGGCTTTCAGAAACCAAAATGTTCCCACTGTCACAGGATTGGCCATATGGTCGATAAATGTTACAAATTTCATGGATATCCACCTGGACACCCACAAAGAGGCAAGCAGAATAAGCAGACATTGAGTGCTAATCTCACAGCTCTTGGGAGTCAAGAGTCTCATGTGAAGGAGAGTGATAACAACATGTCGAAAGATCAGATTCAGCATATGATTGCCTACTTGAGTGGTCAGCTTCAAGGTACATCTGTGACCACACCAGAGGTGAACAGTTTCAAGCTCCAAATCCCTTGTCCTACATCCGAAAGGAACTTTGCTTCGACTTCAAACTCTGTGCCGTCTATCTCTCAATTGACTGGTACTTTCCTCATTTTCAAATGTTCCTCTTCTATTGACATGTTAATTTCATCTACCTCTAAAGAAACTGATGTGTCTCTTAGAGCTTGGGTGATAGATTCAGGAGCTAGTCATCATGTGACTCATGATAGGTCTTTATTCTTAGAATACAATTCTCTAGATAAGACTTATGTTACTCTTCCAAATGGTCATACCGTCAAGATAGAAGGAACATGATTTATTAGGTTAACTGATGCTATCTCTCTCTATGATGTTCTGTACATTCCAGAGTTTAAGTTCAATCTTTTAAGTGTCAGTGTGTTGACTAAGACATTGCATTCTTGTGTGAGTTTCACTGCTGATGAATGTTTTATTCAGGATCGTACTCAGGACCTGATGATTGGTCAAGGAACTGAAATGGCGAATCTATATGTTTTAAATTTACCTAGCTCGCATGACATTCTTTCTTTTCAAGGTATGTCCACTGCTTGTTCTAGTTTTCATATAGATTCAACTACTTGGCACAAACGTTTAGGTCATCCCTCAATGTCTAAGATTGATCTTTTGTCTGATATATTGACTTTACCTAAGCATAAACGAAATAAAACTCATGAACCATGTCATGTTTGTCATCTTTCTAAACAAAAACATTTGTCTTTTGCATCTCGGAAAAACATATGTACAAAACCTCTTGAATTGATTCATATTGATACATGGGGTCCTTTTTCTGTTCCAACTAGAGAAGGTTATCGTTTTTTCTTGACAATCGTTGATGATTTTAGTAGAGCTACATGGGTCTACTTACTGAAACATAAATCTGATGTTTTACATGTGTTTCCCGGTTTTATTGCGATGGTAGAAACTCAATATAACTTGAAGTTGTGTTCTGTTAGGTCTGATAATGCTAATGAATTGAATTTTACTGAACTTTATCATCAAAAAGGCATTAAAGCATATCATTCTTGTCCTGAGACTCCGGAACAGAACTCGGTAGTAGAGAGAAAGCATCAGCATCTATTAAATGTTGCAAGGGCTCTTATGTTTCAGTCTGGTGTTCCTTTAGAATTTTGGGGGATTGCGTCTTGACAGCTGTTTTCTTGATAAATAGAATACCTTCTAAGGTCTTAGAAAACCAGTCTCCTTATCAGAAACTCACGTCTAAAGTCCCTGACTATAACAGTTTGAAAACTTTTGGCTGTTTATGCTATAGATCTACGTTGTCTAGTCATAGAACTAAGTTTGATCCTAGAGCTAGAGCTTGTGTCTTCTTAGGGTATCCTAATGGTTACAAAGGGTATAAGCTACTAGATATAGAGACACATTCAGTTTCTATTTCTCGACATGTCATTTTCTATGAGGATATTTTTCCCTTTGTATCCTCTAACATCACAGAGGATGCAAAGTTTTTCTTTCCTCATGCCCCTTCTCCTGCAAACTTTGATAACTCTCATACTTCTTCTGATACTCATCTCCCAAAAGATGAGCTATCTTCTCAGGTTTTGATTCCTTCTGAATCAAAATCTCTTCGCCAACGTAAAATGCCTACTCATTTGCAGGATTACCATTGTTATAACTCTTCTTTTTCCCCTAATAATGTTCATATTACTACTCCATATCCCATTACCAAATATCTCTCTTATACTTCTATATCTGCGCCTTTTCACGCCTTCTTAAATATCATCTCGAATTCGCCAATTCCACAAAGTTATTCAGAGGCAAAGAAGGATAATGTATGGGTTGATTCCATGGACTTGGAGATTGATGCTTTTGAACGAACAGAAACTTGGTCTATCACTGAGTTACCTCCGGGAAAAGAAGCAGTTGGTTGTCGTTGGATCTACAAGATCAAATACCTTCCAGATGGTACAATAGAGAGAAATAAATCAAGACTTGTTGCCAAAGGATACACTCAACAAGAGGGAATTGATTTTCTTGACACCTTTTCTCCTGTTGCAAAAATGGCCACAGTGAAGATTCTGTTGTCTCTTGCAGCTAAATTGAAGTGGACCTTGACACAACTTGACATTTCTAATGCGTTTTTGAATGGAGACTTAGACGAAGAGATTTATATGAAGTTACCTCCAGGATATTCAGAGTTGAGAGGAGTTAAAGTCTCACCTAACACGGTATGTCGTCTTCACAAGTCCGTTTATGGTTTGAAACAGGCCTCACGACAATGGTTTGTTAAGCTATCCACAACGTTGCTTGGTTTTGGATTTGAAGCATGTACGGGAGATCATACAATGTTTGTGAAGTTTCTGGATGGTAAATTTTTGGTGATATTGGTGTATGTAGACGACATACTCATAGCCAGTACAGATGATGATATGGTGACTGAGTTGAAACAGAAGTTGAGTGCTGCTTTTAAGCTTCGGGATTTAGGAGCCCCTAAGTATTTTCTTGGTCTCGAGATAGCAAGGTCTACTGCAGGGATCTCTGTTTGTCAGAGAAAGTATGTTCTTGATCTTCTAAAGTCTACTGGTTTCTCTGGATGTAAACCATCTTCAGTGCCAATGGAACCTAATCAGAAACTATCCAAAGCTGATGGTCTCTTACTCGATGATGCGACACAATATAGGAGATTAGTTGGGAAGTTACAATACTTATCTTTCACCAGACCAGATATTGGTTTTGCTGTTTCTAAGCTAGCTCAATATTCTTCAGCACCTACTGATGTTCACTTACAAGCAGTGCATAAAGTCTTACGTTACTTGAAGGGGACAATTGGTCTAGGTTTGTTCTATGGTTCAGAAGGGAATTTTGATGTTAGAGGTTACTCTGACTCGGACTGGAGCGCTTGTCCTGATTCACGGAGATCAGTCACTGGTTATGCGATGTTTGTGGGTGATTCTCTTGTGTCATGGAAGTCGAAGAAGCAGGACACCGTTTCTTGCAGTTCAGCAGAGGCTGAATACAGAGCGATGTGCATGGCCACGAAGGAGCTAATATGGATTGTCAAGGTCTTGACTGATCTTCATATCCCTTTTACCCTCCCAACATATCTCTACTGTGATAATACTGCAGCATTACATATTGCAAGTAACCCAGTATTTCATGAACGTACCAAACACATAGAGAATGATTGCCATAAGGTTAGGGAGAAGATTCAAGATGGATTCCTTAAAACGATGTATGTAAGGACAGGTGATCAGCTTGCGGATGTCCTTACTAAAGCATTCTATCCTACTCCATTTCGAGAAAACATAAGCAAGATGGGTTTGCATACCATTTATGCACCTTCATCTTGAGGGAGGCTATTAATTTGTATAGTCGGTTTAGTCCGGTTTAGGATGGATTGTATTTAGTAGTGGTTTACTTTGGTTAATGTAATTGTATATAACACCAAATGTAACCGATCATTTTGGAAAAAGAAGAATTCATTTCTATTTCTCTAATAAATTTGAGCACGAGATAATAAACAAAAAGAAATAGCATTAGATATTTGTTTTTTCCTCATTACTCCACAGAAAATGAATTAAAAACCATATTGAAATCTAAAGCCATCAATAGATCTCCACGTGGGAACAATTAAGACCTACCGACAGTTTGATATATAATTGACATAATCAAAGGCACTCGACAAATGACCCACATTGATTTTCTATGCGTGTTGCAATTCCAGTCGAGGTTTCAGACGTCAGCATGCCAAAAACATTAAGACGCAGTTGGTTCAATAATCTAGATTTTTTTTTCTTTTAATTTTTTTAAATTAATAAAGAGAATTTTCATGTTTACACACAATTAATATTATTTTTATTTTTTATTTTTTATTTTAATTAAAAAGACATTTTTACAAATACCATTTTTATTAAAAAGAAAAGTTATTATAAATATTTTTTTTCTTTTAAAAAATAAAATAAAGTTTGTTAAGATTAATATAAAAAGTGGTAGTAGAATGTTTTACTTTAGGTAATTTCCAATAATCAGTACTCTTTTACTAATAAAATACTAGTGTCAATATTATTACCAACTATAAAATGATCACCATACCTGTCTTTTCCGTCTATTTAATTGAAGATATTGCCTGTAACGTCAGTTTTGGGAGTTGGGTTTGTTGTACAGTCTCTCTCTCTCTCTCTTCTCTCGTCTGTCTTTGCAAGCTCTCTCATATGGCCGGCCTGAGATGGAGAGAGTGGTGGAACACGATGGCGCTCCCCACGCGGCGAATCTGGAATCGTTTCACCGTTCGCGTCGGATTCCGCCACAGCGGTAAGCTCCGATTCTCCCTCTCTGTTTTTGTTTCATCGCTTTGAGGCAACAAAACGTAAAGTCATTTTCGAATTCCTCACATGATGTTATCAATTTCTTCTGTTCTTCTAGAAACTGTCGGTGGAAATTTTAGTGTCTTATTATAACTGTAGGTTTTGTTCAGTAGGATCAGAATAAAAATTCAAAATTTCTTGTGTTGCAGGGCTCTTGAGGTTACAAAACGACGTGAGTTCTTGCGAGTACGAAGACATTCACATCATGTGGAACCTGTTGCACAAGATCAAAGATCCGACACCCCCACGAGGCGCACGGATCCAACAAAGGAATAAAGCTTGTTGGAATCTCCTCGGTTCATATCTTTGCCAAAGATTCTGATTATATAACCTAAATAAATTCCAAACCATAGTTGTAATTTGTGAGAGCCTTGACGACGGGTACCCTGCAAGTGTGGTGAGGTTATTGACAAATTTCGCAAAAAAATAATAAAATCCGAGTATGAACAGTTTTAGTTGGCACATTTCCATGGCATGCCTCCCTCTATGTAATATATGAGTATTATCATCAATCACATGAGTGTTATTGTATATAAGATATAAACGCTTCCATATTTTCGATGATACTATGCTTATTTGTGTGTTTTTCTGAATTTGCCCATTTTTGACACTCAAACATTAATTAAGATAACAAGGTAGAATACAATGATACGATTCATTTTCGAAACATTAAGCCGACAGATTACAAATCTCCGGCAACAAATCCCGCGATACGGGAGACGATTAAGGCTAAGAAACATAACTGAACAACTAGTTCCAATTAATTTCGACCAACTACAAGACGAAGCTTCAACAAAGAACAACACCAGACACAACTAGAGCTCACTAGAACTAGAAATAAGCTTAAAGAAGTACTAAACCCCACCCAATCTACTGGCAAGAGGAAATATGAGCTGATTCCTTATCTATTGCTTCTAACACTGACTCCCAGAGCAAGCAGCACCACAAGAACACAAACCCGAACAAACCAACAAGGGTATAGACCAATCTTCTTATAGTAACGAAGCCACAAACTAAAAATCAAACCGGCTTCACTCTGCAGCTAGAACGAAGGTGAAGAGGAAAAGACCTGAACAAGGGTGAAGACGGTACATAATCGGCGACAACATACCAAAAAAACATCAGTTGAGACACGCGCCGACCATACCATGAAACTCCGACCAGATATGGAGGCGAGGAGAAATGGATCTGAACACCACAAACCTGCACAAGAAAAGCTTGATCTACAAAAGCAGAGGCAAAATAAAACACCCCAACCCAAAAATCTTTGGAATGCCTTTGAAAATTTTAAGTAAAAATTTGAACCAACTTTCATCAAGTAAACATAATAAAACGCTGCAGCTTTAATAATAGAACTGACTTTAGATGAAGTAGACAATAAGATCAAGGTTCATAAAACTCCTATAAAGTCCCTCAAGTTTATGATACCATTTTCCGCGCTCGGATCCAAACAACTACTGCTCACCTACATCACAAACATACAAAAGTACTTAGTGAGGATGCTCAAAACCACCCATATACAACCCGTAACATATCAAGCTACAACAGTGAATTCTTTTCAAGCAATCTATCATTGCATTCCTTTATATCAACCTAACATTTTGTTCCATCCTATTAATTAACCATTTTTGTTTAAATAGATGTCTAACTTTACTTGTACTCATTCTCGACCCGAAAGTCACTTACGGGCCGAAGCTAATCATACACAGCCTGTAGCCATCATGCATGGCACAAAGCCAGTCGACCTGTCGGTCACTCATATGGCCCGAAGCCACTCTACATGTCAGTCAGTGATGTGGACCGAAGCCACTCGACCCTGAAGGTCCCTCACAACCAAAGCCAACATATGGCTTGAAAGCAAAATACAACTTTACACCTTTTTACAGCTCGAAGCCAAATCATACTTTCCTTACTTATATTTGTTCGTTTAGTTCCATACTTTCCTTATTTAATTCATATCTTAACCTTTTTCCTTAACATTTTTCTTAACATTTTCCCTTTAACATACCAATCATTTTAGACAAAATCCTACGTTTTCTTATAAATATTTTCATTCAACTTTACTATCAATTCACGCAATCTAGCATGCCATATCATAAGAACATTCGTCGATCACTGAAGATCACTTTGCAGAACAAAGAACAAAATTTCCATAAAACACATCTTTCATTCATAGAACCTAGCATACTCGGAACTAACTCAATAGAAACTACACTAATAGGTTGCCACAAATTACATCCTCACATTAATTGATCTTAAAAGATCGAAGACTATGAACTTAGCTGCATTTTCCGGCGAAGATCTCAATTCTCACTTCCCGAACTCTCTCTTTAGAACTACGTTCTTGCTCTTACCTCTCTCTAAGACTTCCTTTTTGAGTTGTGTCTAGAATAAGAATTGGGCGTATGTTTTTATACTAATCATGGTCTTGCTCATCAAGACAAAAATTAATTTTAGTTTCCTTTTGGTTTGGTCAAAACTTGTCCTCGAAAGTTTAACCAATCTTTACAATTCTTTCCTTATATGACTCCCAAAGACCCGGTCTTCCTTTTGTATAATCATGTCAATGATGACTAGTCAAACTTGCATTACCTTGAACTCGCATTCTCGAATGACCAAACTTTTCTTAATTGGTTCTGCGGTCTGTTGATCCCTTGCTTAGACTTTGATCGCTCTATTATCAGTTAATCACCATTTAGTCTAAGTTAATAATGCTTTAGTTAACAAGGACATTCGATAGTTAGAGAAAAAGATCAAGTTCTTATTCCATTCATAATGAATACAAGCGTTCTAATACTTAGAACAAATTTGCCCTCTTACAAATAAGCCTCGTCCCTATTTATTCGTTAATAAATAAAAGTACTCCGGAAGAAGGTCGCTACAACTCTCCCCCACTTAAGAGGAATTCATCCTCGAATCCACATCCACCATCTGCTCATTCACTTGGGTCTCAAATAACTCTGGATACTCAGCCCTCATCATGCTTACAGGCTCTTTTTTATTTTCACGTCCCATCACGCTCCCATGCTACTTCAACCATATGAACTCTCTTCCTCCTAATTTGTTCGTCTGGAAGCCTTGTCACTTTTATGTGTTTCACATGAGTTGGCAGACCAGAACCAAAATCTTCCGGTGGATGTGAGACAATTTACGTCGGATCCCTTACCACCTTCCTCAATTGAGACACATGGAACACATCATGGAATGGATGGAGCTCGTCAGGAAACTCCAAAGATAAGCAACTGGTCCAATCCCTTCCATGATTTTAAACGGTCCCATATACCTTAGTTGCAACTTCCCCATCTTCGCCGTCCTATCCTTTCCCTTAAATGTCACTCTCTTCAGGTAAACCATCTCTCTCACTTGGCATTCCAACCCCTTCTTTCTCTTGTCCACATAGCTCTGATCTTGAGACTTTTTCATTTTCTCCTTGACAAACTTAATCCTATCTTTCATTTCTTTTTTCACCCCTGGTGAAAGTCTTAACCCCCTCCCACATCTAACATAAGGGGGTTCAAAATGACCGACCATACAAAGCCTTATACGGTGACATCTCGATATTCGAATGGTAACTGTTTTAATACACAAACGAAGCTAATGGTAAATGCTTCTCCTATAGTTTACCCCAATCCACAACACAAGCCTGCAATGGATCCTCCAGCAAATAGATTTTCCTATATGATTTCCCATCCGTTTGTGGGTGGTATGTTGTGCTCATTTGCACCTTGGTTCCAATGATTTCTAAAATGCCAACCATAAATTTGAAGCAAATCGTGGATCCCAGTTTGACATGATGCTAACAGGAATACCATGAAGTTTCATAATCTTCCTCATGTAGAGTTCAACGCATTTATCCACACCATCTGACATTTGGAATGGATTAGCAATCTACTATCACCCATACTGAATCCTTGCAGCCGTTCGTCTTTTGAAACCCGCACACAAAGTCCATTGTTTTCATATGTCACTTCCACTCAGGAAATGGTAAACTCTGCAATAAGCCACTCAGGACATGATGCTCTACTTTAACCAATTGAAATGTCAGACATCTGGCCACCCATCCTACTACATACCTGACCGATGGTAGTACCGCTTAAGGTCATGGTACATCTTTGTCTCTCTTGGATGTATGGATAACTTAGATTGTTGTGCTTCCATTCATACCTTGGTTTCCAATGATTTCTAAAATGCCAGCCAGAAATTTGAAGCAAATCGTGGATCCAAGTCTGACATAATGCTAACAGGAATACCATGAAGTTTCATATTCTCCCTCATTTAGAGTTCAACGCATTTATCCACACCATCTAACATTTGGAATGGAATAACAGTCTACTATCACCCATACTGAATCCTTGCAGCCCTTTGTCTTTTGAAACCCACACACAAAGTCCATTGTGTTCATATGCCACTTCCACTCATGAAATGGTAAACTCTGCAATAAGCCATTCCGGACATGATGCTCTGCTTTAACCAACTGACATGTCAGACATCTGGCCAGCCATCCTACTACATCCCTGACCAATGGTAGTATCGATTAAGGTCATGGTACATCTTCGTCTCTCTCGGATGTATGGAGAACTTAGATTGGTGTGCTTCCATTCATACATTTTCTCTCAAATCCTTATCGTTTTGAACACATACTCGTCCATGAAAGAAGATTGTCTCGTTATTAGTCTTCCAATTCCTCCAGAACACCCTCTTCAATCATCTAAACCAACACCACAACTTCCCTTTGGGCCAATCTTATTTGAGTCAGCAGGACAACTTGATTTACCGTTTCCTTGCCTAGATGAACTAACTCGTCTGCTAACACAATAACCCGCAACATTCCCAACATCAAAATCAACCCTTCCACTTACTTCTCTTCGGAGACACTCGCCTTTCGACGACTCAGTGCATCAGCTACTAAGTTAGCCTTTCCTAGGTGATAGGTATCTCCAAATCATAATCAGACACCATCTCCATCCATATTTTGTGGCTTAGGTTCAACTCGAGCTGGGTGAAAATGTACTTAAGGTTCTTGTGGTTTGTAAACACCTGACCTTTTCCCCATACAACTATGATCGCCAAATCTTAAGTGCAAACACAATCGCTGCCATCTCCAAATCATTAGTGGGATAATTCTCTTAGTACTTCCTTAACTTTTAAGACGCATAAGCGATCACACGCTCTTCTTGCATCAAGACGCACCAAAGTCACATCTTTGATGCATTACTGCAAACCACATAAGCCACTTCGTGGGGGCAATACTAGAACCGGTGTAGTCATCAGTCTCTCCTTCATGTTCGCAAAGCTTTTCTCACATTCTGCTGTCCACTCATACTTCAAATCTTTTTTTTTTCAATCTGGCTAATGGCTTAGCCAGACTTGCAAAGCTTTTCATGAATCAACAATAGTACTCTATTAATCCAAAAAAATCTCATGTCCTTTGTTGGTGTACCCGACCTTGGTCAATTTGCAATGACCGCTACCTTCTCGGAGTCTACTACAACTCCTTTTCGGAGACCACATGACCTAGGAACCCAACCCGCCTTTGCCAAAAACTGCACTTGATTATCTTAGCAAATAACTTTGGCTCCCTTAGCTTCTCCATTACAACCCTTTGGTGCCCTTCATGTTCCTCCAGGCTTTTTGATAAAGCCATTATTTCATCAATGAAGATGATCACAAACTCGTCTAGAAATTCATGGAACACCCTGTTCATCAGCTTTATGAATGCAGCTGGAACATTGGTCAATCTGAATTACATAACCACAAACTCGAAGTGGGCATCCGTTTTTTTGAATGTTGTCTTCCTCACATCTCCCTCTGCAATGGGAATTTAATGATAACCTAATGCCAAATTAATCTTTGAGACCAGGATGCCCCACTGAGATGATCTAGTAATTAGTCTATCCGAGGTAACATGTACTTCTTCTTAATCGTTACTTGCCACGATTGTCGATGCATAAACATAATCTTCCTTCCTTTTTCTTGACGAACAACATTGGTGGACTCCATGGAGAACTACTCGGCATGATGACCCCTTTCTTTATGAATTCCTCCAACTTTTTTTTTTTGTTTTTTTCAGCTCGGCCATCTATGTTAGAGCCATGCGGTAAGGAGCCTTTGATATTGGAACTGTTCTAGGTTCCAACTCTATTGTGAAAAACTCGTCTCGTGGTGGAGGTAATCCAGTGAGCTTTTGGAACACGTCCTAAAATTCATTTATACTGGAATTTCACTTAACGCCACTTCCTGCTCCGTACCCGTAGTGATGGTTACCAAGAACGCTTCCCATCCTTTCTCAATCATCCGTTCTGCCCCTAACACCAATACCATTTGAATCTCATACTCATTCTTCTTCCCTTGAAACACCTCCTCTTCTTGAGTAAAGGTCACTATACACTTCTGGCTATCCAAGTTAGCTTAGTAATGAGCCAACCAGTTCATTCCAAGACTCGCTTTGTACCTTTTGACTGGTAACACAATCAGATCACCCAACATGTCCACATCGTCCACAATGATTGACAAGCCTCAGTATATCGATTGCGGTTTAAGCATCAGATCACCTGCTGCTTAAACCATTATGATGCTTTCTTCTAGTCTATCCTTAGACGTCCAACACTCGACCACTTCAGGATGCACAAAGGAATGTGACGCTCTAGAGTCGAACAAAGTTTGGGTTTCAATTTCCACAATACTAATTATCTCTACATAACCATTCACACATTCCCTACACTAAGCATAACACTTAGGTAACAACGTAGATAAGTTAAAGTAGGAAGCTTACCATCATTTGGTTTACTGCATCCTCCACTCCTATAACGTGCAGCCTTGCTGCTACGTTCGGCCTCTTGGCAGCTGGTAATGGCTCGCCCTCTGGCCTCTCTCCATGGACACGACCTTGTTGTTGTCCATCAATCACTGCACATTATCTTGCAATATGCCCTTCACCACCAGATGAAACCGTTTCCACTGCCACCTTCTGGACAGTCCTGAGATTGGTGGCCTGCATTACCACACTTGTAACATGCACCAGTACCTTGGAGAGACACTATGCGGTGTGGCTTTCCACACATCCTACACAGTGGCACCACACCAACTACTTGGTTCCTAGGGCGCATCGGCCGAGTCATTGCTTGGTTCCTCTTTTAATGGTCATGTTTTGCTGCTTCCTCTAGCCCACTCTCAACCAAAGCCACCTTTTCCACCAACTCTGGAACTGTTTGGTAATCCCAGTTCACCATCAAAGTCATGAGCTTGGGTTTCATCCCACGCATGAACTTTTCGATGAGTCGTTGCTCATCATCCATTTCTTGTCCTGCATACATCTTCAGCCTACTGAACTCTTACTCATACTCACGTACTGATTCCGCCCCCTGAAGAGGCTTCAAGAAAGATATTTGTAACTTGATTTGAGCCTCAGTCAGAAAATACTTCCTAGTTAACTCGGCCTTGAACGAGTCCCAATCATGTATCCTTGTGGGATCTTCTACGAAGCACCCCTTCCCACCACTGATACGCATCACCTTCACGGAAAAAAGACTGTGAGCTTCTTTTTGTGTTCCCCGAGGCAATGCACCGATAAAAATTTGGGTTCCAAGCGACTCTTCTACTCGTCCGCCTCCATTGGCTTACATTCACCACTGAACTTCAGTGTCTAGAGATTATTCATCTGATTCTTCATGTCCATGTAGCCTGGTGCACGCGGTGGCAGTGGTTGTTTCTTCACCCAGTTCACACCATCTCCCTCCTAAACCAAAGCTGCCACTGGGAGTTAAAGCCTTTGGAATATTTGCGTAAAGAACGCATGCATCATCGGCATCATATTGTCCATCACCGCATCCATGGGAGGAAAACCAGGTGGTGGAGGTGGTATCACATTCTCAGCATTCGCTGCTGCATTTGCTGCCGTACCAGCAACACCCACATCACCTGCTGCACCAGCTTCCCCATCGACCCTAGTGCTAACCACGTGGGTTGCATCCACGCCATCTTCCTGACTGCTTCTCACGATTCTCCTAATAATGGCCATTTGCATCGATACTTAAGTTAGCTCACATAACACCTAAACATTCAACAATTTTCTTAGCCATTATGCTAAGAAATCCACTTCTAACAAGCATTCACATAAACGCGAGACTTAGACAATCGGTATGTTCCACATGTTCCCACAAATCCCATTTCCAAAAACGACCTGCTAGGACAAAGCTGACTGTTCGACCCTGCTCTGATACCAAATTGAAACACTTCAAATAAGGAAATCTTTGGAAATTATAATTAAAAATTTGAACCAACTTTCATCAAGTAAACATAATAAAAGCTGAAACTTTATTAATAAAACCGAGTTTAGATGAAGTAGACAATAAGATCAATGTTCATAGAACTCCCATAAAATCCCCCAAGTTTATGATACCCCGTCTCGATGGTCTTCATTGTCTCGCACTCTGGTCCAAAAAACTACTCCTAACCTGCATCATAAAAGGAGGCATGAGCATACAAAGATACTCAGTGAGGATGCTCAAAACTGCCCATATGAAACCTGCATCATATCTAGTATCAATAATGAATTCCATTATGGCAACCTAGCATTTCATTCCATTCTAGCAACCTAACATTTCATTCCATTCTAGCAACCTAACATTTCATTCCATCCTATTACTTAACCATTTTTGTTTAACTAGACATTTAACTTTACTTGTACTCATTCTCGATCTCGAAGGTCAATTACGCCCCAAAGACAATCATACACGACCCGTAGCCAATTATCGGTACATAGAAATCATGCACGGCCCGAAGTCAATTGACGCGTCGGTCACTCATAGGCCCAAAGCCAACCGCCCAAAGCCACTCGACCGCGGAGGTCCTTCATGTCCAAAGCCAACATACGGCCCGAAGCCAAAATACAACTTTATACCTTTTTATGGCCCAAAGAAAAATCATACTTTCCTTACTTATGTTTTTTTTTCAAATAATACCATATTTTCCTTATTTAATTCTTATCTTAACTTGTTTCCTTAACATTTTTTTCCGTTAACATGCCAATCGTTTTAGATTCAATCCTACGTTCTAACATTACCATTTTCGTTCAACTTTACTATCAAATCACGCAATCTAGCATGCCATATCCTAAGAACACGAAGAACGTTCTTCGATTACTGAAGTTCACTTCGAAGAACGAAGAACGAACTTCCCTTAAAACACATCTTTTATTCACACTACCTAGCATATTCAAATCTAATTTGATAGCAACTAGACTTACGTGTTGCCATGAATCACATCCTCACCTATATTCATCTTAGAAGATCGAAGACTCTGGACTTAGCTGCGTTTTCAGGTGAAGATTCATGTGATCCTCCTTGCTCGAACCTCACTTCCCAAACTCTCTATATCAGACTTCTTTCTCGCGCTGACCTCTCTCTAAGACTCCCTTTTTGATTTTTCCCTAGAATAAGAGCTGGAAGTCTCTTTTTATACTATTCATGGACTTGCTCGCCAAGCAGAAAATTAATTGCAGTTTCCTTAATTGGCTTGGTCAAAAAAATTCTCAAAGGCTTGAACAAATCTTTACAATTATTTCCTTATATGACTCCCGCTGACCCATCCTTTTGAATAATCCTGTCAATGATGAATAGTCAAACTTTCTCTACTTGGAACCCGCATTCTCGAGTCCTTGAGGACTATCTTCTATGTAAGCTCTTCAAGCGTTCACTAGATAGAGATGTTTCATATTGGCTGAAGAAGTTACCACCTGGATCTCTTACATATTGGGAAGACATCAAGAACATCTTTGTGCGTAATTTCCTTGATGATACGCGATCTGAAGAATTGAGGAATAGAATTGATACATTCACACATGAGTTTGCAGAATCATTCAAGAGCTTCTGAATCAGATTTGATGTGATCATGGACCAGCTTACCAAAGAGGGTAAAGAGATCTTAGACGAGCCACATGATGCCACAATGCACCAGCAGCCTGGTGATGATGCTTTGACCATTCCAGAAGGTCCCATGACCCGTTCCAGAGCCAATAAACTCAAGGAGACTGTTGTAGGATTACTCACTTCACATCCACAACAAGAAGAAAGTCTTAGACAAGGTTTGATGGTCCGAGATATCTTGTTCACCATTCAAGCTATCTCTACATCAAGCTGAGCTAGTGTTTAGGCAAGACAATTAGTGTGTGCTCTTTTCCTTGCTTTTGGTTTTGTCCCACGAGGTTTTCTGGAGGAAGGTTTTCAACGAGGCCACGCCTTGTCTTATAAATCACCTAGGCCCTATCTCGGCCCAAGACTACTAGAAGACTATCCATTTTATCTTATGTTATTTTTAAGACTATAGTTTTATGTTATATTTTGGAAAACCTAGAGCTTGTTCTTTGGTTTCTTTTATTTAAGGGTTTCCGCAAACCCTATTGTACTCAAGCAGTCTTTTATCAAAAACCCTATTTCTCTCTCTCTCTCTAGTTGGCGAGTTGAGTGTTTCTGGTGTGTAATATCGAGAGTCTAAGGGTGTCTAAGTTGGTGTGTCATATCCGATTTAGTCATCTGGAGTATCAAGAGATCATCCATCCCTCTTGTGTCACCATTCAATCCACAAACCTTGAAGAACTTGAGTCTCTGATTCGTTCCTGCAAGGATCTATCCTCTCATCAACCAAAGAGGCATCCTAGGCGTGTGTAATGTGGTATCAGAGCAACTTTGGTTAGGGAAGTCTCGTTTTCTCTTTAAATCTTTTTTGTTTCAGCCGCAATACTTCTTAATAATCTTGAGCAAAAGTAGATCTAGGTTTGTTTAGGGCTGCTCGAAAATTACTTAGAGTTTTAGCCGATTTTGTGCACTTTCCTTTTTGGTTTCTTCTCGTGATTACCTTGAAATATTTACTGGTTATTGTGTTTCCTTGGTGCAGGCATCAATGGGAACCGAATCTGAAGAAGAAGCCGAGTTGGTCCGGAAGAAGTTACTCATGGAAGCCATGACTGCTCAACTAAACCAATCCATGGTAGCTACAATGACTGAGATGATGAGGACCAATCTCAATGAGCTCCGCAAATAGTTCAGAGAGGAAGTAAGGTGAGCTACTGGACAAGGACACCATCGTGAGACTAGAAAGGAAGAAGGACGCAACCCAACTAGACAAGAGCATGCTGGCTCTGAAGAAACTGATAACTACTATGAGCACATCAGTTCCTCATCAAGACAAAGCCAAAGGAGGCAGAGACGTGGACAAGAAGGAAGGACAAACCAGAGAGATGAGCTTGCTGGTTTAAAGATCAAGATACCCCCTTCCATGGGAAAGCTGATCCGGATGCCTATCTTGAATGGGAGAAGAAGATTGAGCTGGTCTTTCAGTGTAAGCAGTACACAAATCACAAGAAGATCCAGATAGCTGCTACTGAGTTCTACGACTATGATTTAAGCTGGTGGGATCAGTATGTTACCAACAGAAGAAGGAATGGAGAGGAACCAGTTGAAACATGGCCAGAGATGAACTCTATCATGCGCAAGAGATTTGTTCCAAGTAATTACCATAGAGATCTTCATCAAAGGCTCAGAAAACTCACCCAAGGCTCAAGATCAGTAGAAGAATAATATCAGGAGATGGAGCTACTCATGCTAAGGGCTAGTATATCTGAAGATAAAGAAGCCACAATGTCAAGGTTTCTGTGTGGTCTAAACTGTGATATACAAGACAATGTTGAGATGCAACATTATGTGGAGCTAGAAGAGATGTTACACAAGGCTATTCTTGTGGAACAACAGCTTAAGAGGAAGGGACATTCGCGAACCAGCTTTGGATCCAACCGGTTACACAACACCAAGGAAGAGAAGCCAACGTACCCTAAGGAGTCTAAGCCATACCAGAGAGAAGGCAAGCCCTACCCAAGGGAAGAAACCAAACCGAGTAGCATCCTTGACAAGGGCAAAGGCAAGACTGAGGCTTCTAGTTCCAGAGCTCGGGATGTCAAGTGTTTCAAGTGCCAAGGACGAGGTCACTATGCTAATGAGTGTACCAACAAGAGAGTCATGATTCTTCTGGAAGATGGTGAGTATGTTTCAGGAGATGAAAGCACCGAACCTGACCAAGAAGAAACTAAGGAAGAGCATGAAGAAGGACCGGTCCAAGGGAAGCTGTTAGTAGCAAGAAGACTCCTAAGCTTGCAAACAAAGACTGAAGAACTAGAGAAAAGTGAAAACCTGTTCTACACAAGGTGCTTGGTCCAAGGAAAGGTTTGCAGACTTATAGTTGATGGAGGTAGTTGTGTGAATGCTGCTAGTGAAACAATGGTGAAGAAGTTGGGTTTGAAGGTTCAGAAGAACCCAAAACCTTACCGGCTACAATGGCTTAATGAAGAAGGCGCCATGAAGGTCTCTAATCAAGTTCTAATTCCCTTAGCCATAGGAAGATATGAAGATGAGGTCTTGTGTGATGTCTTACCTATGGAAGCTGGTCACATACTTCTTGGAAGGCCTTGGCAATCTGATCGCCGAGTCATCCATGATGTTTTCACCAACACGCATTCCTTTGAGTTCAAGGTCCGCAAGACTGTCCTGGTTCCACTGAACCCTAAGGTAGTTCAGCATGATCAGATTCAACTCCAAAAGAAGAAGGAGATTGATCTCAAACCGGCTGGAATTAAGCAGCCAAACTTCTATGCAAACATGGGTGATATCAAAGGAACTCTCTACTCTAAACAACCAGCTATCTGACTTGTGTTTAAAGAAACTCTTTTGAACTTAACAGATCCTACACCGGTGTATCCGAGTGACATGGTTTCTCTTTTGCAGGAGTTTCAAGATGTATTTTCAGAGGACAATCCCATTGGTTTACCTCCCTTGCGTGGGATTGAGCATCAAATAGACTTTGTTCCAGGATCTACACTTCCAAACAGGCCAGCTTACAGAACCAATCCGGTTGAGACAAAGGAGTTGCAAAGACAAGTAGAGGAACTCATGGAGAAGGGCTATATCCGAGAGAGTTTGAGCCCATGTGCTGTACCAGTGCTCCTTGTGCCTAAGAAGGATGGTACTTGGCGCATGTGTGTTGATTGTAGATCAATCAACAACATCACAGTGAAGTATCGCCATCCTATACCTAGGTTAGTTGATATGCTTGATGAATTACATGGTTCTTGCATCTTCTCTAAGATAGATTTGAAAAGTGGTTATCATCAGAATAGGATGAAAGAAGGAGATGAATGGAAAACTGCCTTTAAGACTAAGCATGGTTTGTATGAGTGGTTAGTTATGCCATTTGGATTGACAAATGCACCTAGTACATTCATGAGATTTATGAATCATGTTCTTGGATCATTCATAGGCCTCTTTGTTGAGGTATACTTTGATGACATCTTAGTAAATAGCAAGAACTTTGAGGATCATATAGAACATCTTAGGGCTGTTCTTAATGTGTTAAGAAATGAGAAACTCTTTGCCAACTTGAAGAAATGTACTTTTTGCACATATAACTTGGTCTTTCTAGGCTTTGTTGTGACTGCAGATGGAGTTATGGTGGACGAGGAGAAGGTTAAAGCCATCAAGAACTGGCCAAACCCAACCACAGTAGGAGAAGTGAGGAGTTTCCATGGGCTTGCTGGGTTTTACAGGCGTTTTGTGAGGGACTTTAGCACCATTGCAGCTCCATTGACTGAAGTAATCAAGAAGGATGTATGATTCAAATGGGGAGAAGCACAAGAAGCCGCATTCCAAACCCTTAAAGAGAAGCTTACTCAATCACCTCTCTTAATGCCACCTGACTTTACTAAAACCTTTGAGATTGAATGTGATGCCTCAGGGATTAGAATTGGTGCTGTATTGATGCAGGATAGGAAACCCATCGCCTACTTTAGTGAGAAGCTTGGAGGAGCCACTCTCAACTATGCTACATATGACAAAAACTCTATGCTTTGGTGAGGGCCTTGCAAACATGGCAGCATTACTTGTGGCCCAAGGAGTTTGTCATCCACACTGATCATGAGTCCCTAAAGTATCTCAAAGGGCAGAGTAAGCTTAGTAAGAGACACGCAAGATGGGGTGAGTGCATTGAGACATTTCCATACGTGATCAAATACAAACAAGGTAAGGAGAACATAGTTGCTGATGCACTATCTCGGAGGTATGTTCTCTTGACCACTCTTGATGCTAAGCTACTAGCTTTTGAGCAGATTAAAGACATGTATGAGACCGACCTTGATTTTAAAGAAGCTTATGTGTCTTGTGAGAAATTTGCTGCAGGGCATTACCTAAGGCAAGATGGATTCTTGTTTTTTGATAACAGGTTGTGTGTGCATAATTGTTCTCCATGAGATCTATTTGTTAGGGAATCCCATGGGGGCAGTCTAATGGGACATTTTGGGATTGCCAAGACCCTTAAAGTTTTGCAGGATCACTTCTACTGGCCACACATGAAAAGAGATGTTGAGAGAATCTGTGGAAGGTGTGCTACTTGCAAGCATGCTAAGTCCCAAGTCCAATCTCAGGGTTTGTACACTCCTTTGCCAATTCCTCACCATCCTTGGAATGATATATCTATGGATTTCATTGTTGGATTGCCTGGAACTAGAACCGGAAAGGACTCCATATTTGTTGTTGTTGATAGGTTCTCTAAGATGGCATTTCATAGCTTGTCATAAGACTGGTGATGCATTACATGTTGCTAACTTGTTCTTTAAAGAGGTTGTTTGTTTACATGGCATGCCTAGGACTATAGTCTCTGATAGGGATACTAAGTTTCTTAGTTACTTCTGGAAGACTCTTTGGTCTAAGCTAGGTACTAAGTTGTTGTTTTCTACATAATGTCATCCGCAAACTGATGAACAAACTGAGGTAGTTAATAGGACTCTAGGAACACTCATGCGTGCATTCATCAAAAAGAACTTGAAAACTTGGGAAGATTACTTACCTCATTGTGAATTTGCATACAATCATACCATGCATTCTGCTTCTAAGTATTCTCCTTTTGAAATTGTTTATGGGTTCAATCCCACCTCTCCTTTGGATCTAATTCCATTACCTGAATGTGAAAGGGTTAGTTTTGACGGTAAGAAGAAACCTGAGATGGTCCAACAAATACATGAGAAGGCTAGACAAAACATTGAACAGAAAACCAAGTACTTGAGAAGCAAGCCAACAAAGGAAGGCGTGTGCAACTCTTTGAAGTTGGTGACAAGGTTTGGCTTCACATAAGGAAAGATAGGTTCCCCAATGAGAGGAAGTCCAAGCTGATGCCAAGAATTGATGGACCCTTCGAGATCATCCACAAGATCAATGACAATGCCTATAAACTTGATCTCCAAGGTAAGTATGATGTGTCTAATAGCTTCAATGTTACTGACTTGGTTCCTTTTGTTGTCGATGAACCAGATTTGAGGAAAAATCCTTTTCAAGAGGGAGGGGATGATATGATCATGGACCAGCTTACCAAAGAGGGTAAAGAGATCTTAGACGAGCCACATGATGCCACAATGCACCAGCAGCCTGGTGATGATGCTTTGACCATTCCAGAAGGTCCCATGACCCGTTCCAGAGCCAAGAAACTCAAGGAGACTGTTGTAGGATTACTCACTTCACATCCACAACAAGAAGAAAGTCTTGGACAAGTTTTGATGGTCCGAGATATCTTGATCACCATTCAAGCTATCTCTACATCAAGCTGAGCTAGTGTTTAGGAAAGACATTTGGTGTGTGCTCTTTTCCTTGCTTTTGGTTTTGTCCCACGAGGTTTTCCGGAGGAAGGTTTTTAACGAGGCCACTTGTCTTACAAATCACCTAGACCCTATCTCAGCCCAAGACTACTAGAAGACTATCCATTTTATCTTATGTTATTTTTAAGACTATAGTTTTATGTTATATTTCCGAAACCCTAGAGCTTGTTCTTTGGTTTCTTTTATTTAAGGGTTTCCGCAAACCCTATTGTACTCAAGTAGTCTTTTATCAAAAACCCTATTTCTCTCTCTCTCTCTCTCTAGTTGGCGAGTTGAGTGTTTCTGGTGTGTAATATCCATAGTCTAAGGGTGTCTAAGTTGGTGTGTCATATCCGATTTAGTCATCTAGGAGTATCAAGAGATCATCCATCCCTCTTGTGTCACCATTCAATCCACAAACCTTGAAGAACTTGAGTCTCTGATTCGTTCATGCAAGGATCTATCCTCCCATCAACCAAAGAATCATCCTAGGCGTGTGTCAAGATTCAAGTCATATAAGAGAGACTGTCCATACCATGGATTCAACGAGGTACATCTGCTTAGTACCTTATTCAGAGGCATCGCTGTGGCTTATTAGATGGCTCTAGACGCTGCTATTGATGAGACTTCCACCACTCGGAATCCAGAAGAGGCTGTGAGACTTATTGAGAACTTGACATCTAGGAATAACACCAAGAACACTAATTTGGAGGAAGATATCGGCTGCTATCCTTGGTAAGGAGAAGAAGAATTTAGTTAAGGCCAAGAAGGACAGAGTTCACAAGCTTCTCAAGAAGCAGGTGAGTTTTGCAGAAGATGTAGAGGTTGTTGATACCGCCAGTGACAAGGGCGATGAAGATGATGTGATCTACATCAGTGGTACTAGTTTTCAGAAGTATGGGAATCAGAGTGGAAGCATGAACTCCTAAGGCACTGGTCAGAGGGGTAACTACAACAAGATTTCACAGCACCAAAGATTTTACAGCAAGAATAACATCAGTAACTTGAATTATGAAGCTTCTTATTACCAGAATTTTCCACCAGCAACTCAAGGAAGCTAGATATAGAGTATGATTGATCAGGTTCTTGGAGGTCAGCAGAAGTTGACAGTGCATTTCAATGGGAAGATGCTATATACACCACCCTGAATGACAATTTCGAAGCTCTCAATACTCACGTGAAGAAGTTAAAGACTCAAGTGGTTTAGAATAGTGAAGTTGTGAGAAGGCAAAAAGCACTGATTAAATGAAAAGGAGAGGCTGGACAGAGACCACACAAATGCACTGATTAATGATGATTTCTGGCAAGTGGTGAAGGATGAGAAACTCCAAAAAGGAGAATTTCAAGGCGAACGTTCTATGTCCTTTGGCGGTACTCATTGGTGTCGAACGAAACCAGAGATAGACTATCATTCGATATCCAAAACGGATCGACGACAGACATCAAGGCCGAGCACTGATCGACATCCCATGGTGAGTCCATAAGATCTTGTGAAGCGGCAAGCATTGATCGACATCCATACATGTTCCTCGATCGACACTCATCAGTATCTAACGATTACGATTGCCAAGCATTGATGTAGAAAGTCTGAATGCTTCAAGACACTCATCTAAGACATCAACAAAACCTACATGGGACACTAAACAGCAACATGAAGATGCACCCGAGCCTATGATCATTGACCAGGCTACAAAGGAATAAGTTTCTAAGAGAAATAAGAAAAAGGTTCCTAAGCATCTTAGAAGAGAAGTTAATGAGAAAGAGCTGGATAGTTTCACCAAGAGGATGATGAGGATTCCTATGAACATGCCGTTCGATGAAGCGTATTGGGACCACCATTATGGATGTTTTTAGAGAGATAAAATAGAGAGACGAGGACATTGAGTGTATATTCCATCAGATCAGAGATAACCTTAAGCATAGGATTACATTGAAGAAGAAGAAGAATGATCCTTGGAAGTTCGTAGTTCCTTGCATGATTGGAGGTCACAACTGCCCTAATGCCCTCAGTGACATGGGTTCTTCAGTCAGCATTATGCCCAGGTCTATGGCTGAGCAGCTGAGTCTGAAGATAGAAACCTTCTATCGAGTTATTCACTTTTATGGATTGCTCCAAGGCAAATTCAGAAGGGATTGTCATAAACCTTCCGTTACAAATATGATGCCCTAGTTCTAGTAGATTTTCCTATTATTGATATTCATATAGATTGATATTCAGATTGACTGAATTTCTTCTCTATTACTTGACATGGACTTCATGGCTACTGTAGGAGCTGTTTGCGATCTGAAGACAAACAAGCTATATCTGTTTCTTATCAGTGTGCTGATTTATATGACCCTGTCCAAGTGGTCAAGGGAAACACACCCTATATTGAGATAGGAGATGATCCAGCGTATGTTGCAGTTTGTTATTCTAATGTTGGCGCATAGTATGATGATGGAGAAGCAGTTATCAACACCCAACCAGAAGCATCGATCAACAGTCCTAGAATTCCACCTAAGGAAACAATCAATAAAGTAACATCTGAAGAACGTGAAAACGAATATGAGGCATCGATTGACACCCAATATCCTCCATAAATATACATCCAAACATTTGGAGTTGTCATAGATCAGATGGGGTGCGAACATGCAAAATATGGGAGGATCATCAATGTTTCCAAGAAAGACATAGCAAACATTCTGGAGATGACTCATGGTTCAAGAAAGGTCTACCTCAGTCTACCACAATATGAGGGTCATCTTAAGTTAGAGAACCCAATTTGGCCAACACCTGAGATTTAGAGAAGAGAACAGATTGAAGAGATGACAACTGACATCTACATAGCTCAAGAGAGGACGTTTGATGAGTTCTACAAGGAGATTGATGCAATCTACTATCCTCTCAACAACAACATTGGATAAATGAACAAATATACGGAAGAAGTACAATTGAAAGAGGATTACACACATGAGATTATCCAAAGACAGCAAAAGCAAAGAACCAAAGGATAAGAAACCATCAAAAACTTTGTAGGCACCTGGTTCGAGATGAGCAGAGAAGATGTGGATATTTGTATTCTTACAAGTGTTCCATTAGCTTCATGCTAGTCCAAAACATCAAAACGTCCAGCTAGAAACTATAATAAGCGCTTGATTGGAGGCAACTCATTTAGTAAGTTTTAAATTAGTTTTTTTTTTTCGTTTTTACTAATTTTTTCGTGTTTAATTTATGGGCATTTCTCTAAAATAGACATTTTTAAGTTTTTGTCACAAAAGCGTCCTCAAAAAATAAAATGACCAAAATGTTTTATTATAGAGGCAAAAGACTCTTATACCTTAGATATATAAATATAAATAAATAAAAATAATAAAATAATAAAATATGCTTTAAAATTCGATTTTTTATTAATTTTTTTTTTCAAATTTTCTTTTTGAAACAATTTTTAATTTTTTATTTTAAAACTCACTCCCAAAACCGCACCCGTTAACTCTAAACCATAAGTCTAGATTAGTTAATCCTAGGGCATAAGTGTATATTTACCTCTTTTATGGAACATTTTGGTCATTTTGATTCTTGGAGGCTATATTTGTGACAAAAACATTTTTAGGGCTACCCTAGGGTATTTTTCTAAACCTATTGCAAGTTAAAAAAAGAGACTCGAGGAAACGCAACTGCACAGAGCATCGACCAACACATGATCACTGCCGATCGACGTACCAACCCGAGCATCAATTGATCATCAATTAATTGTGTTGATCGACACTCAACTGTGTCGATCGACACTCAACATCAACGAGCAGGTATACCATTTTTCTTTGTTGAATTTCGTGCTTATGATTTATTTTCCCACCAATCTGAGACTGTATAACACTGGGTACAATGTTGTTTAAATCTGGTGTTTTATTTTGAGTTATATTTTTATGTTTATTTTATTAAGTTTTTATATAGTCAAGAATGAGATTATGATTATTTTTAAATTTTACTTATTATCTAACCACTCTATAGCATCATTCTTAGATTTACTGACCACATAGTGTACTAGAGATACCAAAGTGGATCACCAGTCATATCCACACTTGATGAGAATATTTGAAGGAACCGAAGCTTACCTCCAACCTAATAGAACTTAATTTACTTGCTTTAGAGTTTGGCATACACTGGATTTAATTCCTTTTGCATGCCTGGAAGGTAAAGTCTATGTGTTTTTGGTTACCTTCTCTCTTTCTCATCGACATATATAAAAGAAAAGATTGAGATGATTTCCTGAAAGATGTAGAGGGGTAGGTAAATTACTGATGACCCCATTATTCTAATTCAGAAAGGAATGATCACACATTGTGGAAGCAAGGGGTAGATACATTATTGATGACCCCACTATTCGCCTACACTTTGTCAAAAACAAAAGAAAATAGAAAAGAAAGAAAATAAACAATTCTGACTGTAGCAGCGTCATTGATTCATTGGAAGAAAAGGATTCAGAGAAGAGAGAAAGAGAGAGGAAAGGGATCAGAGAAGGTTGTCTGTGTGTTCAGATACTTGCTTGACTAAGAGTCCATGCGTCCTTTGATCGATACTCCCAAGGTAAAGCCTGCACTTTTTATATGTAAGAAATGAGGTTTGTAGAGGGTTGAGTCAGACAATATTAGCTAAGTTTTTGGATATAGTGGATTTGGTTTCTAATCTAGGGTATAGTATATAAAGTATGTCTAAAGTTAGCATTGATTCGATATGGCTGCAACATTGCAGAGGTGAAGTAGTGAGTTAAAGGTTGTGTGTCCCTGCGATTTCAAACCTTTTTCAGATAGAGATATTCTTTGGAGAATTGATATGTTATGGATTCTACCAGTTTTCACCCACAGTATACGTGCTTTTTAGATACTATTATACGTTTCTGGAGTCTGTTTTAGAGTTTTTAGGTCTACGTATGTTCTGAAGCAATGTGGAGATTATGGAGATTTCTAGAATTTAATGATGAGGAAACTCGTAGATGTTGAAGAATCAGAAGTCAAAGTCGAGATTTAGGAAGTGTGTCGATCAACTACTATTGATCTGAGAAATAAAGAAGACCGATGGAAAATAGGATTGGTCCGTACATACTTGCCATACAAGGCAGTCCGTACAACCTTGACTTCCAAGCAACTAAACCCAAACCTAGAGTGACTTGGAAGGCAAGGAAACATTGAGACTCGACCAACTTCACTTAGAAGCAAATTTGAAGCACAAAATGGAGAAGATATTCGTTGTAGAAGTCAGAGGCAAGTTGGGATATTTAAAAGTTTAAAGTCACATGTTCCATTTAGAGGAGAGAGGACCATGGAGGCGTTTGTGAGGGGTCACTCTCACTCTCGATGAGAACACAATTGTTTAGTATAACGTTAAGAGATTTCTTGTCTTTAAATATTGTAAACTCAGGCAGATATCAAACCAAGGAAATATAATCCTTCTCTTACTCTCTTTCTCTCTCGTGACAAACATAATTCACCTCTCTCTCTCTTCTGTATTCGAATCAAACTATCTCTTTCTCTAAGTGTTCTTGAGCCTTGTTCTTCATTTTCTCACATGGCATTATAGCTCTTAAGCTCCTGAACACCAATTTTATTCCGGAAATCTACTACTCTAAGCTTACACTTTCTTTAGTACGGTTTACTTTCTCTGTTTCACCTCGCAAATTCTTTCTATCTAGAGGGTAATATAGCTTGTTCTTGGCGATTTTTCTCAAATACTTAGAAGTGTTCACTCTGTTATGTCAATCTCACTTCATTTCCTGAGATTATACCTTGTTTCCCTTTGGTTTCTATTTTGTCAATTCTTGAAAATTCAAATTTTCCTCTTGTCGCCTCCTTTTACCCACTGGAAAATAGCAAGTGAAGATGGAGCGGCACAAGACAATGATTATTTCGGTTACTCTTAAGGGTCTTGACTACTTACTCTGGTCAAGATTGGCCAAGACAGCCCTTAATGGTCAAGGTTTATGGGAGCACATCACTTCCAGTGAGGCAACAAAGCAGATTAGCCAAGGAAAAGATTGCAAGGAGGTTGTAGTGACGGATGAAGGCAAATGGATTCAAGAAGATCTCATGGTGCTGTTTGGCTTACAAAGCTCTCTTGACATCCCCATTATGGAGGCATAATCCAACTGTGAGACAGCAAAGGAGTTATGAGATACCTTACAAAAGGTATATGACAACACTTCAAATCTTAGCAGAGTGTTTTTGAAGTAAAAAGAGCCATCAACAGTTTGCATCAGGAGGATATGTACTTCAACAAGCACTATGGGAAGTTCAGAGCATTGTGGGCTGAGCTTGAGATGCTGAGGCCAAGCACCACTGCTCCTATCATCCTCATTGAATGGCATGAGCAAGACAAAGTCTTTGGACTGCTGCTACTCTTAATCCAGTCTTCAATAATGTTATCAAACACATTCTGAAGTCTAAGGAACTTCCGAGTCTTGATGAGGTGTGTGCTCAACTCCAAAAGGAACAAGGGTCAGATGGGCTATTTGGTGGAAAGGGAGAGCTGTCTACAAACCAGGAGTAGGCGTGTGACTTTTGAACATTGCAAGAAGAAAGTTTACTCCAATAGAAACTGCTGGATCCTCCACCCTCACCTAAGGCCACTCAAGACCTCTCAGGCCAGAGCTAATGAAGCAAGAACTCAGGGTACACCCATGCGCATAGGAGAAGATGGGCGAGCCATGGTCTCAACCTCCCATGCGGTTGGATCCACCTCTCAGGACACTTCCCAAATTCCTCCTGATGACACACTGATCCGCAAATCAGACATTGAGGTCCTTATAAAGTCTCTCAATGCAAACTCTTGTAACATAAACAATAATGCTTTAAACTCTATCCATACTGCATTTCAAACTGCCAGGCCTTTGATTATTGATTCAGGAGCTTCCCATCACATGATTAGGGATGCTAGATTAATTAGTGATGTTAAACCTGCTCTACGTATTGTTGTGATTGCAATGGAGATAGAATACCCATTGAGGGAATGGGGAATCTGAAACTGTTTGATAAGGAGTCTCAAGCTTTTTACATGCCTAGTTTCACATCTAACTTACTATTTGTTAAGAAATCAACTAATGATCTAGATTGCAAGGTTATTTCAGTCATAATGATGTTCGCTTTAAGGATATAAAGACCAGTAAGGTGCTGGGCAAAGGTGTGACCGAAGGAGAGCTCTATTTTCTTGAGGACACCAAGCTTAGATAAGATTACTCTTGTGCTTTTAATTCTGCTTCTGTTTTAGCTAGTGATGTTTATAGCATGCTAGATTAGGCCATCTCACTCTCGTGCCTTAGGATTGATGTTACGTAATCTGTCTTTTAAGAATGAAAGTTGTGAGGCTTGTATTCTTGGTAAACATTGCAAATCAGTTTTTTTCCTAAATCTATGACTATTTATGAAAATTGTTTTGATTTAGTACAGTCTGATGTATGGACTGCAACATGTGTATCTAGGGAGAACCATAAGTACTTTGTTACTTTTATAGATGGAAACTGAAATACACATGGCTTACCTTGATTCAAACTATAGATACGGTATTAGAAGCCTTTATCTACTTTCAGAACTATGTATCTAACCATTTCAATTCTAAGATCAAAATTTTTAGGTCAGGTAATGGTGGAGAATACACTAATCAAGCCTTTAAACACCACTTAGCAAGACATGGGATCATACACCAAACAAGCTGTCCATATACACCATAACAAAATGGATTTGATAAAAGGAAGAATCGCCATCTTATGGAGGTTGAAAGGAGCATGATGTTCCACAACAATGTCCCTAAGAGGTTCTAGGGAGATGTTGTGGTCTCATCATGCTACTTAATCAATAGAATTTCAACCAAATTCCTTCAGGATGTTTTTGCCTTTCTGGTATTAAACAAAATCAAACCTCCAATCGATCATTTGTGTGTATTTGGGTGTGTTTGCTATGTCCTGACACCAAGGGAACAAAGAAACAAACTAGAGGCCAAGAGTGTAAAGGCCATGTTTATTGGCTATTCCCACACACAGAAAGGATACAAGTGTTACTCACCGGAATCAAGAAGAGTGTTAGTCTCAATGGACGTAAAGTTTGTGGAATCCAAGGGATACTATGATGAGAGGAGTTGGGACGAACTCATAGACCTCTCACATGGACCCTCATATAGGGAAAATAACCTCAGAGCTATTCTGGAGAGCCTAGGTATCAGTCATTCTCGGACCAGTGAGGATACAAAGGCATCTCCCACAACACCAGTTGCTGATCAGCCTGGTCCAGTTCCACCAGTTGTTGAGCCAGTCCCACCAAGTGATGAGCTAGTCCATCTTGATCATGAGGGGGGGGGGCAGTGAATCTGAATCACAACAACAACAAGAGGATTCAGCTCAAGCACATGATCAAGATGAAAGGCATGAATCTGAATCTGACCATTCTAGTGAGGACTTAAATCAAGGAGAGAATGAAGTTACTGTGGTAGAAGAGCAGCAGATTCAACCATTGAGAAGAAGCACCAGATTGGGGAAAGAGCCTTCTAATTGGATCAACACTAGAGTGTACTTCAATAGTAATGCAGTGGCTCTCCCCATACAAGCAACATGCTCATTTGCACATTACCATCAAGAGCATGTGGTATTCATGGGCCAAGTGGATCATGAGTATATACCTAGGTCTTATGAAGAAGCAATGGAGGATGATGAATGGAAAGAATCTGTTGGTCATGAAACCAAGGCGATGATAGACAATGACACTTCGTATGAATCCGAGCTTCCAAAGGGAAAAAAGGCAGTGACTAGTAGATAGATTTTCACCATCAAGTGCCTAGCCAATGGGAAACCAGAAAGAAAGAAGACTAGGCTGGTTGCAAGAGGCTTTACCCAAACATATGGAGAAGACTACAATGATACTTTTGCACCAGTAGCTAAGTTACACACAATAAGAATCATCCTCTCTCTAGTAGTCAACTTGGAATGGGATCTTTGGCAAAAGGATGTGAAGAATGCATTTCTACAAGGAGAACTAGAGGATGAAGTCTACATGCGTCCACCACCAGGTCTAGAGAATTTAGTTAAGCCATGGAATGTTCTAAGACTCAAGAAGGAAATCTATGGACTAAAGCAGTCTCCTAGAGCTTGATACAACCTTAAATGGGAGAGGGCTTAGAAAATCAGAAGCTGATCACACCCTCTTTTAACTCACAAGTCAGCAAGGTATTGTGGTCATACTCATCTTTGTGCATGACATAATCATCACATGGAGTGATAAGGAAGGTATCAAATCCATTAAACTCTTTCTTAAATCTGCTTTTGACATTAAAGATTTGGGTGAGTTAAAGTACTTCCTTGGGATTGAAATATGCCGATCTAAAGAGGGGATTTCCATATCTCAAAGGAAGTAAACTCTTGATATTTTAAATGAGGCAGAAACCCTTGGAGGTAGAGCAGCCAAGACTCCTCTTGAAGATGGGTACAAAGTCTTGCGTGAGGGGGAGTTTGAAGATGAGACATTTGAAGATGTTAAGCTCTATAAAATAATGGTTGGGAATTCGATCTATCTCACCAACACAAGACCAAGACCAGATATCTGCTTTGCTGTGAATCAAATTAGTCAACATATGCAGGCTCCTAAGGTTCACCATTGGAACATGGTGGAAAGGGTCATGAGGTATTTGAGAGAAGCTCTGGATCAAGGTATCTGGATGGGTTGCAACAAGAGCACATAGATTGTGGGTTACTCTGATGCGGATTGGGCTGGTGATAGAGTGGACAAGAGGTCTAAAACAGGCTATTGCACTTACATTGGAGGAAACCTTGTCACTTGGAAGAGCAAGAAGCAAAAGGTGGTGTCGTGTTCAAGTGCTGAGGCAGAATATAGGGCAATGAGGAAGCTGAAAAGTGAGCTCATTTGGATCAGAAACCTACTACTAGACTTGGGCATTGAGACCACATCTCCCATCACCATGCATTGTGACAACCAGGCTTCCATTCATATTGCATCAAACTCAGTGTTCCATGAAAAAATCAAACACATTGAGGTAGATTGTCATAAGGTGAGACAAGCTATGGAGCAACAAATCATTCTACCTTGCTACACAAGAAGTGAAGACCAACTAGCTGATATATTCACCAAGGGAGCAAACACAAAGGTCTGTGAGTTCATCCATTCGAGATTGGGGCTCATGGACTTAACCAGATCATGATCCTCTCAACCATGAAACATCTACTCCTTTTCCTTAGTGTGTTTTTATCCCATTGGGTTTTTTTTCACACTAAGGTTTTAATGAGGAATGTTTTCATGGTTTCCAAGCTTGTCCAAATCTTTTGGCTCAAGGTTCAGGGGGAGTATTGATCTGAGAATAAAGAGGACCAATGGAAAAAGGGTTGGTCCGTACATACTTGCCATACAAGGCAGTATCTACAACCTTGACTTCCAAGCAAGTAAACCTAAACCTCGAATGACTTGGAAGGCAAGGAAACATTGAGACTCGACCAACTTCACTCAAAATCAAATTTGAAGTTCAAAATGGAGAAGATATTTGTTGGAGAAGTCGGAGGCAAGTTGGGATATTTAAATGGTTAAAGTCACATGTTCCATTTAGGGGAGAGAGGAGCAGTGAGCCGTTTGTTAGGGGTCACTCTCACTCTCGATCAGAACACCATTGTTTAATTTTTCTTAAACTCTTTCTTGTCTTTAAATATTGTAACCTAAGGCAGATATCAAACCAAGGAAATATAATCCTTTTCTTACCTTCTTTCTCTCTCGTGACAAACCTAATTCACCTCTCTCTCTCTTCTGTATTTGAATCAAACTCTCTCTTTCTCTAAGTGATCTTGAGCCTTGTTCTTCATTTTCTTACACCTGCACCTTGTTGGTATCGATCGCCAGTGATGCGAGTAAATGAGCCGACTTGTTCGTGACCGACTTGAAGCCCATAAGTCTCACATAATTACAAGACTACCCATGGTCGGCCTAATACCTATTACTTATGTGCTTTGCCATCTCTCAGGCCAAATACATTCTTTTATATTCTCTTACCACAACATATTATTCTAGGGTTTTTAGTAGTTTGGAAGAGAAGATCAAGACTCTTGCAGATATTTGTATTGGAACTCCATTGTTTCCTAACCTTATTCTACTTATGAATTCTATTCAGATATTTATCATGTTTTACTTGATCAAGTCTGAGTAATTCTACTTGTTAGATTTAGGGTTTTATTAGGATTTATATGTATTGCTAAACATAGAACTGCTAGGGTGAATCCATAAGGATCCTTCATCAGAATTAATCTCATTTCTTGTGCTCTAGAGTAGCTAACTATAGCCTTGAACTTAGGATATACATAAATACGACAATATGATCAATATTTAATAATAATTCTGTTGAGCTAAATTTTTAGATGCATGCGAAAGTTGGTCTATATTAACTTAGTGAACATATCGATTAGGACGGTAGTGCTTGTCTAAAATAGTATCGATCAACACTCTTACCATAGTATCGATCGACACTCGTTCTTTGCTCGCAGATCGACGGTTGGACCAAAAACTTAGTCATCTGATTAGACTCGTAGCGATAGCTGGATATCTAGCTTTAGTATTCGAGTTCTAGGACGGTTTAATAAACACCCTTAGGGTAATTTGACTGATATCACTCATTTTATATATAGTCAAATTAAATATATATCTATTTTAATATCGTTTAAATGAAACTATATATCATAGAAAATACATATTTATTTAAAATTCAAAAATTACACTGAATAAGTGTTGATAATTTAATATTTTAATTTCAAAATTTGCATTGAATCTTTAAAAATGATTATAAATTACTAAAACTATTAAAAGATCCATATTGATTGTTCTATAAATGATTTATTTTTTTCGTTAAGATAAAAAAGATCATAAAACATACGAGTAGGAAACTTTATTTAATAAATAATTATATTAAAAATACTATAAATCTATATTAATATCATTTACATTTAATTATATATTATATAAATGCATAAATATGATTATTTAGATTTATTCACCATAAATGATTACAAATAAATAATAATAATTGTTTAAAAATTATTTACAAAGTATAAAGTAATTTTTATTTAGTTTAGTTTTTATTTGATTGTATATAAATTAGTTTGATTTAATACAATTATATTTCACTTTTGTTTTCTCTTTTAAAAAGTAGAAATTATTTTTAGTTTTATTATTATAGATATAATATATAAAAATATTTAATAAATTTCAAATATGTTCAGTAATTTAGCATCTTGATTAGGCTTATCCTTACATTGAGTAATAAACTTAAATATAGCTTTAATATTTAAATAAAGATTTTAAATATATATTTCTAAAAATAAAATTTCAAATTTCAATATTAAACATATCTCTTTCAATATAAATATATTAATAATTTATATTTCTTTTGGGTTATCGATTTTTTTTAATTCTTTGATTTCACTAAATTTTAAATATATAAAATAAATTTATTTATTGTACATTGTATTTATGATTATGTTTATTCTAATATGTATATATATATATATATTTTAAATGTTTAAATTTTGATTTTTAGTTAATATATATAAAAATAATATATTATTTATTATTTAAACTAATAAAATATAGATTATATTTAAATACAAGTGTTACAAAACAATTTAATAATTAACCTAATGAGTCGACTTAAAGTGGTTTAACAAATGGAAATTCTCAAAAACACCAGTTTTTTTTTTTTTTTTTTTTGTCAACAAGAGATACAGATCACATGGATTCTGTAAACCATCCTGGGAGTTCTGCATCCATATGAACGACTGAAGACGTTTGTTTCCTAGCACTTCTTGCGAGGCTGTCCGCCCTATTATTCGCCGTTCGAGGTATATGAATGATCTCTGAGTGGATGAAGCTGGTTTGGAGGTGCTTTATATCTTCCAAATAAGTTGCAAAGGCTGGCCAATCTTCTGGTTCCGACACCATCTTCACCAGTTGTAAGCAGTCCGTTGCAAATGTAACATGATGCTGATGTAGTTTCCTCACACTTTCCATTGCCCAAATGAGAGCCTCTATCTCTGCATGGAGAGGCGAAAGGGTAGCTCGAATATTCCTTGCTCCCATTAGACCCTCAAAACCTTCTAATGTGCTATACCAACCTTGTCCTGAATAGACGTCGTGTTCTTTCCAGGAACCATCCGAAAAACACCACCTTCCTGGAATTGTGGGTAGAGATGATGCATGAACAGCTGTAGATGGTGCGTCATTCCTGACCATGGAAACCTGAGCTTCAGTCCATAGTAATGCTTCAGTCTCCGCCAGCTTTAGTGTTACACGGGGATCTATATCCAAATTACTAAAGATTTTATTATTTCGTGCTTTCCAAAGGTACCATAGTATCCAGGCAAAATGATGATCCTCCAGGTTCGGCGAAACTCTCCAAAAAAGATGATCCATATTTGTAAAGATGGAACTAGTTGGAAAAGAAACCGGATTCGATGGGATCTTCGACAATGCCCAAACTTGAACCGCAGGAGGACATTCAAAAAACACGTGGTTTACTGTTTCCTCATCTGCCCCACACCGTACACACTGAGTGTCCCCTTTCATCCCTCGTGCACGAAGATTTGTCTTTACCGCTATACACCCAGTAACCAATTGCCAGAGAAAATGTTTCAGTTTCGGGGGGCATCGGATTTTCCAACAATGGGCCTTCAAATCCACAACCGTGGGTCCAATAAGTACCGGTATAGCCCTCTTGTCTGGGTAAGCCCGCTCCACTTGATAACCAGATTTCACAGTATATTTCCCATTCGTTGTAAAATGCCAGCCTTGTTTATCGGTGTTCTGTAACCTGCTTAAGGGTATACTTTCTATAATCTTCACATCCTGGGGGTCAATCCACTCCCTGAGTGCCTGTAAATTCCAAGTTCGGGAATGTCCATTAATGAAAAAATCCACCGTAATATTCGGGTCACTAATATGGTTAATTGGATTTGCTGGTCTCGGGCGAGTGGTTGGGAGCCAAGGATCATTCCATACTGAGATAGAAGAGCCCGATCCCACCCTTTTGATTAGTCCTTTACTAACCAGAGATCTAGCAGAGATCATACTACGCCATCCGTAAGATGGGGAATATGATCTAATCGGGTCTAGGGGTGATGCATTCCTGAAATACCTTCCTTTGAATACTTGAGCGAACAATGTATTAGGTTTCTCAATCAACCTCCATAATTGTTTTCCAAGCATAGCCGTATTAAAATATGTAAGATCTTTAAATCTCAGCCCTCCTACATCCTTTGGTTGACATAATTTATCCCATGACTTCCAGTGCATACCTTTCGTATTCCCCCCTGAGCTCCACCAAAATTGAGCCACTGCACTAGTTAGCTTTTTTGTTGTAGCCTGAGGCAAACGAAAGCAGGACATTACATGGTTTGGTAAAGCCGTAACCACAGATTTTATAATCACTTCCTTTCCTCCCTTTGTAAAGAATTTAGAAGTCCATCCATTGACTCTGCTGCTTAATCTTTCTTGAACAAATCCGAACACCTGTGTTTTCGATCCACCGAGACATTCCGGTATACCCAAATAAGATCCCATGCCTCCGACATTTTGGATACCCAGAATATCCCTCAAATCTTGCCGTTTGGTTTCGTCAATCTTGAAACCAAATTGAATAGAAGATTTCTGAAAATTTATCAATTGACCCGACCCCATCTCGTAATCCTTCAATCTTGAAACACCAGTTTCCTAGTACCATTTTTCATGTTTACCTCAGCACTTTTACCCTTATTTTTAAGAGAAAAACACACTCATAACTCTCGGGTTTAATTAATCTAAAATTTAGGGTTTAGATTTGAGGGGTGGGGTAGGTTTTAAAAATGTAAAATTTAAGATTTTAATTAATATTTCAAAAATTTGCCTCTTAATAAAATGGTATTTATGAAAATGTATATTTAATGAAGGTAAAAATGAAAAGTGCTACCAATAATGTGGTAACATGAAAATTCCCCCATATATTATGATGATCATATACAAATAAATCTAATAATTTTGCAATTTCATTAGATCGATTAGTGAATTAGAGAATAATTCATATAATTAATAAACTAATATATTCACCATTAATTTTTACAAAAATATAAATATTTACATTTTTTATTTTACAATTCTAAGCTAATGTAAAAAATATGTATGTATAGCTATATTATTCTTTTATATTTTATTAATGATGATACATCTAAATTATTGTATTATTTCAAGAATCTTACAAAAATGTAAAACTTCATAAGTGAAATTTGACATATCATAGTACTTTCACTTGTCATGTTATTTTTTTCTTAAGAATGAATGTGGCTAGGACACAAAAATAATTTATAATAACCCACTTCACAAATAATGTTTAGGGATTTAAGGGGAATCATCAAATCTATTGTAAAAGTTGTTGGATCTTTCTATTACTATTTTTTAGTTTATTGGTCCTAAAAATTATTGCAACAATACAATAGCAATATCAATCAAATACACAACATTTTGTCCTGTAATTAACGGGAAAACATAACCAACCAAAATAAATTTAGTAATTTGATTCAGCATACCTTTCCAAAAAATACAAAATCTTTCTTAACACACATGAAATATATCTTCTTTCTTTTGACAGCAAACATCTATTATATTACTCAAACTAGAAATATAGCTCCCGCGCAAGCGCGGGGCCGGATCCGTTTTCTTATGCTTTAAGTGTGTATGAGATTTTGTTGTTCGTATCTTGTCTAAATCTTTGTTTTTTTTGCGTATTGCAATGTTGGAGTCATCACTTCCATTGAGTTCACTTCCGTTTTGTTATGTCTTCAAGTGAAGTGTAATTTTTATTAGAAAACTGAATAAAAATTAGGAAGATTACGACATTAAGTTATGTACATAAGATAGTTTGAAGATCAGGAAGTTTAATCCCTAAAACTTTCTATACTACTTTATGAAAAATTCTAATTTATATGTAGAGATGAAATCTTTAATTTGCTTGTTGACATGGAATAATAATATAACGTCCAGACCGCCCACGGTTAATAGGCTGCCCATGTCCGTGCTCTCGGCCCGTGGATCCCATCCCATCTGACGATCGGTTCGTTAACTTTTCCAAAATCTCCGAATCATTGTTTACTAACCCTACAATCACCACCCGACCTTCCTCGTGTTTTGGATTCACCCTTAGAAAAGACTAAACTGTAATATGATTATATAAAATTTGGTTTCTAGTTTACAAAATCTCATGTAGCTCAGTTGTTTATGTCAGTCAAATAAACATTAAGGTGAAGGGTTCGAATCTCATAACATGCAATAAATCATTTTAAAAAAAATAATTGCGTGGGACCCACTTACTGCTGATGTGGCGGAAGGGGAGAGAGTAAACTCTCCCATTATAATATAGATTTGAGATGGTTTGGGTTACCAGACCAGAATAGAACAAATAATGAATCAAAGCACACTATGCATAAAATTAGCAGTCCTAGCTACAGAGTCTCATTTTGCGCTTTTGGGATGTCACTGATATTGAAGTCCATGAAGCATATCTGCAAAGTCCTTATCGCCTCCAATTCTGTTGCAAAACTTGGCCTTATATGCGGCTCCTTAATCATTGCGATCAGATCCTTGCTATTTGTCTTAAAACTCTGGCATGTCGAATGTTGTAGCATACTCTCCATTGCACATCGTAGTGCATCCACTTTTGTGTGCAAGGCAGTCTCTCGTTGGCTAAAGTTCCACGACCCCATGAGTTGAATCTTCCCCAAGTTATCAATCCAAACCCAACCGCAACTCCTATACTGGGCTGTGGAAGTCCACAGCCATCCACCTTACATATATTATCCAAGCTTAAGACTTGGGGTCCTCTATGTTATGTTCTTGTGAATTTGGGGTTACCATTTCATTTTCATTGAACCATGCTTGACATACGCTTTGTGCATATCAGACTAGCTCCAAAGGATCCTTATCTATTCCTCAAAAATTTTATCATTTCGAGCCTTCCAAATATACCAAATTATTCATGGATAAGGATAACTGCCTAATTTTGTTTGACACTGCTATTCTTCTTTCAGAATAGGTAATCAATATTAGCATAAATACTCGGTAGCGAAAAAATGTTAGGGCTAGATGGTGTAGCTGATATAGACTATTCTTGTGAAGCTGGTGTACATGTGAAGAAAGCTTGAGTAACATTTTATCCTGGTTCACCATATCTTGGAAAAATAATTATCGCATTCATATTACGACGTGTTAGGTTCCTCATTACGGCCACCTATCATGTTATCAATAGCCACATAAGATGGCGTATCTTCTGAGGTGCATCCTCCAAGCAAAGGCTTGAAGCTTGGTTATTAATGACTTCTTCCCAAAGATTTCCACTCTGATTTTGGTTGGATCTTTTCTGAGACAGATTGATAGATGGTTGTTTGATGGTTTATGGGTCTGATGGACGAATTAGGGTTGATAGATGGATGGGTGGAAGGGTTGAATGTATTCTTTAAATACACTAAGGCTGTGGAAAGACCTCATATACTTCTCTCTCTCTCTCTCTCTGGATTCGACAGACCAGCTAGTTTGAGAGTTTGTGGACTGTTTTGGGCTCACACACCTCACAGTCAAGTTGTTCAGAGAACAAAAGAATCACCGAAGACAAAATGAATTTTTAATAAAATGATGATTAATTCAGACAAGAGTTTTGACATGTTTAAGTAGAAAGCAAGGAAACAATAAAATAACATAGATAGGCTGCATGAGCAGCATAGGGAAAATAAATAAGACAAACGCATAAAACAAACTAGTTGTTGTGAGAGACAACTGAGTAAATGAAGGTGGTTGGGGTGATAGTGATTTGGCCAGGTATCTCTTCTTCACTTTCCTGGTTCAGAAAAAAAAGACAAGAAACTTTCTCAATTAGTTTCTTGGATCTAGATCTCATGATTGGCCCAACATCAATTGCAAATGAATCTTCCTTCTGGTCACTGGACTTCTTTTGGGCTGGGAGAGACACATCTTCATTTTAGGTCAGGTCCATATCATCTTCTTCATAATCACTTGGTTGTTGCATCCACTCAGGTTCATCATTAGGATCTTCTAAGGTTGGCTCATCCTGGATTGCATCATCCCCGCCTTCTTTGTAAGGATTTTCCTCCAATCCAAATGATCTGCACGAAAATGAGCTAAGTCAGATACATTGAAAGATGAACTCACAAAATACTTACCTTGAAGATCAATCTTGTAGGCATTGTTGTTGATTCTCTCAAGGACTTTGAAGGGACCATCTCTTCTCTTCATCAGTTTGGACTTTCGTTCATTTGGGAATCTATCTTTCATGAGGTGTATCTAGACCAAGTCTCCAGGGTTAAAGATCAGTTTCACGTCTTCCTTTGTTGGCATTTTTCTCATACTGTTTGTCATTGCTTCAATGTTCTCCTTAACCTGTTTATGCAAATACCCAACAAATTCGGCCATTTGCTTGCCATCAAGGTTAGCTTGTTCTTTCAAAAGCAGAGACAACATATCCAAAGGATTCAAAGGACAAAATCCTTAAAATAAAATGGAGAAAACTTAGTAGCCCTATGAACATAATGGTTGTATTCAACTTCAACATGAGGCAAACAATCTTCCAAAGTCTTAAGATTTTTTTTAATTATTTCACGTAAGAGAGTAGACAAAGATCTATTAACTACTTCAGTTTGACCATCAGTCTGAGGATGAAAAGTAGTAGAAAACATCAATTTCATTCAAATTTAGCCCACAATGTTTTCCAGAAATGACTTAAGAACTTAGTATCTCTATCAGACACAATGGACTTAGAATTCTATGCAAATTAACCACATCTCTAAAGAACATATCAACAATCAAAGAAGCATCATCAGATTTGTGACATGGAATGAAATGAGCCATCTCGAAAATCTATCAACCACAACAAAGATGGAATATCTTCCCTTCCTAGTTCTAGGCAAACCAAGCACCAAATCCATTGAGATATCTACCCATAGTTCAGGTGGAATAGGCATAGGCATATACATACCTTTGGTTTGGTTTGTTGCTTTGGCTTGCTTGCAAGTAGAACACTGATTACACAGCTTCTCCTTATCTTTTCTCATTCTCGGTTTGCAGAAGTGATGCTGCAAACTCTTCAAGGTTTTATCAACGCCACATTGACCCATCAATCCTCCTCCATGTGCTTTCATTACAAAGAGATCTCTCAAAGAACAATTAGGAATACACAATCTTGATTCATAAATCAGAAAGCCATCATTCTTGACATGTTTTTCTAGAGCAACCTTATCACACTTAAGATAAACTTCTTTGAAATCAGGATCAGTTGCATAGTATGACTTAATCTGTTCACACGAAGGAATTGAGTTTCCAAAGTAGAGAGACGAGTGTACCTTCGAGAAAGGGCATCAACAACCCCATTCTCCTTACCTTGTTTGTACTGAATGACATAAGTGAATGTTTCCAGGAACTACACCCATTTGGCATGTCTTTTTGTGATTTTGTTGACCCTTCATGTGTTTCAAGGATTCAGTATGAATGACAAACTCCTTGGACCAGAGGTAGTATTTCCTAGTCTGGAGTGCACAAATCAGGGCATAGATTTTCTTTTATATAGATTGGATAGTCCAGACTTCCACCTCCAAGCTTCTAACTGAAATAAGCAATGGGTTTATTTTCTTGGATCAGAACAACTCCAATACCCACAACAGAAGCATCACACTCTATTTCAAAAGTTTTTACAAAATCAGTGAGCATAAGAAGTGGTGCATTAATCAATTTCCTTTTTAGCAGATTGAAAGCCTATTCTTGCGCTGGACCCCAAATGAAACCAATAGTTTTCTTGATCACTTCAGTGAGGGGTGCAACAAGGGTGCTACAGTCCTTCACAAATCTCCTATGGAACCCAACAAGGCCATGAAAACTTCTTACTTCTCCCATGGTTTTAGGAGTTGGCAAGTCTCTTATGGGTTACATTTTCTCTTCATCCATCTGTAAGCCCTGAGAAGTCACAACAAAACCTTAAAAGACAAGATTATCTGTTCTAAAAGAGCAATTTTTAAAGTTAGCAAACAATACTTCTTTTCTAAGTATATCTAAAACCTTTCTCAAATGTTCAACATTATCATGCAATGTTTTAATGTAAATTTGGATGTCATCAAAGTAAACCACAATAAACAACCCTATGTAAGACCTCATAAAAATGCTAGGGGTGTTTGTTAAACCAAATGGCATCACAAGCCATTCATACTAGCCATGTTTTGTTTTAAAAGTAGTTTTCCATTCATCCCCCTCTTTCATTCTAATCTGATGATACCCACTTTTCAAATCAATTTAGAAAAATAACAGGAACCATAAAGTTCATCTAGCATATCATCAAGACGAGGAATGGTATGTATGTACTTTACTGTGATGTTGTTGATAGCTCGATAGTCTACATACATTCTTGAGGTTCCAACCTTCTTTGGAACAAGCAGTACAGAAACCGCAAAAGGACTGAGGCTCTCTCTGATGTGCCTGTTCTCCATAAGCTCAGTGACTTGTCTTTGAAGATCCAAAGTTTCTACAAGATTGGATCGATAGGCTGGTCTATTTGGGAAGGAAGCTTCAGGAACAAAGTCAATCTGATGTTCTACGCCACAATTGGAGGTAGGCCTTGCACATTCTCTCTGCAAATACATCACTATACTCCTGAAAAATTAAATCAAACTCACTCGAAATAGCCGGTGTAATGTCAGAAGATGAGGCTACTGTTCTTTCGTAAGCAAAAAGAATCATGGCCTGAGCATATATGCTTCCCTTAACTTCAACACTCTTGACAAAAAAACTCGAGTTTCTTACTTTATGTTCCTTGTCAATGTCTCTTTTGTTTTTCAGTTGAATATTATCAAGGTAGATTTCTTTAGGTGACAGTGGAACCAGAGTGATCCTCTTCCCTTGGTGTTTAAAGGAGTGGCGATTTGTGAACCCATCATGCATCACCTTGTGATCGTACTTCCAAGGTCTTCCCAAGAGGACATATCCAACATCCATAGGAAGAACATCACAAAGAACTTCATTTGTATAACTTCCAATGGTGATAGGAACCTCAACTTGTTTCTGGACCTTCAAGTCTCCATCTTCACTAAGCCACTGCAAAGTATAAGGTCGTGGCTGTTTCTGAACCTTGAGATTAAGCTTCTCAACCAGGAAGAGCTCGCCACATTTGTACAGCTTCCTCCATCAATAATCAAGCTGCAAACCTTGTCTTGAATCTTGCATCTAGTATGAAATAGGTTCTCACGCTGGTTCTGTTCTTCTTCTTTTTTCTTCACACTCAAGTTCTCCTAGTGATAAGTAGCTGTCCTTTGACTGGGTAATCCATGCCTTCTTCATCAGTGTTTGCTTCAGGTTGATCTTCTTCAGTTTCATAGCCTCCACCTTCCAGCAAAATCATTGCTCTTTTGTTTGAAAACTCATTGGCATAGTCCCGTACTCCATGAAATTTTAAACACTTTACATCTATGGATTTTGTGGCTGGAGCTTTCCCTTTGTCATCTCTGCCATTTCCAAAAGTCGTAATCTCCTCTTTTGGATTTTTTTTGAAACACAATCTCCTCTTTTGGATTGTTGAAAGTATTTTCTTCTTTGTTTTAGGCTGGTTTAGAAGATGATCCATACTGGTTTCTAGTATAAGACTCCTCTTGTTCTGTTGCTCAATAAACACAACTTTGTGAAGAAGTTCCTCCATGGTCTTGAACTCTTGCATCTCTAGCTGATCTTTCACATTAATGTTGAAGCCTCCCTGAAACCTTGCCATGGTTGATTTATTATCTTCATTAACATTGGCGTTAATCATGAGAGTTTCCATTTCCTGGAATTAATCTTCAACATTGTTAGTTCCTTGAGTAAATCTTATGAGTTATTGATGGAGATCTCTGCCATAGTGACTTGGAAAAAATCTAGCCTTCATAAGTGTTTTCATCTCGTACAAGGAAGTAACTGGTGCCATTCCACTGTGTCTTCTCTTGTGCATAATCTATTCCCACCAGTTGACTGCATGTCCACTAAACTCAGTTGCAGCAAGCTTCACTTTCTTTTCTTCAATGTAGTTTTAACACTCAAAAACTAAGTCCATTTTTCTTTCCCACTCCATGTAACCATCAAGATCATTCTTACCAAGGAAAGGTGGAATTATCAATTTGATATTACCCAGGTTGTCATCAGTTCTTGGTCTTGGGTTGTGGCTTCTCCTGGACCTAACATTACTCATTCCTAAGATGAATAAGCATCATCTGAATCATCCTCTCTAGCTTCTCCTCTGGTTCTTCTTGCAGGACGATCAGCAGCTCTTTATCTAGGATGTCTAGTACCATAAAAGAACTCATTGGCTTCCTCATCTCTTTTTGACAAATTATCTGTGATCCGCTTGGAAATCTCAGCAATCAAAGCCTGCATCTGGAAAGGATTAATATTGACAGTAGGTGTTGTCTCCTCTGTTTGATCATTGTTGTCTCCTGACATGGTTCCTGCAAAATCAACAAATTTTAGCAAAAAACAAAACTCTTTCTCTCTCACGATCTTCCTTTGTCCTCTCAAGTTTTGTGGTGAAGGTGATTCAAAAGTTCTGTTACCAACTTAATCAAGAGAAAGCACAGAAACCCAAAGCCCTAAAGAAAAGAACATATAGACATTGCAAGATTTTGGATGAGCAAGTGATTTTACCAAACCTCATTCCCATTTCTGCTAGACTGAACCTGATTTCTCCTGGAGATATTTTAATCAGATTTGGCTCAGTCTGCAAATAGATAGAAGATAAGAACAGTAATACCCATAATAGACTATGAAATCGAAACTTCAATGAGATGAACTTGAAATCCCAAACAGTTTCAGACTTTGATAGATTAGAGATTGAAAAATAACCCAGAACTTGTAGATCATCATAGTGGTTGTTCTCATACAACTTAATGACTTCTTCCCAAGAATTTTGATTCTGATTTTGGTTGGATCTCTTCGGAGACGGATTGATAGATGGTTGTTTGATGGTTTCTGGATTTAATGGACGAATTAGGGTTGATAGATGGATGGGTTGAATGGATTGTTCGGATACGCTAAAGCTGCGGAAAGACCTCAAATACTCCTCTCTCTCACTCTGGATTCGACACACCAGTCAGTTTGAGAGTTTGTTGATTTTTTTTGGGTTCACACACCCCACAATGAAGTTGTTCAGAGAACAAAAGAATCACCAAAGAAGAAATGAGTTTTTGATAAAAAATAATGATTAATTCATACATGATTTTTGACAGGTTTAAATTGAAAGCAAGGAAAAGACAAGAAAATAACTAGATATGCTGCATGAGCAGCATAGGGAAAATAAATAAGACGAAGGGATTAAACAAACTAGTTATTGTGAGGGACAGCCAAGTAAATTAAGGAGGTTGGGGGTGATGGTGGTTTGGCCAAGTAGCTCTTTTTCACTTTCTTTTTTACAAGGCAAGCAATCTTCTCAATTATTTTCTTGGACCTGGATCTTGTGTTGGGCCCAACAGCTATTAAAAATGGATTTTCCTTCTAGTCATTGAACTTCTTTTGGGCTGGGAGAGACACATCTTCATTTTGGGTCAGGTCCATATCATCTTCTTCATAATCCCTTGGTTCATAATCACTTGGTTTCCAACTCAGGTTCATCATCAGGATCTTGTAAGGTTGGCTCATCTTGGATTTCATAGTTATACTGGGCTCAAGGACCACTATTTTTCATCATGTCGCAATAAGTTACGTGCTACCAAGTATTCAGATTTAATTGTGTATTGGCTGTTCTTTGTATAGTTCCAGCAAAATGTGTCACGTCGATGAGTTGAGCTTATGGACAAACTCCGTATGAGATATGTCATAGTGGACAACATAATTTTCCAGTTAGCCAACATCCCATTTCTTTGATACTCCATTAATAATATCACTGACTCGCATTCTTAGGTGCATTACTGAGGCAGAAGGTCGAGTCGGCCTCCTTGGTGTTGTGGGAATCAAATGGTTGTCCCACACATTGACCTTATATCCAGAATATATTTTTGGCTAATTCCCAATAGCAGTAGTTTCCGTGCCGCTGATATACTAGTCCACACAGAGGATGGATTGTTTACTGAGCCATCACGCAAAGGCAAGGTGGTTTGGTAGTATTTTCCTTTCAAAACTCGATCCACTAACAAGTCAGGGTATTTGAATAATCACCACAATTGTTTTGCTAGTAAAGCCAAATTGTATTCATGGATCATACATAAACCTATCCTACCCTCCTCTCTTGGTAAACATTTTTTTTCCTATTTTGCCTAGTGAATTTCTGTCTTTGGTGGATTGAACTCCACCAGAAATGTGCAATGGCACTTGCGAGATTTTCACATATCTCAAGCGGGAGCAAAAAACTAGACATAACATATGTTCACAAGCTAACAAAATAAATTTGATCAAGACTTCCTTTGCTCCTTTGATAGCCATCTGGCTGTCCATCCATTCAGTAATCTGTCCTTGAGGAATGCAAATAGCTTACACTTGGATCCACAAATATCTTATAGAATTCCCAAGTAGAACCTCGTTCCTCCTTCATTCTGGATACCAAGTGTATCTTTAATTTGATGCATGTCTAACTTATCCAGTGGTCCTCTTATTAAAAAGTAGAGAGGATTTATCAAAGTTGATGCACTGGCCTAATGCTTGTCCATATTTTCTGACTACTCTCATAACTTCTTCACATTAATGGGGATCGCCTTACAGAAGAAATGACTATCATCAGAAAAGAGAACGTGAGATACAGAGAGACAAATGCGTGTAACACGCATCTTTGTTATTTTTCTTTAGTTCTCTGCATGATTAAGAAGGCTAAAAATGCTTATGTGTAAAGAATAAATATGAAAGGACCAAAAAGATCTTCTTGAAGTGGACCTCTTTCCGGGAAATATTCCCCCTTGGTTGGCCATTTATAAAACCTTGTACTTAACCGAAGTAATGCAGCGCATTATTCAGTCAAACCACATGTCTAAGAATCCCATTTTCTGCATAACTTCTTCGATGAATGACCACTCCATCCTATTATACGCTTTGTTCCTTTCGTTTTAATGGACATCCCTTTAGCTCGTCCACTTGGTTTCGTTCGCAGTGCATGGAACATTTCATGTGAAATAATGATATTATCTGTAATTTGTCTTCCAGTAACAAATGTTGACTGGGTTTCTGAAATTCGATCAGGTAGGACTTTCTTTAACCTCTGGCATACGACATTTAAGACTAACTTATAGCTAACATTGCACAAGATTATTGGGCGGAATTGAGACATTTCTATTGGCTTAGTTGTCTTTGGGATTAGACAAATATTAGTTTCATTTAAACCATTTGCCATTGTTCCCTCAAAAAAGAATTGATTAATCATATGGGTTAAATCCTCCTTTACGATATTCCATAATTTCTGATCAAACGAAGTATTCATCCCATCTTGGACTGGAGCCTTTACAAATATGCATCACAGAGAGTGTCAATTTCACCTCCCACTCGTAACCGGGGCTGTAAGGTCATCATTTATCGTCTCTGTGATTGTTGTTGATACCTCAGATAACGCTTCTTCTATATCTTCCGTGTTAGAATATTCAAAGATTTGCCTCAAATAACTAGTAGCAATTTTGGGAACCGAGATTCACACCGTCGATTTAGGAAAGTAAAACGAAGCATATTTTCCCAGGAGAGTGTTAATTTCACCTCCCACTCGTAACCGGGGCTGTAAGGTCATCATTTATCGTCTCTGTAATTGTTGTTGATACCTCAAATAACGCTTCTTCTATATCTTCCATGTTAGATTATTCAAAGATTTGCCTCAAATAACTAGTAGCAATTGTGAGAACCGAGATTCACACCGTCGATTTAGGAAAGTAAAACGAAGCCTACTTTCCCAGAGATCTTCGGACAATCTGTTTAAGCATTTAGCCAAGCAATCGAACAGTAAGAATTGACAAAAAACAAGAAGATAGTAAAAATCGACAAAAAAAGAAAGAGAAAGCAAGGAAGATCTTATTCCGAATTCAAAGCTTGTGAGGGTTTACAACTGGAAAAGCCTCAACAGCTAGAGCTGTCGGCGAGTTCCTAGTTCTAACCTTTGAAGCTTGACAAGACCTAGTTGAGTCGTAGCTCGAAAACAGTAAAAACGGAAATATGCCTAAATTACTCTAAGTGCTAAGTATTGCTCTGGATGCAGAAAAATTTGTCCCTCTGCCTCTTCATCCTAGAACCCCTTATATACTCTCTTGGAGGCGGTTTTCTCTTTTCCGTTTGTGCCCCTGGTCGAATCTATTTTTTCTAGATAACTTCCATTTTCCTCCGATCTTCGTGTTTATCTTCGGAAACTTGACATTTATCTCTTTTGGGAACTTGATATTTATCTTCTCCTGCAAACAAGGGATAGACAGTCATGTCGGTTGGGCTTGGTTCTTGATAAATCGTAGGTGGGCCTTTGATCTCTCTTTAGGCCTGTTCCCGGACCGTCTTAGGTTTAAGAGTTTTGATGATTTATCGAGAAAACGTTTCCGAAATGATAGCAATCAATGGAATCCGAACTTAATGTATAAAGTAGAAGACTCGTGGTTCTTAATAAACCGTTGCCGTTTTATACGATCCTCTCGTATAAGATAGACAATTTAAATCGTCGTCGTTTTTATACGATCTTCTCGTATAAGATAGACAACTTAAGTCGTTATCGCTTTATACAATTTTCTCGTATAAGATAGACAACTTAAGTCATTGTTGTTTTATACGATTTTATCGCATAATATAGACAACTTAAGTCATTGTCATTTTATACAATGTTCTCGTATAAGATAGACAACTTAAGTCGTTGTCGTTCTTATACGATCTTCTCGTATAAGTTGGACAACTTAGAACGTTGCCGTTTTTATACGATCTTTTTGGATATCGCAATCGAGGTCACGCTCTTAGGATTTTATCCTAGAGTTTTGATGGTAACTCCGATCAAGACGAGTCAAGGATCAGTTCGATCGAGGATCGGGAAAGACGCTCTCGGAGTGGATGAATCGGACTTAAGTGCATTTGCTCGATCCATTTCTCCCGTCAGGCGAACTGGATGGATCCACCTCGCCGGACAGGCGAAGTGAAATCGTGATGGGCGAAGTGGAAGTTGTGAGGAATCCACTTCGCCCGTTGGGCGAAGTGGACCGGTCCACCTCGCCCGAGGGGCGAAGTGGATCCGTGTGTGTTTCACTTCGCCCATCAGGCGAGGTAGATCCGTCCATCTCGCTTGATGGGCGGAGTGGATCTTGTTTTGAACGTTGTTCGTGCTTGTGATGTTCGAGTCGTCCATCGAGGGGCGGTATGATATTTCTTAGGATTTCCCACAGTATTCGATGGCTTGAGATTATCGGGAAGTCTCTAAGTTGGTCCTTCAAAACGTTTCTCGGGACTTTTGGTGCTGATTTTGTCATGACCGATTTTGACCCCAACAGTTAGCCCCCGACCTCGTAAGAATCGTAATGTTTCTTGCGGGCGGTTTAGACATTTTAGGAAAGTTAGGCGGAATCAATGGCAAAAATTCCAAGAGTGAATAGTGAATTTTCTTGTCTATAAGTATGTGGAGTAAGTTTTTTCAAAATTCACATTCGCTTCTGTTTTCCAATATTTTCTTATAAGGAGATTTTCTCCCAAACTCCCAAAGAGAAGAGAACTTTCTCCCTTCTTATTTTTCTTTCTTTATGAGAGAGACTATATCTTCCCAGAAAGGATCTTCCTCAAAGTCTCGCTGTGAGAGATCGGTACCTGATGTCTCCAACCCGACACTAAGTAACCTCGAGCCTAAGCCTGAGTGGGGGCAAATCGATCCCAAGGAAAGGTATTATTACTGGGCTGCAAAAAATGGAATGAAGATCCCGATTGCTGGGGTATGGAAAGTACCTCGTTACACTCATAACCACATTGTGGAGGAGGGGGTCCGAGCATGAGTTGTCCTAATGGGCTCAAAACCATCCGGAGGTCTTGTTGTATTCCTGAGGAGGTCGAGTTCCTTTTACCGAAGGGAGGAGAGATTGCGGAGGCACCGCCCGAGGGTTATTTCACCTGGTACGAGGCCTTTTTGACGCAGTGCCATCTTTGGTTTCCTATTCCGAAGGTCATCCTAGATATTCTGAATTACTTCGGGATATCGAATAGTCAGCTTACTCCTCGTGGCCTTCAGCATATCATTGAGATTCTGGTGCTGACTTACGAGTTAGGTCTGACTCTAGACGTTGAGCATTTGGATGGGATGCTGCTGTATAAAGGGAGGGAGTATGTGGTCCATGTATCCCATCGGCCGAGCTGGAAGGTTATTGACGGGTTCGTATCTCACTAAAAGTTCTAGAAGGAGCATTTTTTCTTTGTCCGTGTAAACAGTGCTTCCGTGGAGGAAGAATGCATCCCCCAGTTTCAGACCATGTGGACTCGTAGAGGTATTTTGATTTTTTTTTTTGAGAAGTGCGATCTTAGACCTTACGTTCGTTGTGCTGTTCTTTGGACAGCGGCCAATCTTCACCTTCGGATCCTGCTTGGTTTGGGCGAGATGAGGGAGATGCTTCTTACCGAAGATGTCTATTGGAACAGTTTTCCCCCTGTCCGGGTTCGCCGAGCTGTTACCCTACACCGATCTAGGTTTCAGCCCGATGTGCCAGTGGAGGTGGAGGGCAAATCGAGCACGGACGGGTTTGTCCCGGTTGTGACTTCGTCGAGGGGAGGGGGATCAAGACGTTGCAAAGGCAAAGGAGTTGTCAACCTTGACGATGATGAGATGATGCACAGTGTTCGGAGGATATACTGACGGACTACCTCGCTAGCATCGAATCCGGTAACGTTCCAATTTACATTGAAGACATGCTCAAAACTGATCCCGTCCTGATCTGTATGATGCACCGGAATTTGCCGAAGCGTCCCGAATGGTTAATGGGGTAAGCTTTTATGTAGGTGTTTTTGTCTAGTCGAGAACCTTGTCTTGATTTTCGGAGTTATCTTGCATGGTCTCCTAAGAAGAACAGGGCCCTTAGCGTGAAGGCTCGGGAAGCCAGTATGGCTAAGTTCAAGGCCGAGTCGCTCAGCAAGGATGTCGCCCGTCTGATAGGAGAGTTGGATGCGTCCCGTCGACTGGGGGAGTCGACCGAGAGGCTTGTTCGCCGAGCTGTTAGGCAAGGAAAGAGTGAGATGGCTGAGATCATGAGGATCCGCAGAGAAGGGTTCTTTCGTGACTTTGAGGAGATCTCGAAGAGCTACAAAGACTTGGTGGATTATTGCGACTACCGCGGTACTGCTGGCGGGTTGTACCTCACGCAGCTTCCCCATTACTCGTACGAGGTGGAGTCCGAGAAGCAGAACTCTCTTGCGACTAGTAATTATAGGGACTTTGCGATCCCCTAGATTATGGAGAGGATCTGGGAGACTTGGAACCCGATCCCGGTCTCTCCGGATACAGTGGAAGCCAATACGGGAGTTCCCGAGGAGATGGATGAGGTGAACAAGCCACCGGCTCCATCGCAAGCGAATGACCGTTTGTTTGGCGAGTCATTGACCGGATATTTCGTCTACGATCTGAATGAGTTCTCGGTTTTTTGATTTTGATGATTTGATCGTGTGGCCAAGTTTTGCCGATTTGTATATTGTAGTGTCGGGCTGTGTGGCCGTTTTATGTTTGATGTTCAGGCCGTGTGTGGCCACTTTATGTTTGATGTTCGGGCTGTGTGTGGCCGTTTAGTAGGTTATCGGGACTGGTCGTTTGTGGCTTTGAATCCCTTGGCGCTTCGGCGTTCTTTATTAATGAACTTCATGTTTTTATTTTTGATGAAGTTTGACGTTTGTAGTTGCAGAGAAAGAATCGCGAGTTGTCATCTCGTATCTAACTCCTTAGTAAATCGTTCTGTTCGTTAGCTCGTGAAGTTGCGAGTGTTTTAGATATGAATGAAGAGACATGCTTTTAGGATCTCGTATCTTTCGATACTTCATGCCTTGAGACGTTAGAGACCAGTGTGCTGGGGCAAGACCTAGGTTTACTCTCGCTTAAGGCTGTGCGATGAGTAGTCGCTTTCATTTTGCATGTTGCGATTTCTTCCTGATTCCGTACCGTTTTAAAGTCCGCGATATGTTCTCGGTTTATACGACTTGTTTGGTCGGAACAGAGCACCCTGAAGATGCTGACCAAAATTTCGGATTTCTTTTATAGCGCGATATCTATCCTAGTCGGATGTAAGAAAACCGTTCGTAGGAAAGGTTAGGTGCGTTTTTTTAACACGGCTAGAGTGCTTGATGGGGCCAATCATCGAACATTTTAGTTTTTTAGAGTCGCGGTAGGACTTCAAAGAGTACTTTGAAAATTTAGGCGACGTCTCGCTTCGTTTTTCGGAAATATACTTTTCATGGGCGTTTTGAGAACTGGAGATAGGGTTTATTTTTGTGGGAATGATGTTTTGGTTATCACGGAGATAGCCCGTCTCTTAGTGAGGGCGATTTTTTTTCCATTCAAGGATAGGTATGTTCAAGAGAACGTAAAAGATACTGCAAAGTGGTAAGAAGTTTTGTAAATTATTATTGCCGAAAAGTTTCAAAAATTATGAGTACAAGGCAAATATTTCAGAATGAGGGAATATACGATGTTCGTATATGTACCCCCCCTCTTTTTTGGAGAGGGGATAGTTGAACTCGTTTTTGACGAGCTGCCTATGTACCCCTTTCGGTGATCAAACCATCCAAAGTTCTGAGAGTTTTCGAGTAAATTTACTTGGCTGGAGTGTTTGCGTCTACCGCATCAGTTGCAGGGTTGACGTCTTCGTCCGGGTTTGTCTCCTCCGGTTGGGTAGAAGCGTTGGGCGCTGGAACTGATGGTTCGCTGGTCGTGGCTTCGGTTAATGGTTTGGAGCCGTTTTTTTCCGAGGCGTTTTCAGTTGATGCTGAAGTTAGCCTCGGGCGTTTTGACATTACCATCGAGGTGGTTTCGTTTGTCGGAGCTTGTGGTCGGCTAAGAGGCAGCGTCTCGGCTGTTTCTTGCATCCCCAAATCGCGGCAATTCCGTTGTTAGTCGGGAATTTGATGCCAAGGTGGTATGTTTACAGGTCTACCTTCATATCAATGAGCCAAGGGGTGCCCATGATGATGTTGTAGATGGCCGGGTGATCGACGACTGCGAATTCGACAATCTTGGTTACCTCTTTGGCTGCGACAAGAAGCTTGATTGACCCGAGGGTCATTGACGTCGTACCAGAGAACTTGGTCAATGGTTTTGGGGAAGGTACGACCTCCCCCAGCGGGATGTTCATTCTTCTTAGAGTATCTCATAAGATGAGGTTGATGGTGCTGCCAGAGTCGACAAGGATCCTGGCGACCTCGAGATCTCTCACGACAAGATCGATCACAAGTGGATCGGAGTGAGGATGGTCGATGTCGTTGGCTTCATCTTCGTCGAAGGTGATCACTCTTTTTGGATAACCAGAGGGAGCGATCCAGTTCAACGAGTTAGCACTGGTTTTGGCCTTGCGCTCGTACGCTTTGATGGCCAAAACGGAGTCGTTGCAGTACTGTGATCCTCCAATGATCATGTTCACTCTGTGACGATTATTGTCATTGCTCTTCTCGTTCGATATCTTACCACGTTTCTCGCCAAACTGATTCCCTTGAGGTGGGTTATCAGTGTGATGAGGTTTATCGGGTTTTGGAGGGCGATCGGAGTCGTGGATGAGGTCTTTGACGTTCATTACCTCGGAGATCTCTCCAGCGAGTAGTTTTGCGGCCAGCCTTGCTCCGAGGACTTTCCAATTGATGGTCGAGTGACCGCGGTTCTGATGGAAGTTGCAGAAGACGTTCTCATCGTAAGCGGGATTTCAGGTCCACGTGTTACATGTGGTGCACCCCGATTCCGGTCCATAGTTGATGGCGTAATTTTGGGCCCCCTGGGTTTCTTCTATGTCGTTACGAGAGTTTCTCTTTTTCGACTTCTGGTACGAAATTGGATCTTTCGAGGACGACCGCGTCGGCTTGTGCTTCTGCGACAAGACCCTTGTCTCTTCTTTGATAATAATGTAGTCAGTGGCTTTATGGAACACGTCTTGGATGGTCCGTGGCTTTTCGAGGGTGATCCACTTTCTGAATTTCGACTTGTACCAGAGCGCTTTTCGGAGCGCGTCGATGGTGACTTTGTTGCTGATCCCGCTCACCCGTGTCATGACGGTCTTGAACTTTTTCACGAATTCCCGAAGCGATTCATTTTCTCCTTGAGACATGCTCCATAGATCGATGTCCGAAGTCTCACGGTGTAATGACCCGCACCAAGAATAAGAAAGTCAAGGCTTTGACCATGAGTTGGACGAGCCAAGGAATGGTCATGGTCGAGACTACTTGGTCGAAGGTCAAGGTACATGGTCGATGGTCCATAAAAATCAGTAACAAACCGAAATTTTGGAGATTGAAGATTTTGAAGCCAAGAAGTGAAAGCTTTGACATGGCAGGAGTGATGACGTGGCAAAATATATTGGCCGAAGATGATGACATGGTATTGTCCACGTGGCGGCTTCTCATTGGCGGAGAAGGAAGCTTAGTGCCCAAGTTTTCGAGCTTCTAGAAGGAAGAAGCTTGCATTCCAAGTTTTTAAAACTTGGTGGCAAAGCAAGGGAGGTTCTAGAAGAAGGACACTTGCAAGCATCACATTCTTTGGAGAGACACTTGTCCTTAACCATCCATGCACCTCCACACTTGTCCAAACCCACCCCACCTCATTTGCCTATAAATACCAACCCCCTCTGCTTCATTTTTTCATCCCAAAACCAAGTGTAACCCTTAGAGAGAGAGAGAGAGAGAGTGGTGATTTTAGTGAGAGAAACCAAAGTTTTTTTAGAGTTTTCGTTTTTTTTAAGCTTAGCGTTTTTAGAAGTTTTTCAGAGGTTCTAGGTAGCCTTTTAGGAGAAATTCAGGTGAGGTCCCTGGATACTTTTCTTGTGTTTATTTATACAGGTTTGAAGGTTAATACCATGGGTCTTAAGTGAAGACCCGGGGCATATAGTAACCATTTTTATGCAGGGCCCCAGATGAGTGTATGTTGAATTCATGCATGTTTTGATTGTTGTTTATTGTGTAACTTGGTTTTAGTTTAATTATTTATTATTGATTGTTGAACCACAAGAGGTTGAGTTATACTCTCTCTTGTGGGTGTGTGTTGCTTGCTTGTTTATTTAGTTGTTTGTAGATTAGTCTAGATGCTAGTAGTAGTTGTTTGTGAGGTTGGAGCTTAGCTCCTTCTTGATTGATTGTTGTTGTGTCTAGATTAGGTTGATTGTTATTTTTATTGTTGTTTGTCCCTGGTCTAGACTAAGTATGGCATGTTGGTTAGATGTTGAGCTCCCTCATGCGTGTTGTATTTTCTTGTCTTGGTCTAGACTAGTGGATGGGGCCATTCCGTGACGTATGTTCCATGTGGTGGATTCTCCGGAATGTGCTGGTGGCCATTCTGCGTTGTACGTCCATCACTGTGGGATGGTCCGGTAATGTGCTTGAGACCATGGAGTCAGATTGGATGAAGCCCAATTCTCCATGGTGGAGTGAACTACCCTCCAAGACTTGTCAATGCAAAGTGGGTCGCTCCCATGGACAAGTGTTGCATGACGATGTGGCCCGGTGGAAGTCCCTTGCTGAGGGATTCCCGGAGATGATGCTTCGCGGCCACGTGACTTTTGTGTTTGTGGTCGGAGGTATACATGTTGGACTGGATAGGGCTCCGTGTATTTAGGGATCCCAGGAATGTGTGCCATGTGGCCCGTCCTTTGGTGTACTCGAGTTTGTTTGTTTGTTTTATTTGATTTGTTGAGTCTAGGATCGAGTCTAGATTGCTTGTTTGTAGTTAGGTCTTAGTGGGAAGACTAACTTCCTTTGCTTGTTTATTTATTGCTTTATTGCTTGATTGTTTGATTGCTTTATTGCTTAATTGTTTGATTGCTTGTTTGCTTCTTTGTTTGTTTGTTTAAGCATGGGCTGGGGAGGGTTAGTTGTTTTAGGATCTCACTGAGTAATTTAGATTACTCATCCCCTCCTCTACCATGAAGGTAACCTGTAGGTGGAAGCTTAGGCAGGGGAACGCAAGGCAACCGGTGTAGATTTGGTGGCATAAGCAAAGCAAGGATTAGGTTTTCTAGATGTATATTTTCTTTTCTTTTGATTTCCTTTTGGCTCTAGACCTTGCGCGCAACTCTGATATTTTATAACTTTTTGTAAACGCTTTCATCTACTATTAATAAAATGAATGTTTTATATTCATTGTTGTTGTGCTGATTATATAGACCTAGTCCGGGTCGACACAACTCGTCGACCGTGGTACGGGTTGCAAAGCCTTAGGCCGTGGTCGGCGAGGACATAGCAAACCTGGACGGATTGGTCGAGGGTCCTGATTCGTTCTTGACCTTTGGTCGATCCGACAAGCTATACTTGTAGCGCTTCCGGTCCGTTCCGGGTTAGTCCAGCCTAGGACGGTCCGGGGGTGTTACAAATTGGTGGTATCAGAGCATGGTTTCTGATCATGCTCATAAGCCTAAACATTTTTCAATGTTTTATCGAGTCAAAAGGAGTTGCTTTTGCCACCTTAGGAAACCGGTGCGTTCCGCTTAGGTATTAGGTAGTAGGTTTAGTTTTAGGTTTAGGTTTAGTTTAGGATTAGAAATTAGGTTTAGTCCTTAGTTTAGGTTTAACCCTTTTAGCCATGCAGATGTCTAACCAAGGATCAGGAGCGCAGGCGAGTCGTTCGGTATGTCGGGTCATGATGGGTCAAGGTACGCTAATTACCACAACTTTTGGAACATCCCAGATTCAGCCAACCAGATCGGTGATAGTGGACCAAGACCTATGGAAGGTGTACAACGAGCACATAGTGAAGAGAATGTGAATCCAGAAGCTTGGAGGTTATCCGTGTCACCAGCCAACACTCAATGTGCCGAATCTGAACCATTCGTTGGACCACATCGACCATGTTCATCACATGCTGATTCCGAAGGATCTACATCGAGAAGAAACAATCCAAGACCAGCCTAAACAGTTATACCAGCCCCAAATGGTGGTAATAGACCAGCGGATCCTACATTGTCCATAGTACATGACCTATTGTCCAAAGTTCTGACCAGAAAAGTCACCCTCTAGGCCTTGCGCGCAACTCTGATATTTTATAACTTCATGTAAACGCTTTCATCTACTATTAATAAAATGAATGTTTTATATTCGTTGTTGCTGTGCTGATGCTTTAGACCTAGTCCGGGTCGACACAACTCGTCGACCATGGTACGGGTTGAAAAGCCTTAGGCCGTGGTCGGCGAGGACATAGCGAACCTGGACGGATTGGTCGAGGTCCTGATTCGTTCTCGACCTTTGCTCGATCCGACCGGGCGAGCTATACTTGTGGCGCTCCCGGGCCGTTCCGGGTTAGTCCGGCCTAGGATGGTCCGCGGGTGTTACACGCGGTCTATGAACATCGAGTAATTCTTGAGACACTCTGATGCTAGCTGGCTGAAACTTCCGATCGAGTCGCGACTTAGGCGCGAGAACTATTCGAATGCTGCTCCTTTGAGATTCTCGACGAAGAGGCGGCACTGGCCGGCGTCTCTTTCGCTCTCTCTGAACTTGGCCCTTCCCATCGTGATCTCAAAGATTTGCAAGTGTGCTTTGGGATCAGTCGTGCCGTCGTACTTTGGGATCTTGATTTTTTCGGGATCTGACACCGTGGTGTTTATGGTACGAGTGCTGAAGGGAGTTTTATGGGCCTCTTTGAGCAGACGATCGATTTCTTGCGCGGAGCTAGCTGCGTGATGGATTTGAGATTTCACGGCCTTAACTTCCACCACCGTTTTTAGGAGATCGTTGCAGAGATCGCGGATCTCAGAATCTTCGCTAACGTTTTTCCGATCTTGTCGGCGATTGCTGCGAGTTTTCCGAGTCTGATCCTCGGCTAGTTTTTATTGTTCTTCCCAGTAAAGAGTTTCCTCTTCTTTGGGCATGGTTTTTTCGAGCAGGTCTTCACGAGCCGAGTGGCTCCTAGTGCGTCGTGGGTGGACATCCGCAATTTTTGTCGGAAGTCTTGGACGAACTGGTGGATTCTATGTTGACACGCTCTATTTCTCCATCCTCAATGTCCTCTTCCAAGGGAGGAAGAGTGCTGAGACTTTTCCGTGCTGGTGCAGGAGTGGTTTTGTCTGGATTTTGGTTAGACGTTTCCCCTGGGCGTTCCCGGAGCGTTCAGCAGGAGTTGCAAAATCGCGTCTCCTTCCCCGGATCCTGGTGGCTCCACGGGGAAGGGTAATTTGGGTTCTCCAAGTTAGGGTTTCCACCTGTTTCAAGAGAGTTCCAATGATTTTTTTGAGAGAGTTACGGTTTCTTCTGCTTGCTTTTCGTAAGCAGCGATCATTTTTCATCTCCTCTACTTCCGCGGCGTTTGTCGGGATGTTGGCCGAAGAGACAGCAGTAGCAGGAGTATTTTCAAGTTGTCGCGACCTGAATCGTCGCGAGGTTGTTGGTTGTTGAGATCGTCAGTAGTCATGATTGATTAGGCATGAGAAAGACCGATCCATAGTCCCCCTCCTTCTAGCGCCAAAATGTGAGAACCGAGATTCACATCGTCGATTTAGGAAAGTAAAACGAAGCCTACTTTCCCAGAGATCTTCGGACAATCTATTTAAGCAGTTAGCCAAGCAATCAAACAGTAAGAATTGACGAAAAACAACAAGATAGTACAAATCGACAAAAACGAAAGAGAAAGAAAGGAAGATCTTATTCTGGATTCAAAGCTTTTGAGCGTTTACAACTGGTAAAGCCTCAACAGCTAGAGCCGTCGGCGATTTCCTAGTTCTAACCTTTGAAACTTGACAAGACCTAGTTGAGTCATAGCTCGAAAACAATAAAAACAGAAATATGCCTAAATTGCTCTAAATGCTAAGTATTGCTTTGGATGCAGAAAAATTCGTCCCTCGACCTCTTCAACCTAGAACCCCTTATATACTCTCCTGGAGGCGGTGTCTTTTTCCCGTTTGTGCCCCTGGTTGAATCTATCTTTGCTGGATAACTTCCATTTTCCTCCGATCTTTGTGTTAATTATCGGAAACTTGACATTTATCTCTTTTGGGAACTTGAAATTTATCTTCTCCTGGAAACAAAGGATAGACCATCATGTCTGTTGGGCTTGGTTCTTGATAAATCGTAGGTGGCCTTTGATCTCTCTTTAGGCCTGTTCCCGGACCGTCTTAGGTCTAAGCGTTTCGACGATTTATCGAGAAAAATTTCCAAAATGATACCAATCAATAGAATCCGAACTTATCGTACAAAGTAGAAGACTCGCGGTTCGTAATAAATCGTTGTCGTTTTATACGATCCTCTCGTATAAGATAGACAACTTAAATCGTCGTCGTTTTATACGATCTTCTCGTATAATATAGACAACTTAAGTCGTTGTCGCTTTATACGATTTTCTCGTATAAGATAGACATCTTAAGTTGTTGTCGTTTTATACAATTTTCTCGCATAAGATAGACAACTTAAGTCGTTGTCGTTTATATACGAACTTCTCGTATAAGATAAACAAATTAAGTCGTTGTCGTTTATATGCGATCTTCTCGTATAAGATGGACAACTTAGAACGTTGCCGTTTTTATACTATCGTAGAGTTTTGATGGTAACTCCGATCAAGACGAGTCAAGGATCAGTTCGATCGAGGATCGGGAAACAGGCTCTCGGAGTGGATGAATCAGACTTAAGTGCATTTGCTCGATCCACTTTGCCCGTCAGGCAAACTGGATGGATCCACCTCGTTTGGCAAAGTGGAAGTCGTGAAGAATCCACTTCGCATGTCAGGCGAAGTGGTTCCGTGTGTGTTTTACTTCACCCGTCGGGCAAAGTGAATCCGTGCGCGATCAACTTCGCCCGTCATGCGAGGTGGATCCGTCCATCTCGTTCGATGGGTGGAGATGATCGTGTTTCGAACGTTGTTCATGCTTGTAATGTTTGAGTCATCCGTCGAGGGGGGGTATGATCTTTCTTAGGATTTCCCAGAGTATTCGATGGCTTGAGATTATCGGGAAGTCTCTAAGTTGTTCCTTCAAAACGTTTCTCTGGACTTTTAGCCCTGATTTCGTCGTGACCGATTTTGATCCCAACAGCAATGGCTACCAGTCCTTCCTCATCATCAACAGAATTTCCGTTTGCATTTTGAAGATGCGTGATTCATTTCCTTGCTCTTCTTTTCTTTGTTAGAGCGTGGAATTTTTTTTGTATTTTTGTCGCCTTCTCTTAACCATAGAACACAACTTTTTTTGTTTGCAGAACATCTCCTCTGCCTTAGGAGAACCAAATAGTTCAATTAATGCTTCTGCTTTTTCGTAAATTTTGGCATCATCATTCGAGTAAACACCTTCATCTTCTCTTTATGATCCTCCCCATTTTTTTCTGAATTCAAATTGTGCTGCCTCCTCCACTGCCTTAAGGCTTTGCGGCATCTTGAGATATGCTCCATAATATTAGCATCACGAGGGAGCTCTGAAGACTTCCACCCGTCAAGAATGAGTTGTTTTAATTCGTCATTTTCCAACCACCGTTTATCAAATTTGATTTTTTATTTGATTTTCTTGGTTAGTCTTTTAAAAATGTATGCTAGGACTAAACGATGATTCGATCTCCATAACCTTAAATACTTTACAGATGAATGAGGAACTTTTTCATACCAATTCTCAATTCCAACAACTCTGTCTAATCGAAATTTGACTGTTGTTCCTCGAGCTTGTTTTTCTACCCATGATAGCATATTCTCATTAAATGGGAATTCCAGCCTACCACATTCATTTACAATTTGTTTGAATGGAAAGAAAGAGCTATCTGACCGTCGTCTGCCCCCTTCCTTTTCATTATGACTAGTTAATTCATTGAAATCTTCAATCATGAACCAAGGTCTTTTTCGTGTTGTTGAGAAACGCGTAAGACGTTCCCAAACTTGTTCTCTACGTTCTAAGACAGGTCTCCATAAAGACTTTTATTTCATCAATCACTGCTTCAAATCAATGATTTTGTTATTCGAAATAAAACACTTATTTAAAATTCATCCATTGAATAACCTTTGCTGAGACCAAATGGCTCAACCGTAAACAAAACGATTAAATTTAAAGTCGGCCTGAATGTTTTGCAACAGCAGCATCCTCTCTTTGTCTCAGAATAGAACATGAGTCCTGGGCAATGCTTCTGACACATCTCCGTAAAGCGTCGAACTGTGAGGTTGTTCCCAATCCTTCAATAGTTCCAACTGATTGTCTTAACAGATAATGTTTGGATGGGTTCTTGGAACGCACATTAAATATATCTAATGATTTAAATGTTGTATGTCAATGTCGTACCATTCCACACGTGAGTTAAAAACAAAATAAAATGTAAATTTAACAATTCAATCACATAATACTTTTATGCATAATAAAAGGTAAAACATATTTATCTTTTGTTTCACTTATTTTAGTTATATAAATATATTTATGAGATATAACATACTTATGCAGATAATCTAGATTAGACAGACATGTGTTAGATAGAGTTACTGAAAGTTAGTTGTTGGTTCAATTAATCCAGACTTAAATATCACTGGGTTCTGGTAGGTTGTTCCATTAAAATTGAAAAAACAAAAATTTGATACGAGATAGATGAACTATATATATTATTCAGCTTCATTTTCATCAATATAAAATTAGATATTGATGAACTCATCATGTTTGGGCTTGGGGGTCGCAACACATGTTTTTATCATAAAGTTTGTCAAGCAAGGAACTAGAAAATGGTTTTCGGCGTATTATCACAGAAGATGGAAGGATTATGACAGACAGGAAATAAATAATAGCAGAAATAGTGCAACATTTTGAAAATTTTCTTAATAATTAGGGGATCTCAAGTAAGCATCTGCAAGAGCTAATTGACTATAGATGTTCCAACGAGGTGGCAGGCAGTTTAGTAAGTCAAGTGCATGGCGAAGAAATAAAGAAGACTCTGTTTTCTATGCCTGTGAATAGAGCTCAAGGTTTCAATGGTGTTGGGGTCAAAAATGGTAATCTCGAAATCAACCTCTTGGATCGCATCTCTGAATGAAAAAATTTCTCGGAACAATTTCAAGAAGGGTCCTAAGTAAGAAACTCCAGAACAACGTTAGATCAACCAATCTGACTCATGCATGTTGGATCAACCAATCTGACTCATGCATGTTGGATCAACCAATCTGACTCATGCATGTTGGATCAACCAATCTGACTCATGCATGTTGGATCAACCAGTCCAACTGACCTGATAGCGAGCTAGATGCACCACATCGAACTCACCATCAGGCGAGTTGGATCAACCAGTCCAACTTGCCTGATGGCGAGTTGGATCAACTAGTCCAACTCGCTTGATGGAGACCTGGATGCACCACATCCAACTCGCCTGATGGCGAGTTAGATCAGCCCTGTCCGACCAGTGCCTCTTTTGAACCTCGATCACACTTGTTTCTTCTTGTTTGGAGTTACTGCTGGAACTTTACAATAAAAACCGTAAAGACCTGTTTTCTCGTATGAATTCAAATTGTTCGTATAAAACGGAAACGAATGACTTAACACCGAAGTTGCCTCAACTATACGAGTAATTGGAACTATTTATGAAACTAACATCGTACCAAAGGTTTTCTCTCGGAGAAATCATAAAAAAGTTTAAGTCGAAAAACGGCCCGAAAGGTCTAAAACGTGGCTAAGAGCCCACTTACGATTTCAGACAAAATTGAGCCCAAGATTACTATGACGGTCTATCTATTATTCGTAGGAAAAGATAAATGTCAAGTTTCAAAGAATAAACACGAAGATCGGGGGAAAATTGGAATATTTTCGCAAAGCGATAAACTTCACCTAGGGGAAGAAAAAGAAAGGACGACCGACCTAGAAGACATATATAAGGGAAGCTAAAGCAAGAAACGTCGGGATCCAAAGATTGAGACTTAGAGAATTCTTGTTAGCTTAGAAGAACTTAGAACTTAGGTGGCTAGAATAGCAAGGTTATACTTAAAATGTTTTTCCGCTTCTATTATGCGATCCTCTTTGTTAGTAATTTTCTATTCATCTTGTTTTCGGTGAAATTTTGTAAACTCTGTTCTTTTCAATCAATAAAACGCATCTGCGCAACTTACTATCAATATTCTGTTATCTTTTTCTTTTTTTTTGTATCCGTGTGTTTACGCAGATAATTCGGATCCTCTGGGAAAATTAGGGTTTCCTGACTTTCCTTATTTTATGGAAATTGACAGCACGAATTTTGGTTTCCACTGTTTGGCGCTAGAAGGAGGGGGGGGTCAGATTGTATAACTCAAATATCACTGAACGATTAAGAAACAATATTCCTAACCTAACAGGCAGCGACGTCATCTTCTTCAAGGAAAGAGAAACGGCCGATCAGGCCAAACCTCGCAACGATCTCCTTGTAATCGAGTTGGCGATCAAGAATATCGATGTCGCAAAGTTATTAGTCAACACTAAAAGCTCGGCTGATGTCATCTTCAAAAACACTCTCGAGAGAAACTAAATCAATCTATCCAAAATCGCGGAAAACCCAAGCCCGCTAGTAGGACTCTCAGGGGAAGCTACTATGACTCTCGGGACAATTAAACTCACGGTTAAAGCCGGGGGCGAAACAAAAATCATAGAATTTCTGGTCTTCGATTGACCCACATCGTACTATCCGATCACGGGAAATCCATGGATGAATTCGATGCAAGCAGTTTTATCAATTTACCACTTGTGCTATAAGTTTCCAACTCCTTACGGAATAGAAACAATCTGAGGGGATCAGAAAATATCGCAAGTCTGTTTTGCTGTGGAGTTAAAACGAAAAAGTTTGTCAACAGAAACTTCGCCCAGTAAGAAAGAGAAATCGTCTTTCGTCGATGACACTGTGGAACAAGATGAAACAGAAATCTTCTGGCAATTACAAATGGTTGAAGCTTTGGAAGGATAAAGTGAACCGACTTGCGAGCATTTTGTCTCTGTATGCCTCGACGAAGCATTCTCGGAACATTGCGTCGAAATCGGCACTAACCTCTGCGAGCGTCTTAAAAAAAAGCTCGTTGCCTGTTTGAAATAGAACGTTGACACTTTCACCTGGGCTGCAGAAGACATGCCAGGGATTCACATCAGCATAACATGTCATGAACTCAATGTCGATCCGACTTTAAAACCTGTCAAACAAAGAAAATGGAAGTTGGGACCCAAACTTGCCACTGCGGTCAACGAGGAAGTTGAGAAACTCCTCAAGGTGCGCTCAATAACAGAAGTCAGATACCCAGACTGGCTCTCTAACCCCGTCGTCGTCAAAAAGAAAAATGGAAAGTGGTGAGTCTACATCGCTTTCACTGACCTCAATAAAGCTTGTCCTCAGGACAGCTTCCCGCTTCCATACATCGAGCGTTTCGTATAAGCGACGGCTGGAAATAAGCTCATGTCTTTCATGGATGCCTTTTCCGGTTATAACCAGATCAGGAAGAATCCCGAAAAACGCGACAAACTGTGTTCATCACAGATCACGGCAGATATTGGTATAAGGTAATGGCGTTCGGTCTGAAGAGCGCAAGAGCAACCTATCAGCGACTCGTCAACCATATTTTTTCTGAACAACTCGGAAAAACTATGGAGGTTTAGATTGACGATATGGTCACTAACTCTCTTGAAGAAAAAAGATCATGTCATCCATTTGGAGGAATTCTTTGAAAGGTTGAACCTGCATAACATGAAGCTAAACCCGGCAAAATGCAGATTTGTTGTTGCATCCAAGGAATTCCTCGGATATCTCGTGACATATCGATGGCTCGAAGCAAATCCAAAAACAAATCAACGTATTGATTGAAATGGCATATCCGAGAACGAAACCAGAAATGCAGAGATTAACCAAAAGAGTCACAACACTCAACCCTTTCATTTCCCGATGAACTGATAAGTATCTCCCCTTTTACGACATTTTGAAAGGGACAAAAAATCCGAGTGGTCCAAAGAATGCGAGAAAGCTTTCAAACAATTTAAACATTAATTGACCACTCCTTCAGTTCTTGCCAAACCAACGGAAGGAGAAACATTGTTTTTGTATATCGCAGTATCAGCGACAGCCGTAAGTGACGTCCTCATCAGAAAAGAACCCGGAGAGCAGAAAGCATTTTTTACGTAAGTTAAACTTTGTTAGACGCCAAAATGGGTTACCCGCGAAAAGAAAAATTAGCACTTCCAGTATTAATGGCGGCTTTGAAATTGAGAACATATTTACAGTCACACACAATCGTAATCCTCACCACATTCTTGCTCCATACGTTTCTACATAGCCCTAGTTAATGAGGAAGACTAGCTAAATGGGCAGTTGAACTAAGTGAATATGCCATTAAGTTTCAAACGAGAACGAGCGCCAAGTCGCAAGTACTTGCTAATTTCTTGGTTAAACTTCCAAAGGAAGGCGCGTTAAACCAGGAACCGAACTTGACCTAGGATCTCCACGTCGATGGGTCTTCATCCAAACAACGATCAGGAATCGTGATTCGGCTAACTTCACCAATCGGAGAATTGTTGGAACAGTCCCTTCGATTGGTGTTTCACGCCTCAAACAATGAAGCCGAATACAAAGCAATAATTGCCTGATTATTTTTAGCTATAAGGCTCAAAATACACAATGTCCACGCCTACTGCGTTTCTCAACTTGTCTAATACCAATTTAGCGGCGAGTACAATGATAGGGACGAAAGAATGAACTAATACCTGAAACTTGAGATCTCGCTCAAGAATTCGACCAGTTCGCACTCACGTGAATCCCCGCGTGGAAAACGCGCCGGCCGATGCTTTGGTGGCCCTGGCATCTAGCTCTGATAGAGGACTTAGACGAGTAATCCCCATCAAATTCCAAGCATATGGACACCAATCGTCCTAAAATTAATCAATCCCCATGATGAGGATATCGACGAATGTGACAACATACCTGAAGAAAACGTGAAACAATCCGAATACGGCTGCGATAAACCATGGTTGGAAACAATCCGAGCATACATCGCCGACGGAACACTTCCTACCAAAAAATGGGCAGCCCTGAAAATCAAAACCCAGGCCGCACGATTCGTCTTAATGGACATAGAAGTCTAAAATGGAGATTATCTGGACCACTTATAACATGTGTAGAAGAAGGAAATGCTCGAAAGGTCATGGAAGAAGTCCAATCTGGATCTTGAGGGAATCATTTCGACGGAAGATCCCTCGCGATCAAGATAAAACGCCACGGTCACTATTGGCCAACAATGATTTATGACTGCGGAAAATTCGCGCGGAAATGCGAGAAATGCCAGAGACATGCACCAACAATCGGCCAGCCCGCGGAGGTCCTCTCTTCCATTTCGTTGCCCTATCAATTCATGCAATGGTCAATTGACATCATCGGTCCCTTGCATAACTCAAAGAAAAAACGGTTTCTGCTAATACCAACAGACTTTTTTCTCAAAATGGGTGTAAGCGAAATCTTACACAAGCATTAAAGATGCTCAAGTCATAAGCTTTGTCTGGAAAAATATCATCTGTAGGCATGGAGTCCCATGCTATATCGTAACAGACAATGAATCTCAGTTTATTTTGACTAAATTTGAGGTATTTTGCGAAAAGTGGAAGATACGATTAACCAAATCGACTTCCATATATCCACAGGGAAATGGCCAAGCCGAAACCATCAACAAAACTGTCCTAGACAGCCTCAAAAACGTTTAGACACCAAAAAAGGTCGTTCGGGGGTAAGAACTCGAAGGAGTCCTTTGGTCCCATCAAACCACACCAAGACGGGCAACACTAGAAACTCCTTTGCCCTCGTCTATGGGACAAATTGCATGATCCCAGCAGAAGTCAAATTTCGGACTACAAAGGAGGCTGCTTCCCAAATGGGAAAACCTTATCAACTCGATGCTGCTGGAAGATCTCGACCTCATCAACGAACGCCAGGATCAAGCGCTCATACAAATCTAGCATTACCAACAAGCTTCCACGAAATATTACAAGTCAAATGTTCGAAACCGCAAGTTCGACAAAGGCGATCTAGTTGTATGCAAATTTTTCCAAAACACCTCTGAATTATATGCGGGAAAACTTGGAACAAATTGGAAAGAACCTTACAAAGTCATAAAGGTTGCGGACCAGGAGCGTACGAAATAGCTAACATGTAGGGTGTCAAAATTCCAAAAACCTGTAACACAATACACCTAAAAAAATATTACCACTAAACAATCACACCGCAACCAACTGAACTACGGGACGGCTTGATTCCCGAAAAGGGGTACATAGGCAATTCGTCACAAGACGAGTTGAGCTGTCCCCCCTCTTAAAATGGGGGGGAGTGGGTATGCATACATATAACATATACTCTCAAGTTCAAAATATTCTCTCTAGTACACGATATTTTTGAAAGTTATTCCAAAAATAAGAAAACACAATACAACTTTTACAAGCCTCGTAAATCTCCCATATCATCAAAACACTCGATCTCGCAACTTGCCTCGCATAAAGAAGCCGAATCAAAAACCAGAAATCATACTCATATAACGCTTCAAGCCCGTAAAAAGTTTATCGCAAGATGCGGCATAAGAAAAACTCAACCTTCGACACATCGAGACGTCGCTAACGCTCAAAGAATTGTTTTTCGCTAAAACTTTCCAAACGAAACCCTTGTCTCAAAAACACCTTCTCAAACACGTATCCTTCCTGAAGACTCAAAAAGAGTAATATCTACCGATATGTTTGTTTCTGATCACAACAAACTCTCAACGTCCTAAATAGACTAAACCATCTCTTAGAGATAGCTCTTGTACATCCGACACAAGGATAATAGTGCTACAAAAGAAATCAGAAATTTTGGTCAGCACTTCCAGAAGACATAAAAATTATCTTTGGAGAGATACTCAATTCCTACCAGAAAATTCGTATAAGCAAAGAACCTATAGCGGACTTTACATCGGTACGGAATCAGGTTAAAGTCGCTACACATAACTTGAAAGCCGATTAGTCATCTCAAACCTTAAACCAAGAGTAGACCTTGGTCTTGCCCAAAACCCAGCACACAGGTCTCTAATATATTTAGGAATAGTATCGAATCGATACGAGATCCCAAAACATATATCTTTGCTTATATTTGGACGATCTCGAAAATCTTGCAAAGTCAAGTTTTTCGAAAAACCCTCGAAACGGACCCCAAATATCGCATTTTGCCAGGGTCGGATATGAGATGACAACTTGTAATCTCCCTCTACGCTCGCACGAATACTCCTACGCTATTAAAACACAAAATGAAATTCATTTAAAAAGTGGCGGGTATTTAAACCCACAAGCGCCCGGTCTCGAAATGAAAATACGGCCACACATGGCCGAAACAAACATAAACCATAACATAAAAAAAACAAAAGTCTCGAATGAGACTGCAACCTCACTCATCCTTCAAATGCGGAACCTCATCTTCGCCATCTCCTCGTCCAAGTTCAGGGCAGCGCTGCCTCCGCCTTCTTCGACCATGAGATCTTGCCCCTCGGGGTTATCCGAGCATGACAGAAGGGTACACCCGGGCTTTAGGCCAGCAAGGTTCAGATCGAAGTCGCCCTTCACGTTCGCCAGCTCCGCTTTATGAGCAGATAGCTTAGCTTCCTCGGCCCGTGGAGATGGGGGTGCTTTTCCCTGAAACAACCGAATCCTACCCATCCCTCCTTTGATGGACGCTAAAGCTAGGTCTCGATTACGAACCATCACCAAGGAGTTAACGGAATTGGAAATCCATGCAAAACGAGCCTGAAACTCGGTGCGAAGAGCATCTTTAGCCTCTTCAATCCTGTAACTCGTCGACCTTCTCCGCTTAAACGCTGGAGTCGAAGTCGACGCACATTCAAATTCTTAGTCTTCCTTACCTGTTTGGCCTTAAGCAGAGAACTCAAAGTCTTCCCAAGACCTCGTTCGAGATCACCAATCGAGACTCAAATTGAGATACTTCATGAGAATGAGAGTCTTCGATAACTTTAATTTCGCCTCGAGATGCGATGACTTATTATGTGACTTCGCCAACTCTTTCGTAAGACGTTCAACCTCTGATCCGCAATCATTGATCATCCCATCATTCAAAGACACAAACTGAGAAAACAAGATGGCGATCAGAGAACAACCAATGTACTGACAAAGATACACTCTTGAGATGAACCTTGACACGATGTTGTGGCATCAGACCCGAACCAGACACTTCTTCTAACAAAGGACTAGCCTCGACACCCTTGTTGCATCTCTTTTTCTTAGGGGCATCCAGATTAGCGCATGGCCTTTTGCGACCCCATGAAGCAACAGTCGTAGTGGCACTAGGAGCGCACAGTCCCAAAATGATCTCTCTTGTGGCAGGAGGAGGAGGCATGGACTCGGGAGCTGGGTCGGATTTGACAACAGGAATCAGTGTCGTAGAAAAACCCGACGGTTGGGCTACAGCCTCAGGTGCGGGTACAGCCACGATGGCCACCCCTCCATCAGGAGCAAAGTTGTGCAAGTGCGGTACCTCGAATGAGGGAGCCAAGGCGACAACTTGAGTAGGGAGATCCACTGGAACATCATGTGTTGGACTGACCACACCCTCGGTGTCACTGCGATCCATCTCACCCTGAAAAGATAGGAACTCCACAATATGATCCGGAATGGCTCCAGGGGAAGGAGCGTCTGACGTACTTGCATGAAAGGCTTTCTCATCTCAGTATCACAAATCTTATGGCCGCTACGAAAAGAAGTCATCTTTGCGGAGGAAAGCTTTTAAGAAAGAAGGCAGAGAAAAACTTAGAAAGTTGAGAAGTGTGGAGAGAGTGAAGAATGGGAGTCCAATACTTATAAGAAAATAAGGTAAGATAGTTCTCCACATTAAAATAGTTGACAAAAGTCTTTCGAGAAAAGTCATTCCCAATCGTAGATTCTGACTAACAACATCACTCGCCCGCAAGAATCGCACCCGAAACTTACGAGATGGGGGGCTAACTGTTAAGGTAAAAAATGGAAAACTCAAAATCAATGCCTAGGATCGAATCTCTTAAGGAAAAACTTTCTCGGAAAACTTTCAAGAAATGTCCTAAGTAAGAAACTCCAGAACAACAACCGCAACCAGTCCAATTCACCTGATGGCGAGTTGGATCAGCCTTGTCCGACCAGTGCCTCTTTTGAACCTCGATCAAACGGAAACGGTTGACTTAACATCAAAGTTGCCTAAACTATACGAGTTATTTAAACTATTTCAAGAACTAACATCGAACCGATGGTTTTCTCTTGGAGAAATCGTAAAAACGTTTAAGTTAAAAACAGCCCGAAAGGTCTAAAACAAGGCTAAGAGCCCATTTACAATTTTGGAAAAAATTGAGCCCAAGGTTACTATGATGGTCTATCTATTATTCGCATGAAAATATAAATTTCAAGTTTCAAAGGATAAACACAAAGATCAGGGAAATTAGAATATTTCCGCAAAGAAATAAACTTGACCTATGGGCACAAAAGGAAAGGACGGCCGATCTAGAAGGCATATATAAGGGAACCAAAAGCAAGCAGCGCCGGGATCCGAAGATTGAAAATTAATGAAATCTTGTTAGATTAGAAGAACTTAGAACTTAGGTGGCTAGACTAGCAAAGTTATACTTGGAACGTTTATTCGCTTCTGTTTTGCGATTCTCTTTGTTAGCAATTCTCTATTCATCTTGTTTTTGGTGGAATCTTGTAAGCTATGTTCTTGTCAATCAATAAAACGAACCCGTGGAACTTAAAACCGATATTTTATTATCGTTGTCTTTTTCGTTTTAGTTATGTTTATGCAGATAATCTGGGTCCTCTGGGAAATTAGGGTTTCCTGACTTTCCTTATTTTATGGAAATTGAAAATGCGAATTTTGGTTCCCATAGATGGTTGGGGAACAGAATATCAAAAGTAAGTTGCACAGAGGCGTATTATTGATTGATCAGAACAAAGTTACAAGGTTTTCCGAGAGACAAGACAGACAGAGTTTTGCTAGCCAAGTCAGTCTCAGAACACAGATGAAATGAGTTTAAGTAAAATCAAGCCGCCTAAATTCGAAGTTTTCCTAAGCTAGCAGATTTTTTCTAGGTATAAGTCTTCGGGTCCCTACGCCTTTAGCTTTAGATCCCCTTATATATGCCTTCTAGGTCAGTTTCTCTTTCCATTTTCACCCATAGGCTGAGTTAATCGCGTTTTGGGAATATTCCCTTTTCTTCTCGATCCTCATCATTATCATGGAGAGTTGACATTTATCTTCCGAACTTGACATTTATATTCTCCTGCAATAAAAGATAAACCGTCAAAGTATCATTGGGCTTGGTTACGTATAAACTCGCGAGCGGTTTTTCGACTTAAGCGTTTTCACGATTTATCAAAAGAGCTCTCATGAAACGAAGTCAATTTCAAAGAGAGTTAAAATTTCTCTTAATAGTGGAGGCAGCTTAAGGTTTTTAGTTAACTGTTGTGGTTTTATCCGCTAAATCCAAAATTCATACGAGAAAACGAGTTCTTGCAGATCCTAAATAGTAAAGGTCCAACAGTAACTCCGATCGAGACGAAACGAGGAATGGGTCCGTCGAGGTTTAACATATGGCATGAGGTCCGGTCCATATCACCTTACAACGAGTCGAGAGGGGTTGATCTAACTCGCCAAACAGGTGAGTTGGACTGCTCGTTTGTTTCCGTGCTCCATTTCTCTTGAGTCTTTGCTCGGTAACTTTTATTGGGAATGTGTCAAAAGAGCTTTCGTATGGAAACACAATTTTTAGACGTTGATTTCGAGATAACCGTTTTCACCCCAGTAGTTAGCCCTTCTGCTCGCAAGTTTCAAGCATGATTCTTGTGGGCGAGTGATGGTGTTAATCGGAATTCGCTGTTAAATTGATTTTTCTCGAGAGGTTTTTTTTCCAATTATTTTAACGCGGAAAATCCTTCAACTTTTCTTTCTTCTATAAGTATAGAGCTTTCATTTTTCATTCTCTCCACATTCTCTCAATTTTCCAAGTTTTCTCTGCATTTTCTCTTAGAAATTCCTCTCCACCAAGATGTCTTCTTCCAGCAACTTTCAGAAGAGTATATATGTCGAGATGAGAAATGCCGCCGGCACAAGTTCGTCGGATCTACCTGCCACCGCATCTGTTCCAGCTCATATTGCGGAGTTTCTTTCCTTTCAGAGTGAGTTGGCTCGCGCGAGGCTGAGGAGATGGTAAACCCCACACCTGGTGTGCCTTCGAGACCTGTGGCTCCAGCCGATTCCTTGACTCTCGAGGTTCCCCCCGTACATGATGCTGTTCTTGCCTGGGGGCGGTCACCATGGATGCGTCGGCACCTGAGGTCGAAGTTCAGCCATCGGGTTCTTCTAGGATCCCGATCCACGTCATCGATGTCGAACCAGTTCACGAGTAGATGTCTCCTCCCCCAGTCAAGAGAGTGACCGTCTTGGGGTTGCCTGAACCTAGTACGATTTCAGCTGCTATATCGAAGGGTCGCAAAAGGTCATGTGCTAATCCCGACCGAACCAGACACTCCTGCTAACAAAGGAAAGTCGAATTAGCACTAGGAGCTCGCAGTTCCAAAACGATCTTGTGGCATCAGACCCGAACCAGACGCTCTTGCTGACAAAGGACCAGCCTCAACGCCCTTTGGTCGAGATTAGCGCATGGCCTTTTGAGACCCCTTGAAGCAACAGTCGGAGTGGCGCTAGGAGCGCGCAGTCCCAAAATGATCTCTCTTGTGATAGGAGGAGGAGGCATCGACTCAGGAGCTCGGTCTGATTTGACAACAGGAACCGGTGTCGTAGGCAAACCCGACCGTTGGGCTACGGCCTCAGGTGTGGGTACAGCCACGATGGTCGCCCCTTATCAGGAGCAACGTTGTGCAAGGGCGGTACCTCAACTGAGGGAGCCAAGGGGTCAGCTTGAGAAGGGAGATCCGCCGAAACACATGTGTTGGACTGACCACCCCCTCAGCTTCACTGTGATCCATCTCATCCTGAAAAGATAGGAACTCCGTAATATGAGCCGGAATGGCTCCAGGCGAAGGAGAGTCCGATGTACTCGCATGAAGGGCCTTTCTCATCTCAGATTCAAAAATCTCCTGGCCCTAAGAGAAAAAGAAATCTTTGCGGAGAGAAGCTTTTAGGAAAGAAGGCGGAGAAAACTTAGGAAGCTGAGAAAGTGTGGAGAGAGTGAAGAATGGGAGCCCAATAATTATAGGTAAATAAGGGTAAGACCATTCTCCGCATTAAAATAGTTGACGAAGGTGTTTTGAGGAATTTCATTTCCAAGAGTAGATTCCGATTAACAACATCGCTCACCCGCAAGAATCGCACCCGAAACTTACGACCTGGGGGGCTTATTTTTGGGGTCAGAAACGGTAATCTCAAAATCAACGTCTAGGATTGCATCTCTTAAGGAAAAACTTTCTTGAAAACATTTCAAGAAAGGTCCTAAGTAAGAAACACCAGAACAACGACCGTGTTGGAAACACAAACCTGCCAAGTTGGATCAACCAATCGGACTCACCCGATGGCGAGTTGGATGCACCACATCCAACTCGCCTTATGGCGAGCCGGATACACCACATCCAACTCGCCATCAGGGAATTGGATCGACCAGTCCAACTCACCTGATGGCGACCAGTGCCTCTTTTGAACCTTGAGCACACTTGTTTCATCTCGATTGGAGTTACAGTTGGAACTTTACGATAAAAACTTTAAAGACCCGTTTTCTCGTATGAAATCAAATTGTTCGTAAAAAATGGAAATGGTTGACTTAACATCGAACTTGCCTAACTTATACTAGTGATTTGAACTATTTATGAAACTAACATTGAACCGAAGGTTTACTCTCGGAGAATCGTAAAAACGTTTAAGTCGAAAAACAACCAAAAAGGTCTAAAACGAGGCTAAGAGCCCACTTACAATTTTGGATGAAATTGAGCTCAAGGTTACTGTGACGGTCTATCTATTATTCGCATGAAAATATAAATTTCAAGTTTCAAAGGATAAACACAAAAATCAGAGAAATTGGAATAATTCCGCAAAGCAATAAACTCGACTTATGTGCAGAAAAGGAAAGGACGACCGATCTAGAAGGCATATATAAGGGAACCTAAAGCAAGAAGCTCCGGGATCCGAAGATTGAAACTTACTGAAATCTTGTTTGCTTAGAAGAAATTAGAACTTAGGGGCCTAGACTAGCAAGGTTATACTTGGAACGTTTTTTCACTTCTGTTTTGCGATTCTCTTTGGTAGTAATTCTCTATTCATCTTGTTTTCGGTGGAATGTTGTAAGCTATGTTCTTGTCAATCGATAAAACGTATCCGTGCAACTTAAAATCGATATTATGTTATCTTTGTCTTTTTCGTATTAGTTGTGTTTACGCAGATAATTCGGGTCCTTTGGGAAAATTAGAGTTTCCTGACTTTCCTTATTTTATGGAAATTGACAGTGCGAATTTCGGTTCTCGCAGATGGTTTTGGGAACCGAAATTCATACTATCGATTTTCCGTAAAATAAGGGAAGTTAAGTCAACTCTACTTTCCCATAGATCCTAGATTATCTGCATAACGCACACAAAAACGAAAGAGACAAAGATAACCGAATATCGAAAGTAAGCTGCACATAGGCGTATTATTGATTGATAAAAAGAAAGTTACTAGGTTTTCTCAGAGACAAGACAGACAGAGTTTCGCTAGCCAAGTCTGTCTCAGAACAAAGACGAAATGAGTATTAAGTAAAATCAAGCCGCCTAAATTTTAAGTTTTCCTAAGCTAGCAGAGTTTCTCTAGGTCTAAGTCTTCGAGTCCATGCGCCTTTAGCTTTAGCTCCCCTTATATATGCCTTCTAGGTCGGTTTGTCTTTCCATTTTTGCCCATAGGCCGAGAAGAAACGAGGAATGGGTCCGTCGAGGTTTAACATATGGCATAAGGTCCGGTCCATGTCACCTTACAACGAGTCGGGAGGGTTGATCCAACTCGCCAAACAGGCAAATTGGACGGTCCGTTCAGTCCAACTCGCCAAACGGGCAAGTTGGATGGTGTGCTCGATCCAACTCGCCCGTTCGGCGTGTTGGACTGCTCGTTTGGCTCCGTGCTCCATTTCTCTTGAGTCTTTAGCTCGGTAACTTTTGTTGGGAGTGTGTCGAGAGAGCTTTTGTATGGAAACACATTTTTTAGATGTTGATTTCGAGATAACCGTTTTTGACCCCAGTAGTTAGCCCTTCAGCTCGCAAGTTTCAAGCATGATTCTTGCGGGCGAGTGATGGTGTTAATCGGAATCCGCGGTTAAATTGATTTTTCTCGAGAGTTTTTTTTCCAATTGTTTTAACGCGGAAAATCCTTCAACTTTTGTTTCTTCTATAAATATAGAGCTTCCATTTTCATTCTCTCCACATTCTCTCAACTTTCCAAGTTCTCTCTGCCTTTTCTTTTAGAAATTCCTCTCCACCAAGATGTCTTCTTCCAGCAACTTTCAGAAGAGTGGTTATGTCGAGATGAGAAATGCCGCCAGCACAAGTTCGTCGGATCTACCTGCCGCCGGAGCTGTTCCAGCTCATATTGCGTAGTTTCTTTCCTTTCAGAGTGAGTTGGCTCGCCGCGAGGCCGAGGAGATGGTAAACCCCACACCTGGTGTGCCTCCGAGAGCTGTGGCTCCAGCCAATTCCATGACTCCCGAGGTTCCCCCCGTACATGATGCCGTCCTTGCCTGAGGGGCGGTCACCACAGATGTGTCGGCACCTGAGGTGGAAGTTTAGCCATCGAGTTCTTCTACGACCCCGATCCACGTCATTGATGTCGAACCAGTTCACGAGTAGATGTCTCCTCCCCCAGTCAAGAGAGTGACCATCTTGGGATTGCCTGCACCTAGTACGATTTTGGCTGCTATACCGAAGGGTCGCAAAAGGTCATGTGCTAATCCCGACCCGAACCAGACTCTCCTACTAACAAAGGAAAGTCGAAGTGGCGTTAAGAGCTTGCAGTCCCAAAACAATCTTGTGGCATCAGACCCGAACCAGACGCTCTTGCTGACAAAGGACCAGCCTTGACGACCTTGGTGCATCTCCTCTTCTTAGGCACGTCGAGATTAGCACATGGCCTTTTGAGACCCCTTGAAGCAACAGTCGGAGTGGCGCTAGGAGCGTGCAGTCCCAAAATTATCTATCTTGTGACAGGAGTAGGAGGCATCGACTCAGAAGCTTGGTCTGATTTGACAACAGGAATCGGTGTCGTATACAAACCCGACCGTTGGGCTACGGCCTCAGGTGTGGGTACAGCCACAATGGTCGCCCCTCCATCAGGAGTAACGTTGTGCAAGGGAGGTACCTAGACTAAGGGAGCCAAGGGGTCAGCTTGAGTAGGGAGATCCGCCGGAACACATGCGTTGGACTGACCACCCCCTCGGCTTCACTGTGATCCATCTCATCCTGAAAAGATAGGAACACCGCAATATGAGCCGGAATGGCTCCAGGGGAAGGAGAGTCCGACGTAATCTCATGAAGGGCCTTTCTCATCTCAGCTTCACAAATCTTCTGGCCCTAAGAGAAAAAGAAATCTTTGCGGAGGGAAGCTTTTAAGAAAGAAGGCGGAGAAAAACTTAGGAAGTTGAGAAAGTGTGGAGAGAGTGAAGAATGGGAGCCCAATACTTATAAGAAAATAAGGGTAAGACCATTCTCCGCATTAAAATAGTTGACAAAAGTGTTTCGAGGAATGTCATTTCCAAGAGTAGATTCCGATTAACAACATCGCTCACCCGCAAGAATCACACTTGAAACTTACGAGCTGGGGGCTAATTTTTGGGGTCAAAAACGGTAATCTCAAAATCAACGTCTAGGATTGCATCTCTTAAGGAAAAACTTTCTCGAAAAAAATTCAAGAAAGGTCCTAAGTAAGAAACTCCAGAAAAATGACCTCGTTGGAAACAAAAATCTGTCAAGTTGGATCAAGCAATCTGACTCACCCGATGGCGAGCCGGATACACCACATCCAACTCGCAATCAGGGAGTTGGATCGACCAGTCCAACTCACCTGATGGCGATTTGGATCAGCCCTGTCCGACCAGTGCCTCTTTTGAACCTCGATCACACTTGTTTCGTCCTGATTGGAGTTACCGTCAAAACTTTACGATAAAAACTTTAAAGACCTGTTTTCTCGTATGAAATTAAATTGTTCGTGCAAAATGGAAATGGTTGACTTAACATCGAAGTTGCCTAAACTATATGAGTTATTTGAACTATTTATGAAACTAACATCGAACCAAAGGTTTTCTCTCGGAGAAATCGTAAAAACGTTTAAGTCGAAAACGGCCAAAAAGGTCTAAAACGAGGCTCAGAGCCCACTTACAATTATTGAGCCCAAGGTACTATGACGGTCTATCTATTATTCGCATGAAAATATAAATGTCAAGTTTCAAAGGATAAACACAAAAATCAAGGAAATTGGAATACTTCCGCAAAGCAATAAACTCGACCTACATGCAGAAAAGGAAAGGACGACCGATCTAGAAGGCATATATAAGGGAGCTTAAAGCAAGAAGCGCTGGGATCCGAATATTGAAACTTACTGAAATCTTGTTAGCTTAGAAGAAATTAGAACTTAGGGGCCTAGACTAGCAAGGTTATACTTGGAACGTTTTTTCACTTTGGTTTTGCAATTCTATTTGTTAGTAATTCTCTATTCATCTTGTTTTAGGTGGAATGTTGTAAGCTATGTTCTTGTCAATCAATAAAACGCATCCGTGCAACTTAAAATCGATATTATGTTATCTTTGTCTTTTTCATATTAGTTGTGTTTACGCAGATAATTCGGGTCCTTTGGGAAAATTAGGGTTTCTTGACTTTCCTTCTTTTATGGAAATTGACAGTGCGAATTTTGGTTCTCGCAGATGGTTTTGGGAACCAAAATTCATACTGTCGATTTTCCGTAAAATAAGGGAAGTTAAGTCAACTCTACTTTCCCATAGATCCCAGATTATCTGATAACACACACAAAAACGAAAGAGACAAGGATAACCAAATATCAAAAGTAAGTTGCACATAGGCGTATTATTGAATGATAAGAAGAAAGTTACAAGGTTTTCCGAGAAACAAGACAGACAAAGTTTTGCTAGCCAAGTCAGTCTCAGAACAAAGACGAAATGAGTATTAAGTAAAATCAAGCCGCCTAAATTTTAAGTTTTCCTAAGCTAGCAGAGTTTTTCTAAATCTAAGTCTTCGGGTTCCTGCGCCTTTAGCTTTAACTCCCCTTATATATGCCTTCTAGGTTGGTTTATCTTTCTATTTTTGCCCATAGGCCGAGTTTATCTCATTTTGGGAATATTCCTTTTCCTTCTCGATCCTCGTCAATATTACGGAAAGTTGACATATATTTTCTGAGCTTAACATTTATCTTCTCCTGCAATAAAAGATAACCGTCACAGTATCATTGGGGTTGGTTTCGTATAAAAACTCACGAGCGGGTTTTTATCTGCGTTTTAGACCCTCTTGGGCCATTTTTCGACTTAAGCATTTTCACGATTTATCAAAAGAGCGCTCATGAAACGACGTCAATGCCGTTTTATACGATAAATCCAAACTTCATACGAGAAAATGAGTTCTTTTGGTTTCTAAATCGTAAAGTTCGAACGGTAACTTCGATATAGACGAAACAAGGTATGGGTCCGTTGAGGTTTAATAGAAGGCATAAGGTCCAGTCCATGTCGCCTTACGACGAGTCGGAAGGGGTTGATCCAACATGCAGAACATGCGAGTTGGACGGGCTAACTGTTGGGGTCAAAAACGGTTATCTCAAAATCAATGTCTAAAAATTGTGTCTCCATACAAAAGCTCTCTCGACACAATCCCAACAAAAGTTACTGAGCTAAAGACTCAAGAGAAATGGAGCTCGGAGCCAAACAAGCAGTCCAACTTGCTAAATGGAGCTCGGAGCCAAAAAAGGGTCAAGTTCGATCAAGCACCCACTCCAACTCACCGAACAGTCGAATTGGATCAAGCACACCATCCAACTTGCCTGTTCGGCGAGTTAAAGTGGGTTCTTGATCGAACTTGACCGTTCAGAGAGTTGGACTGCTTGTTTGGCTTCGAGCTCCATTTCTCTTGAGTCTTTAGCTCTGTAACTTTTGTCGGGATTGTGTCAAGAGAGCTTTCGTATGGAAACACAAATTTTAGACATTGATTTCGAGATAACCATTTTTGACCCCAACAGTTAGCCCTTCAGCTCGCATGTTTCAAACACGATTCTTGCGGGCGAGTGATGGTGTTAATCGTAATCCAATGTTAAATTGATATTTCTCGTGAAGTTTTTTTCCAATTATTTTAACGCGGAAAATCCTTCAACTTTTATTTCTTCTATAAATATAGAGCTTTCATTTTTCATTCTCTCCACATTCTCTCAACTTTCCAAGTTTTCTTTTCATTTTCTCTAAGAAATATATCTCCACCAAGATGTCTTCTTCCAGCAATTTTCAGAAGAGTGGTGATGTCGAGATGAGTAATGCCGCCAGCATGAGTTCGTCGGATCTGCCTGCCGCCGAACCTGTTCAAGCTCATATTGTGGAGTTTCTTTCCTTTCAGAGTGAGTTGGCTCGTCGCGAGGCCGAGGAGATGGTAAACCCCACACGTGGTGTGCCTTCGAGACTTGTGGCTCCAGCCGGTGCCTTGACTCCCGAGGTTCCCCCCGTACGTGATGCCATTCTTGCCGGAGGGACGGTCACCACAGATGCGTCGGCACATATGGTCGAAGTTTATCCATCAGGTTCTTCTACGACCCCGGTCCACGTCATCGATGTCGAACCGCTTCCCGAGTCGATGCATCCTTCCCCAGTCAAGAGAGTGACCATCTTGGGGTTGCCTGCACCTAGTACGATTTTGGCTGCTACGCCGAAGGGTCGCAAAAGGTCATGTGCTAATCCCGACGCGGCTGAGAAGAGGAGGTGCACCAAGGACTTCGAGGCTGATCCTTTTCCTGAGACGGCATCTGGCTCAGGCCCGATGTCAAGGCATCGTGCTAAGGTTCGTTTCGAGAAAAAAACCTTCTTTCTTTTTTTATTGCGTGTATTTCGATTGTTTCTTGACTGCCACTTTTCCTTTGGTTCTCAGTTTGTCTTGTTAATCGATGGGATGATCAGCGAGTGTAGGTCAGAGGCTGAGCATTTTACTAAGGTTTAGCGGATTCAAAAGAAAGGTCATCACAGCTTTGAAGGTTATCGAGGATACTCATTCCCTTAAGGTAATTCAATTCGAGTCTCAAATCGGTGAACTGAAGCGGGATCCCGAGAAGACATCAAGCTATTTGCTTAAGGTGAAAGAAGCAAAGATGGTAAATTCCTCGGACCTGCGTCGGCTAAGTCGTATGATCAAGAGTAGGCAGGAATCATCGGTTTGTGAGATCGAAGAGGCTAAGGAAGTCGTGCGTTCAGAGTTTAGGACCCGTTTGGCGAGGATCACCGATTCCCTTGATTCCTTGGCGGTCATCCATGTCAGGGACTTGGCCTTGGCAGGTGTCGAGAGGTCCAATTGTTTCAAGATGAAGCACCTCCGTCGCCACAAGCTGAAGAGGCCGAGCTTTCTGCTCGTAGAGTGGAGTTGGTGGATGCGGACGGAGACTTCGACCTGATCCTTACAGGCCTGAATTCCGAGTGCAATCTTCCGCTTTGCATGGGTGACGCTGAGGGTCAGGATCCCGTAGCCGAGGAAGGTGGAGCCGACATGGTTCCGAAGCCGTAAGAGGTGACGGTGAAGGTGAGGTTTCGCGTGTGGAGGATGATTGAGTTTGCAGTCTTCTTGTGACACTTTGTTTCTTTTTATGTTATTGTTCTTGTTTTGCTCTGGCCAAGTGTGGCCATGTTTTTATCTTGGGACTTGCCGCTTGTGGCTTTGAATTCTCGTCGCTTCTGCGACTTTTAAATGGACTCCATCTCGTGTTTTTAAGAGTTTATCGCGCATTTATAAGGGTGTAGAGGGAAGACTACGAGTTTTCGTCTTGTAATATAACTCTAGGTGGACTGCTATATTTGTGATCTGTTTCGAGAGTTTTCTGCAGTGTGTAAACTTGCGGAATTTCTGAAGACACTCAAACATTCTACAAGAGAAAAAATTTGGGATCTCGTATCATGGTGTTTGATACTATGCCTAGAGACGTTAGAGACTAGTGTGCTGGGTTTAGGGCAAGGCCTAAGTCTAATCACGGTTTTAGGGGGTGCGGTGACTACTTCGACTTACGTTTCCTGTATCGTTTTTGACCTCATTCCATCTCGCTTTAGACCGCGATATGTTCTCGGCTTATGTGACTCGTATGGTAGGAATCAAGCATCTCTTCGGGGACAATTTTTATGTCTCCCGAAAGTGCTGACAAAAATTTTGGATTTCTTTTATAGCGCTATTACCCTTGTGTCGGTGTCTAAGAGATATCTCTATGAGATGGCTTAGTATATTTAGGACGTTAAGTGTTTGTTGTGATCAGCAACAAACTTATCGATAGATATTACCGTTTTTGATTCTTCGTGAAGGATACATGTTAAGAAGGTGTGCGTGTTTTATAGTCTCAGATGGATTGTTTTTAAAGTGAGTATTTTTTCGGAAAGCTTTGACAAAAAAGGGACTCCTTCGAGCGTTAACGACGTCTCGCTGTGTCGAAGGTTGAGTATTTTTACGTCGTTTTTAAGCGAAGCTTGTTGCGAGATGGAGTGTACTTATGATAGACAAATTTTGGGAGGTTTTCTGCCGTGTTATTTAAAAAGTTTAGAAAATATCGAGTCTGGGAGTGGATATTTCTGAATTTTTTGGAGTATAAGAGTATACGTATACGTACCCACTCACCCCCTTTTAATGAGGGGGGATAGCTGAGCTCGTGTTGCGACGAATTGCCTACATACCCTCTTCAGGGATCAAGCTGTCTCGTAGTTCAGTTCCAAGCGTTGCTTAGTCGTAGTATTTCTTGAAATGCATCGCGTTCCAAGTTCTCGGAATTTTGATGTATCGCATAATTGCGATTTTGTATGAGCCTGGTCGGACAACTTTTATAACTTTTATGGTCCTTCTCAGTTTGCTCCGATTTTTCCCGCGTTCCGCTCGGCGGTGTTCTGGAAAACTTTTTGAAGGACTAGGCCGCCTTCTTTGAATCTGCGGCTGCACACGTTAGCGTTGTAGTACTTTGCGGCCGCCTGCTGATAGGTTTGAATTCGTACAAGGGCATGGTTTCGACGCTCGTTGATTAGATGGAGCTCGTCGAGTAGCACCAGATTGTTTGACTCTTCTTGTTCTGGGAGCAATCTTCTGCCTACTCCGGGAAATTCAACTTTCGCTGGGATCATGAATTCTGCTACGTATACAAGGGTGAATGGAGTTTCCCCCGTTGCGCGTCTCAGAGTCGTGCGATGTGACCATAAGGCTCCTTCGAGTTCTTCGTCCCATCTACCCTTTTTGGCGTCAAAATGTTTTTTGAGTCCATCACGTATGGTATTGTTAGTAGTTTCGGCTTGGCCGTTGCATTGCGGGTATCTAGGGGTCGATTTCGTCAGTCGTATCTTCCTCTTTTCACAGAAGGCCTCGAATCTGGTCGAAATAAACTGATATATGTGGTCCGTTACAATTTCGTACGGGAATCCATGTCTGCAGATAACTTTTCTCCATTCGGAGCTTTCGACCTGGGCGTCTTTAATGCTTGCGTAGGAGTCTGCCTACACCAATTTTGAGAAAAGTATGCCAAGACCAGCAAGAACCGTTTTTGCTTTGACCTATGAATGGGTCCGACTATGTCCATCGACCATCGCATGAATGGATATTGTGCCGAGATCAATGAGAGGACCTCTGCCGGTTGATGGATAGTAGGGGCGTGCCTGGCACTTTTCACATTTCCGTGCAAAGTTCTCGCAATCTTTGATCATTGTTGGCCAATAGTATCCGTGGCGATTGATGTTGACTGCGAGGGACCTTCCACCAGAGTAATTTCCGCAGGATCCAGAGTGGAATTCTTCCATTATCTTTCGTGCTCTCTCTCCTTCTACGCAGGTCATGAGTGGCTCGGAAAATCTCCACTTGTAGAGATCTCCGTCAAATACGTATCGTGCGTCTTGGGTTTTAACCTTTCGGGCTGCCCATTTTTTCTGCTGGGAGTTTCTCGTCGGCGATGTATGCAATAATTATCCCTGTCTAAGGTTTGTCGAATCCGTACTCTCACTGATCGGACTCTTGTGTTGCTTGGACATCAAATTCGTCGCCGTCGCCGTCGGGTGAATCGATTAAGTTTATGACAATAGGTGGTCTGACGCTAAGATGTTCTATGAATTCTGCAGGAATCAGCCTGCACAAACCTGGATCCGAACTGGATACAAAGGCGGCTAGGGCATCGGTTTGGGTGTCGGCCTGGGCGTCGGCCTGGGCTTCGGTTTGGGCGTCGGCCTGGGCGTTGGTTTGGGCGTCGGCCTAGGTGTTTTCGGTGCGAGGGACCCGTGTGAGAGCAAACTGATCGAAACTCTGAGCTAAGTTTCAAACGAATTTCAAGTAAGCATCCATTTTGTCGTCCCTTCTTCGTATTCCTAGTTGTATTGGCTTGCCAAAAGTTGGGAATCGCAGTAGGCGTGAATCTTGCATATTTTTTAGTCATGAGGCAATCGTAAACCTGTGATCAGGGCTTCGTACTCGGCTTCATTGTTTGAGGCGTGGAAGATCAGTCGGAATGACTGTTCCAGCACTTCCCCTGTTGGTGGCCTGAGTCGGATCCCGATTCTGGAGCCTTGTTTGGAGGAGGATCCGCCGACGTTGATGGTCCAGGTCGATTTGGGTTCTTTGTTGGTTGTGCACCCTGAAGCGATTTCTACTAAGAAATCGGCGAGTACTTGCAATTTTGCCCAAGTTTTCGCTCGACACTCGATGTCGTACTTGCTTAGCTCGATTGCCCATTTCGCTAACCTTCCAGATTGACTGGGGATATGCAAGATAGTCCGCAGTGGTAATGATGTGAGCACTAAGATCGTATGGGACAGGAAGTATGGCATTAGCTTTCATGCTGACATTACGACTGCCAGTGACAGTTTTTCCATCATCGGATAACGTGCCTCTGCGTCGAGAAAAGTTTTGCTCACGTAAAAGATAGGCTTTTGCTTGCTGCATACCTCTTGGATAAGGATGCCGCTCACAGACGTGGTTGATACTGCGATGTACAGGAACACTAGTTCCCCTTTTACAGATTTTTTGAGTACCAGGGGAGTGACCAAGTAGTGTTTCAGCTGTTGGCATGCATTTTCACATTCTTCGATCCACTCGAATTTCTTGTTTCCCTTCAGAGTGTCGTAGAAAGGCAAACACTGATCCGTTGATCGAGAAATGAAGCGGTTGAGTGCTGCGGCTCTCCTAGTTAATATGTGTACCTGTCGCTTTGTACTTTGAGATGCGATTTCGATCGGCGCGGTGATCTGTTTCGGGTCGGCCTTGATCCCACGAAAAGTGACGAGATACCCGAGGAATTCTCCCGATATTCTGCAACCTGCACTTTGCAGGGTTAAGTTTCATGTTGTGTAGGTTTAGCCTTTCGAAGCATTCTTGAGGTGAGTGATGTGATCTTGCTCCTTAAGAGACTTTACGAGCATATCGTTGATATATACCTCCACCATTTTTCCGAGTTGCTCGGAGAACATACGATTGACGAGTCGTTGATCGGTTGCGCCAACATTCTTGAGACCGAACGGCATCACCATGTAGCAGTAAGTGTCGCGGTCGGCTATGAATGCGGTTTTCTTTTGACCGTCGGGGTTCATCCTGATCTGATTGTACCCGGAGAATGCATCCATAAAGGACAAGAGTTTGTTCCTTGTCGTTGCTTCGACCAAGCGATCGATGTGTGGCAGTGGGAAGCTATCCTTTGGACATGCATTAATGAGGTCGGTGAAATCGACGCATACTCGCCAATTCCCGTTCTTCTTTTTGACGATGACTGGATTAGCAATCCAGTCAGGATACCAAACCTCTGTTATTGATCCGACTTTTAGTAGTTTTTTGACCTCATTGTTAACCGCACCAACGCGTGTTGTCCCAACTTTCGTCTCTTTTGTTTGAAAGGCTTGAAAGTTGGGTCAATGTTGAGCTCGTGACATGTGACATTGATGTCAATCCCCGGCATATATTCCGCGGCCCGCGTGAACCTGTGCAAGTTCTTCTTCAGACAAGCTATGAGCTCAATTTTTAGAGACTCTCTCAAGTCCGTGCCGATTTCAACGCAGCGTTCTTGGAATGATTTGTCTAAGCATACCGAGACAACGGGCTAGCAGGTTGGCTCCCGTTTTCTTTCCAAAGCGTTGGCTACTCGTGACTGCCAAAAGATTTCAGTCTCGTCTTGTTTTAGGGTGTTGACAACGGAAGATTATTTCTTTTTATTTTTAGACGGAACCTCAACTGATGGGTTCTTCCGTTTTAATTCCGCGGCAAAGAAAACTCCCAAGATTCTCTGATCTCCCCAGATGGTATCGATTCTGCGAGGGGTTGGGAATTTGAGACAAATGTTAAATGTCCCCATGGACAAAACAAATGTGTTCGATGAACCGGAGGAACCAACCAATGCAAAATCAGTTGATCCACCCACTCTCAACATGGTTGAAATACCATCTTGTGGACAATAGACTGGTCACTTGGATGATCCAATGAAGGTGGAGGATGGAGGAAGAGATACATTGGAATCCGAGGACGAGCTGGACGAGGAGGAGTGATGCAATGCAACATCGGCCAAGGAGTGGCTGAGCTCAAAAGAGGACGATCTAGAGGTATTGATGGCACAATGGGAAGCCTTTCATCACCAAAATATGACTAAGGCACAAAGTGGGCTTGACAACATTTGTGAGAACCAAGCCCAAAGGAGAATTGGTCGATACCTAGCCCATTAGACCCAAGAGGAGCCCAATGACCCGACTTGTGATCGACTTACCTTCTCGACTGGGCCAACAACAAGATCACAGACCAAAGCCCAGTTTGAAGCTGCTCTGAAGACAATGATCCATCTCGTGCAAGCCAAGGAGAGGATAAGCACCAATCTGGATGAGGGATCAAATATTTGGATCAATCTCTTGGCCGCTGAAGAAGATCACATGTGATCTAAGAAAAATCCAATGTAATCTAGGATTTACTTTATTTGATTCGATTTTGTAAACCAAAAGCAAGTAGGATTAGGATAGATCTTAGAGGCTTTCATAGCTTAGGACTTCTATATAAGCATATAGACGGCTAAAGCAGAGGACACATCACTTTTCAATAAAAAGCTTTAAGCCACAAATCGTCTAAGTTACTATCTTCTTTGTTCAAAGCGTGAGAGCATCGAGCCTCACCTAAGGGAAAGAGATTTCCAACATGAAGCACTTCAAACACCAACGAGATCAACTCGGTTTGAAGGAATCCATAGCAACTTTAAGCCGATCCAACGCTTGAAGCCAAGTTCATCGTCCAAATCCGTGTGCTAGTAGCCTCGGAAAACCCATAATCATGCCTTCAAGTTATCCACGAGCAAACGCCTTACCAAGGCCGTATCAAGTGGTATCAGAGCCACTTGAAGGTTTGGGTATCAATTGTTTGTTTCTTGTTTCATTCATTCATCAAACACTAATATTCTCTATCTATCTTGTGTAAAGTCAAACCGGGAAAACCTTGAATCAAAAAAAACAAAACAAAAGAGATCAGAAGATCCAAATCAAAAGAAAAGAAAACAAAAACAAAGCTGAGGAGAAATCCAGCTAGGTGGTTAAAGTGGTTTGACAGAGAAAATCTTGCAATCTATCTATCTCTTCTTCACGTTAGTGCTTGGTTTCTAGATCTTAGGGGATTGACACTTTGCTCTTAACTGAACTTGCAAGGAGATCCAAGACGTTTGTGGCTTTTCAAAACTGAGTGAGAGAGAGATTTTTAACTTTTCTTGTTACCTAACTATTTCAGGTTACCATGGCGCAAGAAAGGGACCAAGAAGCTGGAGATCTACCAGCCATTCCCACGGTTAACCTTAATCAGCTTCAACTGGAAGCTGTTGTTGCTAGTATAACTAGAAATATCCGAGGGCATGCGGAACAAATCTATGCTAACATCTTGCCCCAACTAAAAGTTAATGTGAATTCAGGTAGGGCTGATGGAGCAGTAGGAGTTTAAGCTAGAGTACCTATCTGGGACAGGAGAGGGCCACGGATTGAGGAAGAGGTCGAACAAGCCGAGTACTCAGATGGTAGTGAAGCTGTATCACACGCTGTCCGACACAACCGACCTCATAACCAAAGGCCGCAAGCTGAGGAAAACCCAAAAGTCTCAAACTCCGAATTCCACCTTTCCATGGGAAGAATGACCTTGATGCTTACTTGGAATGGAAGAAGAAGCTGGAACTAGTGTTCAACTGTCAGCACTACACGAAGGAGAAGAAGGTTCGCTTGGCAGCCACTGAGTTTTGTGGCTATGCTATCAACTCGTGGGAGCAGCTGGCTTCCAACCGAAGGCGCAATGGAGAGCCTATTCAAAAACGAAGGCGGTTAACCCAAGGAACCAAAGGGGTAGAAGACTACTACCAAGAGATGGAGACTCGCATGATGAAAGCAGAGAATGATGAGGAAATGGAAGCTACCATGGCACGCTTTCAAGGAGATCTAAATAGAGAACCACAAGACCGGCTGGAGATGCAAGAGTATGCTCACATGGATGAGTTGCTCCACAAAGCCATTTTGATAGAGCAACAACCTAAGAGAAAAAGCTACACTCAGAATTAGTATGGTTCCTAACCCAATCCGTCTTACTCAAAGGATGACAAGTTTCCTAGACCAAAGGAAACCACGCAACAGCCTGGAGCATCTCCACTTGACGAAGGAAAAGGACCAGACACACCTACTCGGTCCAGGAATGTCAAATGCTTCAAGTGTCAAGGCTATGGAAAATATGCTAATGAGTGTACTAGAAAGAAGGTCATGATCATCCTAGACAATTGAGATGTTTTTCTCTGAGGGCGAGAAAGCTGATGAGGATTCAGAGGAGGATTAATCAGTAGAGTACCCAGTTCAAGGGGAGATCTTGGTCACAAGGTGTGCCTTACAAACTCAACATAAGGCAGTAGACCAAGAGCAAAGGGAGAACTTGTTCCACACACGGTGTCTGGTTCATAACCGAGTGTGACGCCTCATCATGGATGGAGGTAGTTGTACGAATGTGGCAAGTGACACCTTAGTCAAGAAGCTGAACCTCAAGGTCCAAGACAACCCAAAGCCATACACTCTCCAGTGGCTTAATGAGGATGGTGACATGCGAGTACTTAAGCAAGGCAAAGTACCAATTACTATTATGAAATACCAGGATGAGGTTATTAGTGATGTCCTACCCATGGATGCTAGTCTCATCTTGCTTGGACGACGATGGCAATTTGACAGGAGAGCCGTCCATGATGGCTTTACCAATCGGCACTCCCTTACACATGGAGAGAAGCATATCACCATGGTACCCTATTTCCAATGGAGGTACACAAAGACCAGCTTCAACTCAAGAATAGGAGAGAAGAGGACCGTGCCAAAACTCAGGTAAATAACTCTCTTGTCCTTATGGCTATTTCAAGTGACATTAAGAAAGCTTTGTTTGATCAACAAGCTCCTAATGATATACAAGGAGCTGTTGGCTTCTTCTACTAACCTTGATCTGGTTATTCCGAGAACTATTGAGTTACTTTTGCAGGAGTTTCAAGATGTGTTTCCTGAAGATAATCCCACAGGTTTGCCACCTATCAGAGGGATTGAGCATCATATTGAATTCGTGCCAAGAGCCACACTTCCTAATCGACCAGCTTACATGACTAACCCTATAGAGACCAAGGAACTCCAGAAGCACGTAAATGAGATCTTAGAGAAGGGATATATTTTGAGAGAGTATGAGGCCTTGTGCAGTACATGTCCTACTGGTACCCAAAAAAGATGGTAGTTGGAGGATGTGTGTAGATTGTAGGGCAATTAACAACATCACCATTAAGTACAAGCATCATATCCCAAGATTAGATGATATGCTAGATGAACTACATGATTCGTATGTGTTCTGTAGAATAGATCTGAAAATTGGGTACCATCAGATTAGGATGAAAGAGGGAGATGAGTGGAAAACTGCCTTTAAAACAAAACTAGGATTGTATGAGTGGCTGGTAATGCCTTTTGGTTTAACCAATGCTCTTAGTACTTTTATAAGGTTGATGAATCATGTACTTAGAGCATACATAGGAAGATCTGTGGTCGCATACTATGATGAAATATTAGTATATAGCAAGACCATGACATAACATGTAGAACACTTGAGAAAGGTCCTAGAAGTACTTAGGAAGGAAACATTGTTTACTAACCACTAAAAGTGTTCATTTGGAACAGATAGCTTTGTCTTCTTAGGCTTTGATGTTTCAGCGCAAGGTGTGCAGGTTGATGAAGAGAAGGTCAAGGCCATTTGAGACTGGCCAACCCCTAAAATCATTGAAGACAGAAGCTTTCATAGGCTTGCTGGGTTCTACCGACGGTTTGTGAAGGATCTCAGCTCTATAGCTGCCCCCTTGACTGAGGTAATCAAAAAGAGTATGAGATTCACCTGGGGGCCAGAGCAAGAAAAAAACATTCCAAATGCTTAAAGGTAAGCTGTCTAATTCTCCATTGTTGATGCTTCCTGACTTTCTTAAAACATCTGAGATCGAGTGTGATGCATATGGAGTGGGAGTTGGAGTTGTTTTGATGCAGAAGAAAAGGACCATTGCCTATTTCAGTGAGAAACTAGGAGGAGCAACCTTGAACTATCCCACATACGACAGGGAACTCTATGCCCTAGTAAGATCACTCCAAACTTGGCAGCACTACCTTTGGCCAAAGGAGTTTGTGATCCATATTGATCACCAGTCCCTTAGACATCTAAAGGGACAACAAAAGCTGAACAAATGACATGCAAGGTGAGTTTCATTTATTGAGACATTTCCCTATGTCATCCAATACAAGCAAGGTAAGGAGAATGTGGCTGCTGATGCACTCTCCAGAAGGTATACTCTACTTTCTTCTCTGGAAACTAAGCTATTGGGGTTTGAACACATGAAGTCTTGTCATGAAGATGACCCTAAATTTCAAGTGAAATACAAAGAGACTTAGAAACATGCTAGTGGTAGGTTCTATCAAGTAAAAAGTTTCTTATTCTTTGATAACCGCTTGTGTGTTCCTTGTTCTTCATTGAGAGAGATGTATGTCAGGGAAGCTCATGGAGGTGGCTTAATGGGACCTTTTGGTGTGGACAAGACATTGAGTACACTATAGGAACTCTTCCATTGGCCAAACATGAATAAGGACGTGGAAAAGATTTGTTCAAGGTGTGTCGTATGCAAACAGGCTAAGTCCACAGTCCAGCATACAGGTTTGTATACTCCCCTTCCCATACCAAACCACCCGTGGAAAGATATGTCTATGGACTTTGTCTTAGGATTTCCTAGGACCAGGAAAGGACGAGATAGCATCTTTGTAGTGGTCGATAGGTTTTCCAAAATGGCACACTTCATTACATGCCATAAGACTGATGATGCATCATTGATAGCCGATTTATTCTTTAGGGAGGTTTTTAGGTTGAATGGAATGCCTAGGACAATAGTTTCTGACAGAGATTCTAAGTTCCTTAGTCATTTATAGAAAAAATTGTGGAGTAAGCTAGGGACTAAGCTATTCCTTTCCACTACTTGTCATCCTCAAACTGATGGGTAGACTGAGGTAGTTAACAAAATTTTGTCCACTCTTCTATGTGCCATAATTAAAAAGAACATAATGACTTGGGAGGACCGCTTGCCTCATGTTGAATTTGCTTACAATAGGTCTATGCATTCGGCAACAAAGCAGTCTCCTTTCATGGTTGTTTATGGCTTTAATCCTTTGTCACCTCTTGACTTGATGTCACTGCCTTTGAAAGAGCAATCTAACCTTGATGGAATCACAAAGGCCGAGTTTGTTAAGTCTTTACATGAGCAGGTGAGAAGAAACATTGAGGAGAAAACCCAAGTGTATGCCAGAAAGGCCAACAAGCGCAGGCGTGAGGTGATCTTTGATCCAAGAGATATGGTGTGGATTCATTTGAGGAAAGAAAGGTTTCCAGCTGAAAGGAAATCTAAGCTAATGCCAAGGAAGGATGGACCATTGGAAGTTCTAAAGAGGCTCAACAACAATGCTTACCAACTTGACCTCCAAGGTAAGTATTCTATCAGTTCAACATTCAATGTGTATGACTTAAGTCCCTTTGTTTCAGATGATTCAGATATGAGGTCATATCCTTTCAAAGGAGGAGGGAATGATGCGCCCATGGACAGAACAAATTTGTTGGATGAACTGGAGGAACAAAAAAATGCAAAACCAGTTGATCCATCCACTCTCAACATGGTTGAACTACCATCTTGTGGACAATCGACTGGTCACTTGGATGATCCAATGAAGGTGGAGGATGGAGGAAGAAATACACTGGAATCAGAGGACGAGCTGGATGAGGAGGAGCAATGCAATGCAACATCAGCCAAGGAGTGGCTGAGCTCAAAGGAGGACGATCTAGAGGAGTTGATGGCACAATGGGAAGTTTTTCATTCCCAAAATATGACTAAGGCACGAAGTGGGCTTGACAACAATTGCCAAGCCCAAAGGAGAGTTGTCGAGACCCAGCCCATACGACCCAAGAGGAGCCAATGATCTTAGGGGTTTTCGTAGCTTAGGACTTCTATATAAGCTTGTAGACGGCTAAAACAAAGGACACAACACTTTGCAATAAAAACCTTTAAGCCATAAATCGTCTAAGTTACTATCTTCTTTGTTCAGAGCATGAACATCGAGCCTCACCTAAGGGAAAGATATTTCCAACGTGAAGAACTTCAAACACCAACGAGATCAACTCGGTTTGAAGGAAGCCATAGCAACTTTAAGCCGATCCAACGCTTGAAGCCAAGTTCATCATCAAAATCAGAGTGCTAGTAGCCTCCGACAACCCATCATCCATCCCTTCAAGTGATTCAGGAGAAAACGCCTCACCAATGTTGTATCACATGTGGTATGTTGATGAGACTGCTTGCATTGAGTTCAACTATGGGGTTCCTACGATCGCATTATAAGACGTGGTCGATCGATGACCAAGAGCTCCACAATTTTTTACATGCTAACGGCTTTAACCGAGAGGTTGATTGTGCCGAGAGTCATGGTAGATTCCCCCGAGAGTCCTACCATCGGGTCTGGATCTTCCACAATTTTGGATATACTGATTTCCATTCTCTCAAGGGTGTCTTTGAAGATGATATCGGCCGAGCTTCCGGTGTCGACCAATATCCTTGCGACATCGATATTCTGGATTTTTAGCTCGAAGACAAGGAGATCGTTGAGAGGTTTGACCGGGTTGGTCGTTGCTCTTTCCTTGAATGACATTGCTACCTTTTTGATTAGGCATATCGTGCCTCAGTCGTTTGGTGATTTCTTGAGCTAGAGAAGCCAATCCCCCCTCCTTCTAGCGCCAAACTGTGGGAACCAAAATTCAAACTGTCGATTTTCCGTAAAATAAGGGAAGTCAAGTCAACTCGACTTTCCTAGAGATTCAGGATTATCTACAAAAACAAACAAAAAAGAAAGAGACAAATATAACAGAATATCGAAAATAAGCTGCACAATGGCGTATTATTGATTGATAAGAACAAAGTTACAAAATTTTCCGAGAGACAAGATAGACAGAGTTTTGCTAGCCAAGTCAGTCTCAGAACAAAGATGAAAAGAGTCTAAGTAAAATCAAGCCACCTAAATTCTAAGCTTTCCTAAGCTAGCAGAGTTTTCCAGGTCTAAGTCTTCGGATCCCTGCGCCTTTAGCTTTAGCTCCCCCTAAATATGCCTTCTAGGTCGGTTTCTCTTTCCATTTTTTTGCCCATAGGACAAGTTTATCATGTTTAAGGAATATTCCTTTTCCTCGATCTTCATCATTATCATGGAAAGTTGACATTTATCTTCCGAAATTGACATTTATCTTCTCCTGCAGTAAACGATAACCGTCACAGTATCATTGGGCTTGGTTTCGTATAAACTCGCGAGCGGGCTTTTAACCGCGTTTGAGACCCTCTCAGGCCGTTTTTCGACTTAAGCGTTTTCACGATTTATCGAAAGAGCGCTTATGAAAAAATGTCAATTCTGAAGAGAGTTCAAAATTTCTCGTATAGTGGACGTAGCTTAAGGTGTTTAGTTAAACGTTTCTGTTTGATACAATAAATCCGAACTTCATACGAGAAAACAAGTTCTTGCGGTTTCAAAATTGTAAAGTTCCAACGGTAACTTCGCTCGAGACGAAACGAGGAATGGGTCCATCAAGGTTTAACGGAAGGCATAAGATCCGGTCCATGTTGCCTTACGGCGAGTCAGAGGGGATGATCCAACTCGCCGAACAAGCGAGTTGGACGGTGCGTCTGGTCCAACTTGCCAAACGGGCGAGTTGGATGGTGTGCTTGATCCAACCCGCCCGCTCGGCGAGTTAGATGCCTCGTCCGGTCCAACTCGTCCGTTCGGCGAGTTGGACTGCTCATTTGTCTCTGTACTCCATTTCTCTTGAGTCTTTAGCTCGTAAACTTTTTTCAGTATTGTGTCGAGAGAGCTTTCATATGGAAACGGAATTTTTAGACGTTGATTTCGAGATAACCATTTTTGACCCCAACAATGGTTACCCGGTTGATTTCTATACGGCAGCTTGGCCTGTGGTGCGGAAGGATTTTTTAGTGGCAGTCCACTTGCGACCACTCAAATTAACCAAAACATTGAGTTTTACTGTCAAATAAGAGGTTCGAGTTATAGTACTTAGTAATTGAATCGACATAGAGCTAGGGAACACAATAGAATCGGTCTAATTTTGGTTAAGCTAGGAAAGTTATGATTTTATTAAGTAAACAAGTAAATTAACCATAGTGATTGGTTGATTGGTTTTCTAAACAGTTAAGAGAAATAGCTAGATCTAGGGTTTCACGTAAGTGGATTATAGAGGATAGAAGCTAATAGTTTTGTATCCTAGAACTCAAATGCAAGCAATAATATATGGAGTAGTGAATATATCTATGATTTAAGTCTTTGTTAACAACTGTCCATGAGAACTCAGAATAGACCGTCGATCGATGATATTGAGCTAGCATCGATCAATGCTCACATAAATTAAGCATTTCGATATGTCACTAAAATTACTAAACCAACTCTCGTATGTATCTAGCAACCTAACTCAACAAGATTTCTACAGATAATGATACTACTCTCGCAGTTGTCAATTATCCTAATATAAGGGTTCCAGTTAGGTAGTCTAGAATACATGCAATAAGCACAATACTGATGCAGGATATTTATTACACCCTAGCAGTTCTATTGTAAGGCTAATCAATCTCTACCATTCTGAGCCCTAAATCTAACAAGATAGACTACGTAGACATTATCAAGCAAAACATCATAATGAAGTGAATATAATGCATAAATAGTAAAGGTAAGAATATTTTGGGGTTTGAATACAAATCTCTAAAGAGTCTTGACTTTTTTCCCAAAGAACCCAAAAACTTTCTAAGTATGAAATAATATTGTAAAGTGTATTCTAAAGTGTGTCTTCTGCCTAAACAATGGCATAGATTATATATATTAGGTAAAACTCATCTAGGGGCAATCTTGTAATTTGTGTTGACTTGGACTTTAAGTTGGCTTAGGCTTCTGCGTGTTGACCGTCGATCGTCAGCAAGGATGCTCCTTCAATCTACACAAAGGATCGACTTCGACTCTTACTTTCTGAACTTCACTAGCTATGTGATCTTCTCCCTCTTTGCTCTAGAAAGTCTCGCAGTCATCACAATGCTCCAAAACATACCTCAACCTGAAAAAGACTCTAAAACATATCCTAGACACACATAACATACTCCAAATAGGGCCTATAATATGGTCTAAAATAGGTAAATATTAGGACCGATCAACTCTCCCAGACTTAAACTATTGCTTGTCCTCAAGCTAAACAAGGGTAAACCTATGGAAGAAGTTTGGAAACACATGGACTCACAATATCTCTAACTTATTCTTATCACCTCTACCATGTTGTAACCACATCAAATAAATGCCAATCTTAGAGGAACTTTATATACCTTATTCTAGTATTGTAACCAAATCGATTCTACCAACAACTTATCGAATACTAGTCTGATTCACCCTTCTACTAACCTCATTTTTCGCATAAAATAAAATTTTAGGCTTTATCTTGGGAGTATAAATCAAAGAACACATGGATTCTTTACTCCTGCAGGTATTCTGAACATACATGCAGTCTTCTCTGATCTCATTATTCCCTCTTTCCTCTGAATCTTTTTCTATCTCAAATCCAATGATTAATGTTGATAATACAAATCTTTTCTCATCTTCAATGTGATTTCTTTTCATTTTCTTTCTCTTTCTTTTTATGCTTTTTTCTTGACAAAGTGTAGGCGAATAGTGGGGTCATCGGTAATGTACCTACCCCTCGGTTCCAACGATGTGTGATCATTCCTTTGAATTAGATTAGTGGGATCATCGGAATGTACCTACCCCTCTGCATCTCTGGAAATTATTTCAATCTTTTTATTTTCTTAAGATGCCGAAGAGAGAGAGAGAGAGAGAGAGAGAGAGAGAGAGAGAGAGAGAGAAATCATAAGCACACAGACTTTTACCATCCAAGCTTACAAGAGGAATCCGATCTAATGTATGCCAAAACCCCCAAGCAAGAAAAAAAGTTAGTATTAGGTTAAAGGTCAGCTTTGGTTCCTTCAAACTTTCTAAGCAAGTGTGATATAGTGGCAGGATGATCCATTTTGGTATATCTAGTACTCTCTACAATTAAGAAGTCTAAGAATGGTGCTATAGAATGTCTATTGAATACGTAAAACTATAAATCTGACCATAATCCCCTTCTTGACTATATAAAAACTTATATAATCATAGAACATACCAAATATAAAACAATAATAGTAAACCTCCTCCAAGACTTAAATAACATTGTCCCCAGTGTTATCTCGTCCTAGTTTGATAGGAAAAAGTAAATCATAATTAAAAAGATTAAGGAAGAAACTCGATACTAGACTTTGTAATGAGTGTCGACGAATGGTAGGTGATTGGTGTCGACCGATAGTACATCTTTGTTGGCGACCGATGGTGGTGTGATGCTGTTGACAGATGGTGGTCTTCAAACTTTCTTCTATCTAATATATATATATATATATATATATATATATATATATAAACCTGCAATAAATAAATAAAAACAAAATTAAAACTTACTAAATAGTGGGTTGCCTCCCACTCAGCGGTTAGTTATGGTCTTTAGCTTGACGTTTAGAACTTTTGGGACTAGTATGGAGATGGATCAACACTTGGTGGAAAACAAATATCTACATATTCCTTGCTTATGTCGAACCATGTACCAATGAAGCTTCTTCTCCTCTGATTCTTTGGCTGTCCATCTTTTCTCTGGTGATCTCAATTTGGCTCATCCTTTTCTAAAGGTTGTCAATGCATTTGTGTAACCAGCCAATTCTAATGTCTATAAGTTTGGAGATGTCATCCAATCTCCTGGAGATATCTTCCATCATCATGTCTTGAGGCGCATAAACTCCATCAATCTTGTCTTCTAGCAGTTTCTCATTACCAGCCTCTGTCTAAATAGTCCTTGTGAAGTGGCGATCGATGGTCGAGCTCGTCTGTCGGTCAATGCTGATTCGCCTGCTCCATTCTTGTGTTGTCTCTGAATCATCTGATGAGTAAAGTCCATTTTCTGTTTCATGTCTTCCAGAGATGTAGTTAACCAGCCAATACTATTTTTGAACAGGTAGTAGACATCATCGAGTCTATTGTAATAAACATCCATCAACATCTCATGGGCTCTGTAAATTTCTTGTACCGTGTTGGTAACCTCTGCTTTGCTGTATGTTTCTATCTCGGGCATGGTCCTATTAAAGTTCTCTGCATACTCTGGCAAACAAAAATGAGTGTGTCCAATAATGGCTTCTCCCTGAAGAATATCTATAATGTTTTCTGGATGGTGTCGAGCGATGGTCTTGATCCATTGTTGACCGATGTTTATTCTTCAGTGTTGACCGATGGTACTCCTGAAAGTCTCTACTCTATTTTTTAATAAAAACCAGTTTTAAACTCAATAAAGTTCAAAATGAAGCACAATATTAATAATACCTCCCGCGGGCGTAAATAACACTGTCTCTAGTATTATACAGTCTGAGATTGGTGAAGAAACTAAATCAAAAGGGCAAAATTTATCAAGGAAAAATGATATACCTGCTTGCTGATTGTGATCGTCGATCGACACATTTAAGTGGTGGTCGATCGATGCTCGGTTTTCTATGTCGATCGACATTGATCAGGTGTTAATCGATGCTATGTGAAGACTATTTTCCTCTGATCCTTTTTTTTTACTTACCAAACAGTGGGTTACCTCCAATCCAGCACTTGGTTATAGTCTTTAGCTTGACGTTTTGGAACTCAGATTCAGTCCAGATGAGATTGAGAACTTGCTCCAAAACAATTCCCAATGTCCAATATCTTCAACTTTGTCACACTTTGTGAAAGCCTCCATAAGCTCTTCTCCTTTGTCTATCATCTCAGCAATAAGGAATGCTCGAAGCATTGCAAATGGCTGTGAGAAACATATGCTGCGCACTCTGTATTTCCGACACCATCTGAGAAGTGGGGTATCAATGACAACTGTGGACATCTCGTCCCTTTTCTCTTCTTCCAATTCCTCCTTTTCTTTCTGCTATTTTTTTCCCCAGGCTTGTATGTTCTCGTAGTGGTTCCTCCATCAAAAATATTTTGACATCCTTCCAATCATTCTATTCTGACACGCGACGGGTATCGATCGACGCTCTAGTGCTGATGTTGATCGATGCTCCAATGGTGGCGTCGATCGATTCACCAATGGTGGTGTTGATCGATGCTGCGACCGATGGTCCTTGGTCAACGTCACCATCATACCTCAATCTTCTCTGAGAAACAATTGTATGCTGAGGATCATCAAATACCTCAATGTAGGGATCCATATGTACACTTCCATCTGGTGGAATAGGACATTCAACCTCAAAAACAGTGTTGGGAACCACAAACTTCACAGGGTCATGTATCCTTTTCACTCTTTTATGAAACCCATCAACTTCTTTAGCGCATATAGCTGGTCTTAGATGGTCGTAGACAGTAAGGTGTGAGATCTTGGACACGTGCATTCTCTCCTCAATCGGTCATCATGTAACCTGGCTGTTTGTCCAACAATGAGTGTCGATAGTATCATCAGGTGGCTGTCGATCGATGCAATCTGGTGGCTGTCGATCGATGCTAGCTTGTGGTGAAGTCTCCAGATCTCTTCCCGAAGTGTTCTGATCGTCATCAAGCTTCAGCTCCATGTAATAATCCATATCTTCAAGCCCTCTTCTAGGTCCAAGAACTCCTCTAGCTCCAAAAGATCTCTCATAGTGATTTCTCTGTCTACATTTGAAGCATGACAAAAACTTGATACATTGGTGCTCTCTAGTGTCGAGTCTACAATGTCCTCAAGACAACTTGAAATTTCATGGAAGTCAAGTGGTGTCGATCAACAACAGGGGTTAGTGTCGATTGATGCTGAAGTATTAACATCGATTGATTGTTGGTGTCAAAACAGGTCACGACGGAATCAATGCCTAAAAGTTCCCGAAAAATGTTTTAACGGAAACTTAGCAACTTCTTACGAAAAATACAAAGTGACCTTAACGCTTTGTATAAACATACAGAGTTACCTAAACACTACGTGTAAGCTTACAAAGTTACCCGAACGCTTCACGGAGGTATACGAAGTAACCGAAACACTTCGTATGAAAGTAAGAAGTCACTAAACACTTCGTGTAAACTCGAAAACACTAAGAAATGTTACATGATATCTTGGCAAACGATTCGAACATCCAAAACAAGTCATCGGATCGCAACACAATCTACTTCGCCTCGGTCGAGTTGGATTGATCCACCTCGCCTGACGGGCGAAGTGGATCCTTCACGATTTCCACTTTGCCCGTCGGGCGAAGTGGATCAGAAACACAATCCACTTTGCCCGTCGGGCGAGGTGGTGATGATGACATTCAGCCTGAACCCGAACCAGACCTAACCGAACCTGACATCCAGGATATGATCACCAATATAACCAGAAGCTGCCCAAGAAGTGTCCAATTGTGTTCAAAGGACCCATGACTAGACAAAGAGCTAAGATACTTCAGCATAAGTTTAATGAGAGCATGATGCTTGCTTCTGATCATTTTCAGGTAAAGACAACCAAGGTTAAGCCAAATGAAGATCAAATTGATCAATAACCAAGTCCCAAGAGTGGTGGACCATCCGAGAAGATCAAGACCACAAGTGAAGATCCTTGGCCATTTATTCTAGACCAAACACACAACAACCTGCTGGTTATCAGCATTGAAGATCAGCATACTTAGCATGATCAGGAGCCAACCAAACTGACCCAAAAGGTAAGAACGTAAGCATTTAAATTCCCCTTTATGACGGTTTGATTGTTTTCCAGATTGGTCTTTTTTGTTTCTTTTTATTTAAAGTTATTTCTCAAACTTTCTTAGATGGCTTGCAGGCCAATTAGGGTTTTCATTAAGTCCAAAACTTTGTATTATTTGCTTCAAAGACCCTTGAAGGCACACACGACATTAGATATCTATATAAGTCCCCTATAAGTCGTTTGTACTCTTTTACGCATGATATAAAACATAAACTTTTCCTTGTGAAAACCCTAAGAGCTCTAGCAAGAACTCGCCTCCATCTCTTTGCCTTGTGAGACCAGAACCTCCACGGCTAAAGGAGATTTGTGTTGTTGTATCATGAGCCTTCCATCTCTCGTGTGGTGAACTTCGTTCCATCCAGCTCTAGTTCATCCGGATCCTTTGGGGTAATTAAATCAGTCCAAACCGTCCACCCTTTTGTAGATCGACTCCAACTCCCTCACCTTAGATCTTATAAGCCTTTGTCAGCCTAGGCTTGTATCATTTCTGGTATCAGAGCTGAAGTTCCTTCAGCAACAGGTTGTATCTATCCATTCCTTTTGATTACTTGCATTCGTTTATCACTTATTTGTTGCATTCCTAAATCAAAAAAAAAAAAGAGATCGTTTGTTCGTCCTTGTTCATCTAGTTTACTTTGCATAACCATAGAAAACTCATAAAAAAATCATTTAGTCTTGCTGCATATTGATTCGTGATTGTTTCCTTGCATCTGAACCATAGTATCCATCGCCTTGCACCATCGGCCATACCATTGTCTTGTCTTGAACTTTTGCATTCATATCATCCTGTTTAAACTAGAACACATCTTTAGTCTTGTGTCGAATTGATTTAGTCTTTTAGGAGGCTGTTAGTCGAAAACTTGAGGACCAAGGCGAATCTGGATACACTTTTCTTATTCGTGGTCGAGAATATTGGCTATTGCCTTTCTTGGTCGAGTGCATTAGTAGCTTTCCATTTTTCTTAGATTTTCGATTCTCTTTCATATATTCTCAAAAAAGAAAAGAAGAAAAACAGTCATATTTACAATTTTCTAGTTTACATTTCCCATCTTCTTATTAAAACATTATAAAAAATATATAGCATATTGCCATTTTCCATTTCTTTTTCTTATCTTTACATTTTTTTTAATCTTAAGCCTTTTCTTTTGTTTTCGTGCAAGGAACACTATGGGCGACGAGGTTCAATCAGCTCTCATGCAAGCTATCCATGACCTCCAGGACGAGATGAGGAACATGAGGCAGGACATAGGGACAATTCGCCAAGACTTCGGTGATCGGTTGACCCACAATCCTGGCCCGAGCACTAGGGATCAACGTCATGAAGATGATCCTGGACCACACCACCAACCGAACCCAAGGCGACATGAGGCACAAGAGGACTTTGGGGAAGAAGAAGAAGAGGACTATAACCCACCTCCCATAGCACGACTTGCCCCTGCTCCCTACCAGAACCACATCAAGCTAGAGGCACCCGCCTATGCTGGGAAGGTGGACCCTGAGGCCTACCTTGACTGGGAGAAGAGGATGGATCACATATTTGAGTACTACAACCATCCGGGTCCCAAGAGAGTATCCCTTGGAGTAGCCCAACTGACAGACAATACTTTGATATGGTGGGACAGACTCACCACATACCGGAGGAGGAACCAACTAAGGCCACTTGATTCATGGATTGATATGAAGGATCTAATGCGCCAACGGTTTGTTCCCCAACACTTCCACAGGGACCTACAAAGGCATTTTAGGACTCTAAGACAAGATACTAAGTCGGTGGAAGAGTACTATGAGGAGATTGAAAGGTTGAGGAACCGTCTTGGCCTCAATGAAGATGAAGAATCCATCATGGAACAATTTGTGGATGGATTGAATGACCGGATCCGCAGCAAGGTGGAAAGACAGAACTACCTAGACTTCAAAGATCTATTCCACTTGGCCATCCAAGCCGAGCAACACATCAAAAACAAGTCCACCAGAAGTAAACCACAGGCTGCTTGGGGTTCAAGCAACAACTCCAGCAACTACCCAAATCCAGTTGACAAGGGCAAAGGGATTGACCTAGGTAACCAGAACAAGAGCCAACCCACTGAGCCCAGCAAGGAAATCCGGACATAACATGGCCGGAATACCAACCCTCAACGCTCTAGGGACATCACTTGTTTCAAATGAAAAGGTCGAGGGAACATGGCTAGATAATGTCCAAACCAGAGGGTTATGCTACTCACTGATGAGGGGTATGAGTCCCATGTTGAAGATGATCTGATGGTCCAAGAAGAGTTTGGAGAGATTGAGTATCTGGATGTGGGAGAGAGCTTGGTGATCAGATGAGTTCTAAGTGCCCAAGTTCAGCCAGCTTAGACCATCCAAAAGGATAACATCTTCCATAGCCGATGTACCATCAAAGGCAAGGTATGTAATCTCATTATTGATGCTGGGTCTTGTACCAATGCGGCTAGTGCATACATGGTTGAAAAACTTGACCTAGAAAAGACTAAACACCCTCATCCATATAGGCTTAGGTGGTTAGATTACAAAGTAGAACTTCAGATAAAAGAACAAGTAACCATTACTTTTAGCATTGGCAAATACCAAGATGAGGTAGTGTGTGATGTAGTACCCATGCAAACTGGTCATGTCCTTTTAGGTAGACCTTGGCAATGGTATAGGGAAACCAAACATGATAGCCGGTCCAACATGTATACTTTCATTCATGATAAGCGGAAAATTAGTTTAGCACCTCTCACACCAGTACAAGTTCATGAAATGCATTTACAAATGGTTAAGGAGAAGGAAAATCTGTTAAATCTAATTTTCTTATTAGGTCTAGTTACATCTGAAAGGCTGTTGCTACCAAACACACAATGCTACTAATGATCTTTAGGAGCTTTTGAGTGCAGGTACTGATTAGTTAACACTTCACCCCGAGATCACTAAGTTGCTTGACAGGTTCAAGGATGTGTTCCCAGAAGAGATTCCACATGGGTTACCACCACTTAGGGGCATAGAACACTAAATAGATTTCATACCCGGAGCTGCCTTACCAAATAAACCAGCTTATAGGGTAAACCCAGAGGAAACTAAGGAACTAGAGAAGCAAGTTCAGGACCTATTAGATAAGGGATATGTTAGGGAAAGCCTTAGTCCTTGTTATGTACCCATGTTACTAGTACCCAAGAAAGATGGCACTTGGAGGATGTGTGTAGACTGCCGAGCCATAAACAACATTACCATTAAGTATAGGCACACCATACCAAGATTAGATGACATGCTAGATGAGTTAAGTGGAGCCACCATATTTTCTAAGATAGATCTTAAGAGTGGGTACCACCAGGTGAGGATGAAGGAGGGTGATGAGTGGAAGGCTGCCTTCAAGACCAAGCAAGGTCTATACGATTGCTAGTGATGCCATTTGGACTCACCAATTCCCCAAGTACCTTCATGCGCCTTATGAACCAAATCCTTAGACCATACATCGGTAAGTTTGTTGTGGTATACTTTGATGACATTTTGATTTATAGTACCACCCTATTTGAACATGTGACACATCTTGAGCAAGTACTAAAGACACTTCGACAAGAAGGCCTTTATGCAAACCTCAAGAAGTGCACACTCTGCACTGATAAACTTGTCTTCCTAGGCTTTTTTGTGAGTTCACAGGGACTAAAGGTGGATGAAGAGAAGGTGAAGGCAATACAAGACTGGCCAGAACCAACCAACATCATACAAGTCCGGATTTCCATTGTTTAGCAAGCTTCTACAGGCGGTTTGTTAAGGACTTCAGTAGCATAGCCGCACCACTCACTGCTGTGGTAAAGAAAAGTGTTGGGTTTACCTGGGAGAAGGCCCAGCAAGATGCCTTCCCTATATTTAAGGATCGTCTGACCCATGCACCAGTCCTAGTCCTTCCAGATTTCAACAAAACCTTTGAGGTGGAGTGTCATGCATCCGGAATTGGAATTGGGCAGTACTGACCCAAGGAGGCAAACCAGTGGCCTATTTTAGTGAGAAGTTGAGTGAGGCAACACTGAACTATCCAACCTATGATAAGGAGTTATATGCACTAGTAAGGGCATTGGAGACTTGGTAGTATTACTTGTTGTCCAAGGAATTTGTGGTGCACACCGACCATGAGACCTTGAAACATCTAAGGGGCCAGACAAACCTCAAGAAGAGACATGCAAGGTGGATGGAGTTCATAGAGACCTTTCTGTACATTATCAAGTACAAGAAAGAGAAAGACAACATTGTAGCCGATGCACTTTCGAGGAGACATGTTTTGATTGCAACAATGAAAGCTAAGGTCATGGGATTTGAGTTCATCAAGGATCTATATGGAGAAGACCCGGACCTTGCTGAGGTGTATGCTAGCTGTACCAAGGGGCCACAGGGAAAGTTCTATCTACGTGAAGGATTTCTGTTCAAAGACAGAAGGTTGTGTATCCCACAGTGTTCCCTAAGAGACCTAATCACCCGAGAAGCTCATGGAGGAGGACTCATGGGCCACTTTGGAGTGGACAAGACTTTGGTTGTAGTAAGGAAACATTTCTATTTGCCACACTTGAAGACGACTGTTGAGTCCCATTGTGCGAGATGTGTGACGTGCAAGAAAGCCAAGTCCAAGGTGCAACACAGGGACTATCAGATGGATCTATCAATGGACTTCGTCTTAGGACTACCAAAAGTGCAACACAGGGACTATCAGATCTTATAAGCCTTTGTCAGCCGAGGCTTGTATCAGGTGGGCCGGTACACCTCGCCCTATGGGCGAAGTCGATCCTTCACGACCTCCACTTTGCCAGTCGGGCGAGATGGATTGATCCACCTCGCCCGACAGGCGAAGTGGATCCTTCAGGAACTCCACTTCACCCGTCGGGCGAGGTGGATCTTCATGACCTCCATTTCACCCGTCGGGCGAGGTGGACAGATCTACCTCGTGCAACGGGCGAAGTGGATCCTTCACGAGCTCCACTTCGTCCGTAGGGCGAGGTGGACCGATCCACTTTGCCCGTCGGGCGAGGTGGATCATACACGACTTCCACATCGCCCGTTGGGCGAGGTGGATCCATCCTTCTCATCTAGCGAGCGAAGTGGGTCAAGAAAATTTATCTAAGTCTGATTCATCATGTTCCGAGAGCCTCCTTTCCGATCCTCAATCAAACTGTTTCTTGTTTCGTCTCGATCGAAGTTACCGTCAAAACTTCACGACAAAAATCGTAAGAACATGTCTTCTCTTGCGAGATCCGAAAAGATCGTATAAAACGACAACGGTTCACTAAAAACCATAAGTTGTTTCTCTTATACAAGAAGTTTGGGTTTCCTTAAGGATCGACGTCATTTCGGGAGCGTTCTTTTGATAAATTGTAAAAATGCTCAACTCCAAAAAACGGCCCGAGAAAGGCTTAAACGAGACCAACAGCCCACTTATGATTTATTAGAAATCAAGCCCAATGGTTATGACGGTCTATCCCTTTAGTTTGCAGAAGAAGATAAATGTTAAAGTTCAAAGAGATAAATGTCAAGTTTTCGAAAAAAACACGAAGATCGAAGGAAAATAGAAAATATCCAGAAGAGATAGATTCGGTCGAGGGCAAAAGCGGGAAGAGGAAAAATGCCTCCAAGGGAGTATATAAGGAACTCTAGGATGAAGATGCTGGGGGATTCCTCTAGACGAAATTTTACACCCTAGAACTCTCTGCACTTAGAAACTTTAGGCACTATTCTCGACATGTTCTGTTTCTATGATTGGCACTCGGTTACCAGACGAATGTGCTCAGGCAGTTCGATATCTTGGTCCATTCTTTCAGTTGAACTACATTTGGCTTGATCCTCGAAAAGGGTACGTAGGCAGCCTTTCATAAGGTTCAATCTGAAATCAATCAAACCTTATTTTATTTCTTTTTCGTCTTCTTTTATCGAGCTTCGACTCGACTAGATTTAAGGTCTTTGGTGACTAGAACTATGTAACTCACTGACAGCTCTTGCGTCCAAAGCTTTCATAACCTCTTGTAATGATTGCAACGCTTTTACGCAGGTTCGAAATAAGATCTAACTTTCGCTACGAGTTCGTTTTTGTTATCTTTTCATATTTTCCGCATTTGTTTGGTTACTTGTTGTTGGCTCTCGCAGAGAATCCGGGCTCTCAAGGAAATATTAGGGTTTCCCTCGCTTTCCTCCGATTTCACTTTCCTAACTTTACGGAAATCGACGGTGTGAATTTCAGCGCCCACAACTTGGCACTAGAAGGAGGGGGGATACGGATTACTCTAACTCATGGCCACAAAACGCTTGATCGAAACTGTCTGAAAATATGAAAGACAAACCCGAATCATTGACTGCTCCAATGGTCAACGCTTATGCAAATGCCTCAGTGCTCGACAAAATCGAAAACCTAATACCGACTTTTTACCACGGAAAAAAGAACCCAAAAGAGCTCGCAATTTCTCTATCTAAGCAGAGAGGGCAACGATAAAATCTATCAAACCCCGTAAAATTTGTCTCATCACCGAGTTTGAGAAATCTCAGCGTGGAAGGGTTCGACCAGAAGATGTTTCCGAAAACTTTCCGGAAAAATAAAACTTGCTCTTCCAGAAATCGCGGAAAACCCTGTGTTACTCTGATAAAGGGAAGCACAACAAATCGGGCACACGGCCCCCACCGCTTTACTTCTCCTAGATAATTTTCAAAGAACCAAAGTTGATCTCTATTTGATCACTCGAAACCTAAAACGTCTGACGAAGACTAAATTGAGCATAATGGGAGATCATATCCCTCACTGCGAAAATGTTTTCTGAAACCTGAAATTTTGTATAAACAAGTTTCCATTGTATATAACATATCCAGTGAATTCTCGATAATTGTTGGTTAAGCTTACTTCGCAAAAACTGCTCAAAACTTCCTAGGGTAAATCCTACGAAAACGAGAAGATTTCCGATTAAGTTGGGTCCCAATAACCAATCTCATCAAAGAAAAATAGCGTAAAATTAAACTCAGGGACATTTTGCGAAACAGCTTTCGTAAAACTAAACTCGTGACATTTTCGGATTAATTTTAGTAAAATCAAAGTTCTACAACATTTTCCGAAACAGCTTTCGTAAAATTAAGCTCGGAAGTATTTTATGGAACCTCGTTCATAAAGTGAAATGAGTTAGTATCTTATGATACAAATTTATAGGATAAATCTGATAACATTCACAAAACAGCCAAACTCGAAAGCATGCTCACAGACCGACAAGCAGTCCACTTTGCCCATTCGGCAAAGTGGACCGACGAGCAGTTCACTTCGCCCGTTCGGCGAAGTGTAATTTTTCCACCTCGTCCCAGTGGTGAAGTAGACCATTCCTTGAGCTTCTCCTTCGGATCAGGATCGAACTTCTTTTCGTTTCGTCTCAATCGGAGCTTCCGTTGAGATTTTACAACGAAAACGAGTACGCTCATCAACCATGACGTTCACTTCGCCTGTTGGGCAAAGTTTACCAGTACTCCACTCCCCAATGGCGAAGTGGACCATTTCATGAGCTTCTCCTTCAAATCTCGATCGAAATGTTTTTCGTTTCGTCTCAATCGGAGTCTCCATTGAGATTTTACGACAACAACAATTAAGACTCATCAAAACTCCTCGGCTTGCTCCTCTTCGATCTCTTGGACGTCCTACTCGCTCTTACCTCCCTCTTTGCGTTCTCCTTCAAATCTCGATCGAAAACGTCTCCAATTTCGTCTCGATTGGAGTTACCATTGGAACTTTGCGATAGAAAAAACACAAAAAACTTGTTTTCTCGTATGATTCCAAATTGATTGTATAAAACGGCAACAGTTAACTTAACACCTTAGTCGCCTCAACTATACGAGTAAATTGAACCTTTTTATTGAAAGGAAGATGAAAGTCGAGTTCGGAAGATAAACGTCAAGTTTCGAAAGAAACGCACTGATGCCAAAAAATATGGATCGACCAAAACCGCAAGACAAGTTCGAGCCTAAATGCGGCCGGAAAGAATCAATATTTTCACTATTTGTAAGTTGCGTACAAACGTGAAAAGGAGAAGGAAAAAGAGCAAGCAAAACGGAGAAAATGCAAACCTGAATCTTCGACAAAAACTAAGGTATGTCCGCATTGGAATTTTCGTAGCAAGGAACTAAGAAAATAAAATCGCTTTGGAGATTGCCATAAACTTTAGGAAACTTAGAATCTAGGCGGATAGTCTAGCGAACTTAATCTTAGGCGATCTTTTCCTATCTATTTTTCTACGACTGTTTAGGTAGATCTTCCAAACCGATCAAAAGTCTCAGAAAACCGAGAAACGATCGCCACGCATACTCAGATCGCTTCCCAAGGAAGGAAAGAAAGAACTAGAGACGCGAACGTCATCTTAAAACCAACTCGTTCCTAGAAATTTTCTTAAAACCCGACGTATTCCAAGTCGCCAACCTGAAAATCACCAAGTCACAATCCTAGCGTCGTCTCCAAACCGACCCATATTGTCGATCATCCCGATTTTCAAAAGAAAAAAACTTCGGTTCAGCCATTTCCTTTCGTAAAAAAGGACTAGGTAAGTATACTATTTTCGTATACTCCCGTACTTAAAAAAACCTTTTGCCTCGGCATCGAGAAAACGCTTTCAACAAAAAAAACTCTAGCAGCGGTAGGCAGAAATTAATTTAGGAAATGCGATGCCTCATTAAAAAATCGTCCAGAAAAGCAAACGACAACGTAAGGTTTGTCCAAACGCTAGCAACATACCCAAACCATCTTTGATATAATCTCGAGGAATATACAGCATCTCTTTTCGCAATTACGCATCTAGAAAACTTGTATCAATATCAAACTGAAACTCGACGATTAACCAAAGTCTCGAAGACCCTTTCGACTTGATAAAGTAAGTTTCGTATAAAAGTCAAGAACATACAAAAAACTTTCGGCGATTAGATCATAACAAAATAAACCTTGGTAAAACTCCATGAGTAACTCCAACCAACCTTCACCAAAAATCGAAATCATAGCGGAAACGTTTCTCGTAAAATCTGCAGAAAACATCGCTACTTTGACAAGTCCATATATAGCACCGATTCACCATTTTCATGAATCTGGTCACCCGTATGACGAAAAACGTGAAGGAGGAAGATCACGAATAATCGGCGAGGAACATTCTCCGTTTACTTCTCTGAGAAATCCTTCTTATGAAACTTACACAAAAAATCCTTTGTATCGTCAAAACAAGTAATACGAAGCAACTTTCTTTAACCTCGCGGCTCGACGACTTCTGCTTTTTCTTTCCATCGGTTACAACCGAGCAGGCAGTCATCGGGTACAGGTTCTTTATCAAGCCCCTTAGGCTCTATCTTCACAAAACCAAAAATAAAACAATTTTCGTACAACCAAAGGGAACATTATACGAAACATTCATCGTATAACTGATACCTAAAATGCAAAATCGTTTTGTAACACCATCGGCCATCTTAGCTCGGATAAACTCCGACTTGGTCAATCAAACTTAACAAACTCTCTTTGGCCCTCGACCAATTACGCCCTCTAAAAAATGTCCGAACTAGAATTCGGCACCCTCTTTAGGGAAATTCTAAACTAACATGACCTTAATGTTAAGACAGAAGTGCCACAATCTAATCCTTGACCGGAACGTCCACGGCCACACGGCTGATTGCATTATTCTTTCCAAGCTGAAACATTTGAGCAACTACCGCTCCATCTGATCACTTAACGGCTGAACGGCTATCCAAGATTTGTCTAAAAACAGCAAGTGACGATTATGCAAATAATTATCGTATAACCCAGAAACGGAAATGATACGATAAATTCTTCATAACAAAGCTCGGTCTTGAAATCCAAAACACTTGAACTTGTCAACAATCAACCAAGTTCTGTAAACTCCACAATTTACTTCAAGACCACAACGTTTTACACAGAAGACGTGGCACATAGGGAGAAACTCGTGAAAAAGTTCCTAAAGCTATACGAAACATCCTTACCTATACACTAAACAAATCTCGGAAAGTTAATTCTTCACAAATCACAGTGAACAAAGACACTTCTTCCCAGAGACAAGCGGACATGGCCCCTTGGTCCTAATTCCTCTATCATGATTCAAAAAACTTAACATCGAAACAGAAACAACAGCTCTTGCTGTGAACATCCACAAACAAACCAAAACGTTTCGCCGATGCAGGGATCAAGACTAAACCCTTGTTCTCTGAAAAAAACAAATCTAAGCCCGCAAACTTTTCAAACGCGAAGCGCGGCATACGAAAGAAAAAAACAATCTTCGGCATCGCGAGAATTCACAGACGCCTGAAGAACTGTTTTTCGATAAAATACCTTCCTCGATGAAAACACCATCTTGGAAAACCAAACAGTCCGTCCACGACTATAAACCACGAACAATTTCATAAACACGTGTCTTTCGCGAAAGCTCAAAAACGGTAGTATCTACCATTAAGTTTGTTGTTGATCACAAGGAACTCGCAACGTCCTAAATAGACTAAGTTATCTCGCAGAGATAGCTCTCATACACCCGACACAAGGGTAATAGCGCTATAAAAGAATTCCGAAATTTTGTTCAGCACCTTCGGAGTGGTCTATTTCCACCAGACAAGTCGTATAAGCCGAGAACTTATCGTGGACCTTAAAGCGGTACAGAATCAGGAAGAAATCGCAACAGGCAAAACGAAAGCCGACTAGTCATCACATAGCCTTAACCGAGAGTAAACCTAGGTCTTGCCCTAAACCCAGCACACTGGTCTCTAACGTCTCAAGGCATGAAATATCGGAAGATATGAGATCAAGAAAGCATGTCTCTTCATTCACATCTAAACGCTCACGAAACTCTTTCGTACATCCCAAACGAGCAACGAACAGAATGATCTAATATTAAGAGTTAGGTTACGAGATGACAACTACTAATCTTCCATCTACACACAATTACACAACACGCTCGTTAATCGCAAACCTCCTTTTATAAAAAGTCTGGTTCATACAAAAGCCGAAAAAGCGGCAAGGATTCAAAGCAACCAACGGCCACTCCCAAATAAAAACATAAGGCCACACTAGGCCAAATCAAACACAAAACTAGACCATAAAGGTCTCACTGGAAAACAGGTCATAAGAACCCTAACTCCAGAACGAACTACGAAAGGCTTGATCCCTTCTACAAGGGTACGTAGGCAGTCTTCACAACGCACAACCCCAATCCTACTGCATTCCGCTCTTAGAGAGTGAGTGCTATCCGGCAAATATTTTATCCATTAATTCTGCCTAACTTACCTAACTTGCATAACGGCTCACAAGAACACCACGATTCTTACGAGCTGGGGGGCTAACTGTTGGTGTCAAAACCGGTCACGACGGAATCAATGGGTAAAAGTTCCCGGAAAATGTTTTAACGAAAACTTAGCAACTTCTTACGAAAAATACAAGTGACCTTAACGCTTTGTAAAAACATATGGAGTTACCTAAACACTTCGTATAAGCTTACAGAGCTACCCGAACCCTTCACGGAGGTATACGAAGTAACCGAAACACTTCGTATGAAAGTAAGAAGTCACTAAACGCTTCGTGTAAACTAGAAAACAATAAGAAAGGTTTCACAATATTTTGGCAAATGATTCGAACGTCCAAAACAAGAAATCGGATCGCAACACAATCTACTTTTCTCGTCGGGCGAGGTGGACCGATCCACCTCGCCCGATGGGTGAAATGGATCCTTCACGACCTTCACTTCGCCCGTCGGGCAAAGTGGATTATGTTGCTGATCCACTTTTCCCGTCGGGCGAGGTGGTGATGAAGACATTCAGCCTGAACCCGAATCACACCTAACCGAACCTGACATCCAGGATAATATCACCAAGATGTCCCAACCATAAGCAGCCCAAGAAGTGTGCATGCCTATTGTGTTCAAAGGACCCTTTAGCTAGGCAAAGAGCTAAGATACTTCAGCATAAGTTAAATGAGAGCATGATGCTTGCATATGATCATTTTTAGGTAAAGACAACTGAGGTTAAGACTAAGAACCAAGTCCCAAGAGTGATGGACCATCCAAGAAGATCAAGACCACAAGTGAAGATCCTTAACCATTCATTCCAGACCAAACACACAACAACCTGCTGGTTATCATCATTGAAGATCAGCATACTTAGCATGATCAAGAGCCAATCAAACCGACCCAAAAGGTAAGAAGGTAAGCATTTAAATTCCCATTTCGAACGGTTTGATTGTTTTGCAGTTTGGTCCTTTTTGTTTCTTTTTATTTGAATTTATTTCCCAAACTTTCTTAGATGACTTGCACGGCAATTAGCATTTTCATTAAGTCCAAAACTTTGGGGATTCTTCACGACCTCCACTTCGCCCGATGGGCGAGGTGGACCGATCCACCTCGCCCGACGGGCGAAGTGGATCCTTCACGATTTCTACTTTCCATGTTAGGCGAGGTGGGACGGTCCACCTCGCCCGACAGACGAAGTGAATCTTTCATGAACTCCACTTCGCCCGTCAGGCGAGGTGGACCGATCCACTTTGCCCATCGGGCGAGGTGGACCGATCCACTTCGCTTGATCCACCTCGCCCGATGGGCGAAGTGGATCCTTCACAACCTCCACTTTGCTCGTCGGGCGAGATGGAGCGATCCACCTCGCCGGACGGGCGAAGTGGATCCTTCACCACCTCCACTTCGCCCGTCGGGAAAGGTGGACGGATCCACCTTCCCCGACGGGTGAAGTGGATCCATCACGACTTCCACATCGCCTGTGGGGGGAGGTGGATCCATCCATCTTGTCTGACGAGCAAAGTGGGTCAAGCGAATTTATCTAAGTCTGATTCATCTTGTTCCGAGAGCCTCCTTTCGATCCTCGATTAAATTGATTCTTGTTTCGTCTCGATCGGAGTTACCGTCAAAATTTATGATAAAAATCGTAAGAACATGTCTTCTCTTGTGAAATCTGAAAAGATCGTATAAAAAGATAACGGTTCACTAAACACCATAAGTTGTTTCTCTTATACGAGAAGTTCGGTTTGCTTAAGGATCGACGTGGTTTTGGGAGCATTCTTTCGTTAAATCGTAAAAATGCTCAAGTCCAAAAAACGACCCGAGAAATGCTTAAACGAGACCAACAGCCCACTTATGATTTATTAGAAATCAAGCCCAATCGCTATGACGGTCTATCTCTTTTGTTTGCAGAAGAAGATAAATGTTAAAGTTCAAATAGATAAATGTCAAGTTTCCGAAGATAAACACGAAGATCGGAGGAAAATGGAACATATCCAGAAGAGATAGATTCGGCTGAGGGAAAAAGCGGGAAGAGGCAAAACGCCTCTAAGGTAGTATATAAGGAACTCTAGGATGAAGATGCTGGGGGATTCCTCTAAAAAAAATTTACACCTTAGAACTCTCTGCCATTAGAAACTTTAGGCATTATTCTCGACATGTTCTGTTTCTATGACTGGCACTCGATTACCAGACAAATTTGCTCAGGCAGTTTGACATTTTGGTCCATTCTTTCAATTGAACTATGTTCGGCTTGATCCTCGAAATGGGTACGTAGGCAGCCTTTCATAAGGTTCAGTTCGAAATCAATCAAAACCTATTTTGTATCTTTTTCGTCTTCTGTTACTCGACTAGATTTAAGGTCTTTGGTGACTAGAACTATGTAACTCGCTGACAGCTCTTACGGCCAAAGCTTTCATAACCTCTTGTAGTGATTGCAACGCTTTTACGCAGATTCGAACTAAGATCTAACTTTCGCTATGAGTTCGTTTTTGTTATCTTTTCATATTTTCCGCATATGTTTTGTTACTTGTCGTTGGCTCTCGCAGAGAATCCGGGATCTCAAGGAAAGATTAGGGTTTCCCTCGCTTACCTCCGATTTCACTTTCCTAACTTTACGGAAATCGACGGTGTGGATTCCAGCCCCCACATCGACGTTGACATCTTAGTGTCGATCGACGTTGAGGTTGGATCACTAATATCATCCTCTTCTGCTCTGCTCGGCTCAGATCCATGATGTTCATCACCTTTATGTGTAACCTTAATATCTGGCTTCTTAGTGTGAGCGTTCAGTGTTTCCCATTCTCCATCTGTTTCGCATTCTCCATCCCTCTCGTTATAGGCAACACCCTAACTGAACTTAAACATCAGCTTCTTCTCCCGGCCTTTAGCCATCATGTCCAGCATATTATCAATCTTCTTTTGCTGAGCTGCTGCAGCATCAGTGAGAATTTCGTAGACGAAGTTGCTTTTATTGTCCTCCCAATCTGTTAGAGATCCTGGCTGCAGTCGATTGAACCAGCTAAATACATTCCCAAAGAAAGAGTGTGGGAAAATATTGCAGAGTATGTGATCTTCAGCTATTTCATGTTGCTCGCTCTCTAAGACTAGTTTCTCAAGTTCTTTGATGTGGTATATGGGATCTTCGTAAAGAAGTCCCCGAAAGTGGTACGGAGCTACCCAATCATACCATTCCCGGCTCATCTTGAAGTCATTCATCTCAGAAAAAGCAATAACATCAGGGATCACATCACCCTGTGGATTAATCAATTGTCATGTATTGTTGCAAAGACGACCTTCTTCGTCTCGTAAGATCCCATTCTCCTCAGCCTCAAGTATAAGCACTTCTATTTCCTTTGTTTTCTCACAAGTAGTGTCGATGGATACAGAGGATTTTATGTTAGCCAACTTCATTGTGTTGGTATCGATCGATGACGAGGTGTTGGTGTCGATCGATACTCGTTTCTCTTCATTGTTGATCGATGCTTGGAGGGTGTCGACTGCCCTCTTAGACTTATGGATCATGCGTGAATCAGTAGACTCCTTCTTTGTAGAGCCCCAAAATCCCCTTCTCATAGCTTCTTGGTACTAAGATATATGTACATGAAACAAAAGAAAGGAACATTAGAGTAAGTAAAACTAAAAAATAAAATCTAGACGAAATCCTAGTCTAATGGTGATCAGAGTCCCGACAACTGCGCCAATTTTTATGTGTTCAAATTACCCAAGAGAAACTCTTTAAAATAAGAGATCGATTGTAGTACTTAAGGATCGTATCCACAGAGACTTGATATCTCACACAATAGACTTGAGTTTTAGACTACGCTAGGTCAGATAATATATAGAGTAATAAATAATAAAGCAAGTAAATCAAAGAGTTTTTTGTTTGATGGAAGGATGGGTTCTAGACTTGGGGTTTCAGGCAAGTGAACTATAGAGGATAGAGGCTACGGGTATCAATCCTAAAACTTGATATCTAATGTAAAAGACAACCATCTCTCACTGCAAGTCTAATTATTGACTAAGTCCTTGTTCACACTCTCGTATGTGAACTCAGAATGACCGTCAATCAATGCTATTGGACTAGCGTCGATCGATGGTTGCTTAAGTCAAGCATTATGACCTAATTAAATATGTTCACTAAGTTAATTAAACGAGCTCTCACATGTATCTAACAACCTAGCTCTGCAGGATTCAGTTCAGGTAGTAGATCATGCTCTCGTGTGTGCCTAACTATCCTATTATCAGGTTTCTAGTTAATTACTGTAAAATCAAGCAAAAAGAACAATCATGTGAAGGATACAATAAACACCCTAGTAATTCTTTTTTTTTGGCTAATCCATCAAAACCCTAGAAAACCTAAATCACAGAAATCATAGATGAATATATATGAAATATCAAGCAATAATAATAAAACCAAATTAGTTTCAAGAGGACTCTTAATGATTTTCTCCTTTCCACCTAATGTAAAAACTATGAATAAAAAACGTAGAAAGCGTAATCGTCAACAATGGCTTAGAAACACACATAAATAGGGTTTTAGTCGGCCAAGGGTATTCTTGTAATTTGCGGTGACTTCTGGGTTTTAGTCGATCTTGAAAAAAATCGGGCATGTCTTATGGGATCACCGTCAATCAACACTCATTCATCTTCTCGACAGCTTCCTCTTGCAAGGCAAACAGATCACTTTTCACTAAGACTTGCATAACTTCTGCTAGAGGATGCAGATTGACCTCAAACCAGTGGCATTGGAAAGATAATTCAACTACTTACGTCGAAAGATGAGCTCAATATAACGGTGTTAATATCTCCATCCATAGTTAAACATCTGACTCATCTGCGTAGTTATGCATCTGAAAAAGCTCCAAAATCACCAAAGTTTTCTAAAACGTACCTGAACCTGAAAACACTCTAAAACATACTCCAAACCCGCATTATAGATTCTAAATTCACATATACCATAGCCTAAAAGTGGTAAATTCCATGGTATATCAATAAACAAATACCCCTGAAGAAAGTACTAAGCAGCTGCAGTTCATTAAATCCATGGTGTGGACAGTCTCTCTGATAGAATTTGAATATGATCCATGAGATTCTGAAAGATTATGTAGCCTCTTATATGAATGTAGCAATTCTGCTCCTCAAATCCTTAGCTCGCGCATCATCAAAGAAATTACGAAGGAAGGCAATCTTGATGTCTGTCCAGGATGTATGATATCTTGGTGGTAACTGCTTAAGCCAATATGAAGCTTCTTCAGTAAGTGAATACTTGAAGATCTTTCATACAAGATAGTCCTCAAAGACTCCATTGGCTTTGATAGTAGATACTATATCCGCAAACCGCTCCAGATGATCCATCGGATGCTCATGTCGTAGACCATGATATGGTGTTTGTGCCACTAATGTGAAGTAACACAGTTTGATCTCAAAATTGTTCGTCTCAAAATCTGGAGGATGAATGGCTGATATGTTGGAATATAAATGATCTGGATTATTGTAGTCTGCCAAAGTTCTGGTTCGAGCATATTTGGAATTAGCTTCAGGTTGAGCTAGTGCAGTGTCTACTTCTGGTTCTGGTTCAGGGATTGCAGCCCCCTGATCATCTATCTTCTGACCTTTTGTGTTCCGTCAGAATCAAAGTCGCAACCATCTCTTCTTGCGAAGTACCATCGATCTATGGTAAACTGCTACTCTCGTTCGATGTTTTTCCAAGAGAAATGTCGATCGATGAAGGTGAGTTGTTGTCGATCGATGCTTGACGCTTCCCTTTGTGGATGCTGCGTTCGAGTGCTTATGGGTCTGAGAAAAGTAACTTTTGTTCCTTTTTGCTTCTCGTAATGTTAGGCATGCAACTGAAAGACAAGAAAAAAATTTGTAAGTAAACAGTAAATAAAATAAAGACTAGACTAAACCTATAGAACAAGTCTAATGGTGATCCTTACTTCCCGGAAACGACGCCAAATTTGATACCACTCAAATTACCCTAAGGAGTGACTTTTATTCTCTCATATAAGAGGTTCAAGCTGTAATAGAGTCAGTCTTATTATAGTTAAGCTAGGTAAGTTATGATTTTATTAAGTAATCAAGTAAAGTAACCAAATGATTGATTGATTAGGTAGCAATTAAGAGAAATGGCTAGATCTTGAGTTTCAGATAAGTGGATTATAGAGGATAGAAGCTAAAGGTTTTGTATCCTAAAACTCGAATGCAAACAGTAAGATATCAAGTAGTGAATGTATCTATGATTTATGTCTTTGTTAACAACTCTCGTTTAGTACTCGGAATAGACCGCCGATCGATGCTATTGAGCTAGAACCGATCGATGTTATTGAGCTAGCACTGATCGATGTTATTGAGCTAGCACCGATCGATGCTCACATAAATCAAGCATTACGACCTAATTCGATATGTTCACTAAAATACTAAACCGGCTCTCGTATGTATCTAGCAACCTAGCTCAACAAGATTTATTCAAGTGTAATGATCCTACTCTCGCATTTGTCAATTATCCTAAGATTAAGGTTATAGTTAGCTACTTTAGAACACAGACAATAAGCACAATACTGATGAAGGATATTTACTACACCCTAGCAGTTCAATTGTTTGGCAAATTCATCAATATCATAGTGAAACCTAAATCTATCAAGAAAGACTACTTAGACATAATCAAGCAAAACATCATGATGAACTGAATAGAATGCATAAATAGTAAAAGTAAGAATATTGGGTTCCAATACAAATATCTGAAGAGTCTCCCCAAAGAACCCTAAAACCTTCTAAGTATGAAATAATATTGTAAAGTGTATTGTAAAGCGTGTCTTCTTCATAAACAATGGCATAGACTATATATATTAGGTAAAACTCGTCCATAGGCAATCTTGTCATTTGTGTTGACTTGAACTAGGGGTAAAAAAAAAGAAAAGGCGAACCGAGCCAGAAGGCATATATAATGGGAGCTAAAGCAAAAGGCGCAGTGATCCGAAGATTTAGACCTAGAGAAATTCTAGCTTAGAATAACTTAGAACTTAGGTGGCTAGAACAGCGGAGTTATACTCAGACGTTTCTCCATCTTTGTTCGACGATTCTGATTTGTTTACACTTTACAACTCATTGCACTGAGAAACCCTAATCTTTATTCTCGTCAAGTTTGGTTTCTATGACTGGCACTCGATTACCAGATGGACTTTCTCCCGCAGTTCGATCTCTTGGTCCACTCTTTTAATTGAACTACGTTCGGCTTGATCTCGAAAGGGGTACGTAGGCAGCCTTTCATAAGGTTCAGTCCAAAATCAATCAAAACATTTTCTAATATCTTTTTCATCTTTTGTTATCGAGCTGCGACTCAACTAGGGTTAAGGTTTTTGGTTGCTAGAACTAGGTAACTCGCTAACAGCTCTTGCGTCCAAAACTTTGATAATCCTTTCTAATGATCGCAGCCCTCGGACGCGGATCTGAAATAAGATCTACTTTTTCTATAGATACTTTTTGATATCTTGTTTTGTCCCAAAACTGATCAGTACAAATCGAGATGCATAGTGGAAGAGTTTGGAATGGTCAGGGATGATCCAAGACTCAAAGAGGAGTATGGAAGTTTCCTTATACGACCACCTGACCAGAAGAAGACTAAACTAAGAGTACATGATCACATGTCCATGAGCAAGACGTGTGCTAGATCAACTAGAAAGAAGCATTCAGTTTTAAACTTACCAAAGTGGAGGAACTATATGCTTTAAGAGTTGTTTGTAATGAACTATGCTCAGAGAAGTTGATAAGGCAGGAAGAGGGCCTACAACACTTTGTATTCAAGCTAGGAGAAGAGATGTGTGTGTGCAAAGGCAATAACAAACTCAAGGCCAAAGCAACGTTGCAGCAAGAGTTGATTATGAATGGGTCTATCTACTACAAGGCTTGGATTTGAGGACAAAACATTTTAAAGGAGAAGGGGATGGTGTGATCTTGATCAGCCTGAAGCTCAAGGTAATGAATTTGATGTATGGAATAGCTAAGCTACTGATCAAATCTTGGCTTAATGGGAAGTTTTAAGGTCTCACTAGAATGACCTATGAAGTATTGGACAGAGAGAAGGATAAGAGATTTTAAGCGGCTTTTAATAGTCAGGGAATAACCTTGGATCAGTATTGACAATCACCTTGCAATCAGGATGATTTTAACTTTAAGTATGAGCAACCAACTCTTGAGTCTTTGTTTGGATCAGTTCAGGACCAGTTGGATTAATATGGCTGGATGAAGACGGAGAAGCTTTGCATCAACAAAACTGACTTGAGGAGCTTGCTGCTGTGATGGGCTGAGAGTGGGATGCACCAACATGGAGATGGACGCCTAAGAGTCCTTAGTGTCCCAATGAGAAGTTGTTCAACAAGTCTTGGTCAAATTCTTATATTAAGGCATTAGAACTTTATTCTAAAGTTGTATCTAAGTTTGTATTTAAGCATAAACCAATTAGGATTAGATTTTGTTCTTATAAAACAATTAGAAATTTGATGCTCAATGTGTTTTCACCAAATTGTTTTTGGTTTAGGTTTATGTTTTCTGCTTAAAACAAGTTGTAGCCACGTTTTTGAGAAACATCAAGCAATAGACTTTTTTTCTGTCAACTTTTGTTTCTCTGATAAGAATTGGTTCCTTGTTCAATCATGAACACCCTCCATCTTTAAGACGAGTGATCTTCTGTTGGAATCATCCTAGACACCAAGCAAGGTGATCATGTGTCTCAGGAGCAGCAAATTATCCTTAGAGCCTTCCACAACATGAAGGAGAAGACCATCTTCATAATCTATCATCCACTCATGCCCCCTTCAGGTGATCTAGGGAGAGCCAGCCATTCCAGGGCCTTACCAAGTTGTATCAGAGCCACTTGAATGTTAGGGTTTGAAGTTTTAACCAAGGACTCAAAATTTATCAGTTAACAAGCAATATTCTATGTCTGGATATGAAGAAGAGCTCACAATTCCATCCTTCTATGGGAAGATTGATACATATGAATACCTAGACTGGGAAAAGAAGATGGAGTTTCTTTTTGGCTGCAAATACTACACTGAAAAGTAGAAAATACATCTAGCAGTGACTGGTTTCTGTGGATATTAAGGAAATATTTGTATCAAGAAGCTGTCGTCAAATTTATTTGGAAAGGATGCATAGTCCATCTATCTCAGCTAGGGCACGACCAAAGTCAGCCAGAGAAGATATAAGGACCTTCTGTAGTCTTGATGCACCAAGAACTTTTCAGAAATTTATTGCACAACTTGATTTGCAAAAACGGCAGTTTCAGAATTGCCTCAATAATGAAATACATCAAGAAGGAAGAGAAGCTGTGCATGACCAAAAAAGGAGTCTAATCTCACGACAAGTCTCAGTAGTTGATGAGCTATGTTTTTATCAAAAGGAACCAGCAGAGGAGAAAGAAAAGATTGAACAGAAACCGGAAAATTCTTGTCAAGAAGATAGCTTGTCTGATCAGCTGAAACAAGAGGCGAACCAAACAGCTTTGAGTAACCACGTGTGTGACTTAACCATGTCTGAGGATGGATTACTTGATGTGTCACCTAAAGCACATGACTTGGCACTTGCAACTTTGGTTGAAAAAGGTGATATCATGAAAATATAATTTCTTGTGATTTGTTGATAAGTCCTTGTGTATGGATTCAGGACAGTGTTGTGGGCAATCATAGGTCTGTAAAGGGGTTTCAAAACCTTGTCTTCGAGCCAGTACGAGTGACGTGTGTGTATAGAAACAATATCAACACCCTCGTCCTAAGAGCAGCGATCAAGATTTTGAGTTTATACATTCCTTTCAACCTTGAAGAACATGATTTGATGTCAAATACTTTTAAAAGGAGAGAGGATGATGTGATCCACACCAGCTGCTATGACAGGAAAGGATATTAAGGAGATAACACGACCTTGGTTTATTCCAAAACTGATTACAAACTGAGATGCATAGTGGGCGAGTTTGGAATGGTCAGGAATGATCCAAAACTCAAAGAGGAGTATGGAAGTTGCTTTACACGAGCCCCTGACCAAAAGAAGACTAAACTGAGAGTACATGATCACATGTCCTTGAGCAAGACGTGTGCTAGATCAAACTGGAGAAAAGCATTCAGTTTTAAACTTACCAAAGTGGAGAAACTATACGCTTTATGAGTTGTTTGTAATGAACTATGCTCAGAGAAGTTGATGAGGCAGGAAGAGGGCCTACACCACCTTGTATCCAATCCAGGAGAAGAGATGTTTTGTGCAAAGGTAGTAACAAATTCAAGGCGAGAGGAACATTTCATCTGGAATTGATTATGAATGGGTCTATCATCCTACAAGGCTTGGATTTGAGGACAAATCATTTTAAAGGAAGAGGGGATGGTGCGATCTTGATCAGCCTGAAGCTCAAGGTAATGAATTTGATGTATGGAGTAGCTAAACTACTGATCAAATCTTGGCTTAATGAGAAGTTTCAAGGTCTCAATTGAATGATCTATGAAGTATTGGACAGGGACAAGGATAAGAGGCTTTAAGAGGCTTTTAATAGTCAGGGAATGACCTTAGATCAGTATGGACAATCATCTTGCAATAAGGATGATTTTAACTTTAAGTATGAGCAACCAACTCATGCGTCTTTGTTTGGATCAGTTCAGGACCAGCTGCATGAAGATGGCTGGATGAAGATGGAGAAGCTTTGCATCAACAAAACCGATTTGAGGAGCTTGCTGACGTGATGGGCTGAGAGTGGGATGCACCAACTTGGAGATGGACTTCTAAAAGGCCTTAGTGTCCCAATCAGAAGCTGATCAACAAGTCTTGGTCGAATTCTTATATTAAGGCATTGGAACTTTATTCTAAAGTCGTATCTAAGTTTTTATTTAAGCATAAACCAATTAGGATTAGATTTGATTCTTATAAACCAATTAAATATAGGATTTGCAATCGGTTTTCACCAAACCGAATTGGTTTTGGTTTAGGTTTTTGTTTTCTGCTTAAAAAAAGTTGTAGCCACATTTTTGAGAATCAATGAAGTAATGAACTTTTTTCTGTCAACTTTTGTTTTTCTGAGGAGAATTGGTTCCATGTTCAATCATGAAACCCTCCATCTTTAAGAAGAGTGATATTTTATTGGAATCATCCTAGACACCAAGCAGGGTGATCATGTCTCTCAAAAGCAGCAAATTATTCTTAGAGCCTTCCACAACATGAAGAAGAAGACCATTTTCAGCATCTATCATCCACCCACGCCCCGTTTAAGTGATCCAGGGAGAGAAAACCATTTCAGGGCCGTACCAAGTAGTATCAGAGCCACTTGAAGGTTAGGTTTTGAAGTTTTAACCAAGGATCTCGAAATATATTAATTAACAAGTAATATTCTATGTCTGAATGTGAAGAAGAGCTCACAGTTCCATCCTTCTATAGGAAGATATACATATGAATACCTTGACTGAGAAAAGAAGATGGAGTTTCTTTTTCGCTACAAATACTACACTGAAAAGAAGAAGGTACATCTAGCAGTGACTGGTTTCTGTGGATATGCACTCACATGGTGGAATCAAGCTGCTAAGACTAGGTGATTCAATGGAGAACTACAAGTTTGAGATAAAAACAATCATGAAGAAAATCCAGAAGCTATGGTCAACTTTATTTAGAAAAGATGCATAGTCCATCTAGCTCAGCTAGGGAACGACCTAAGTCAGCCAGAGAAGATACAAGGACCTACTATAGTCTTGATGCACCAAGAACTTCTCAGAAATTTGTTGCACAACTTGATTAGCAAAAACGACAATTTCAGAATTGCCACAGTAATGAGATACATCAAGAAGGCAGATAAGCTGTGCATAACCAACAAAAGAGTCTAATCCCACGACAAGTCTCAGTAGTTGATGAGCTATGTTGTTATCAGAAGGAACAAGCAGAGGAGAAAGAAAATATGGAGCAGAAACCAACAACTTCTTGTCAAGAAGATAGCTTGTCTGATCAGCTGAAACAAGAGGCAAACCAACCATCTTTGAGTAACCACGTGTGTGACTTAAACATGGCTGAGGATGGAGTACTTGATGAGTCACCTAAAGCACATGACTTGGCACTTTCAACTTTGGTTGAAGAAGGTGATATCATGAAAATATTTTCTTGTGATTTGTTGATCAGTCCTTGTGTATAGATTCAGAACAGTGTCGTGGGCAATCTGAAGTCTGTAAAGGGGCTTCAAAACCTTGTCTTTGAACCAGGAAGAGTCACATGTGTGTACAGAAACAATATCAAAACCCTAGTCCAACAGCAGCAATCAAGAATCTGAGTTTATATATCCTTTTCAACCTTGAAGAATAGGATTTGATGTCAAATCCTTTTGAACGGAGAGAGGATGGTGTGATCCACACCAGCTGCTATGACAAGAAAGGATAATTAGGAGATAACACGACCTAGGTTAGTTCCAAAACTGATAAGTACAAACCAAGATGCATGGTGGAAGAGTTTGGAATGGTCAAGGATGATCCAAAACTCAAAGAGGAGTATGGAAGTTTCTCTACACAACCACCTGATCAGAAGAAAACTAAACTGAGAGTACATGATCACATGTCCATGAGCAAGACGTGTGCTAGATCAATCTGGAGAGAAGCATTCAGTTTTAAACTTACCAAAGTGGAGAAATTATGTGCTTTAGGATTTGATTGTAATGAACTATGCTCAGAGAAGTTGATGAGGCAGGAAGAGGGCCTACAACACTTTGTATTCAAGCCAGGAGAAGAGATGTGTGTGTGCAAAGGCAGTAACAAACTCAAGGCCAAAGGAACATTTCATCAAGAGTTGATTATGAATGGATCTATCATCCTACAAGGCTTGGATTTGAGGACAAATCATTTCAAAAGAGGAGGGGATGGTGCGATCTTGATCAGCCTGAAGCTCAAGGTAATGAATTTGATGTATAGAATAGCTAAGCTACTGATCAATAATGGCTTAATAGGAGTTTCAAGGTCTCACTGGATATGAAGTATTGGACAAAGAGAAGGATAAGAGATTTTAAGAGGCTTTTAATAGTCAGGGAATGACCTTGGATCGGTATGGACAATCAGCTTGCAATAAGGATGATTTTAACTTTAAGTATGAGCAGCCAACTCTTGCGTCTTTGTTTGGATCAGTTCAGGACCAGCTGGAGGAAGATAGGTGGATGAAGATGGAGAAGCTTTGCATTAGGAAAACCAATTTGAGGAGTTTGCTGACGTGATGGGCTGGGAGTGGGATGCACCAACTTGGAGACGGACGTCTAAGAGGCCTTAGTGTCCCAATGAGAAGCTGATCAACAAGTCTTGGTCGAATTCTTATATTAAGGAATTAGAACTTTATTCTAAAATTGTATCTAAGTTTTTCTTTAAGCATAAACCAATTAGGATTAGATTTGGTTCTTATAAACTAATTAGAAATTGATTTTCACCAAACCAAAACCATTTTGGTTTAGGTTTCTGTGTTCTGCTTAAAACAAGTTTTAGCCACGTTTTTGAGAATCAATCAAGCAATAAACTTTTTTCTGTCGACTTTTGTTTTTCTGAGGATAATTGGTTCCTTATTCAATCATGAACACCCTCCATATTTAAGAAGAGTGATCTTCTGTTGGAATCATCCTAGACACCAAGCAGGGTGATCATGTGTCTCAGGAGCAGTAAATCATCCTTAAAGCCTTCCACAGCTTGAAGGTGAAAACCCTCTTCATCATCTATTATCCACCCACGCCCCTTTCAAATGATCCAGGGAGAGACAGCCATTCCAGGGCCGTACCATTCATCAAATGAAGGAGCAGCCGATGGTCTTCAATAGGCATGGACCTAATAATGTTCTCTGGAAGAGGGGCGAGGCTGATTGTCAAGAAGAGTTCTCAGCTTTCTATTCTTGGCAGCAGATTCGTACCCCTAGTTCGGTGACTGACTGGTGTAAAGTGATACGGTTTTCAAATGGAGTGCCAAGGTTTTCCTTTATAACTTGGCTTGCAATGAAGAACAGATTGTCAACAGGGGATCGCATGAGGTCGTAGGGTCATATCCAGAGCTGCCTGTTCTGTAGGGAATGAGAAAAGGGACCATTTGTTTTGTGCTTGCCCATATACCTATACGTTGTGGAATGATGTCGTAGGTTGGTTGTTTGGCAGAGAGGCAGATCCGGATTGGGAGAGTACCCTAAACCTGCTCTCTTTTCATAACTTCAACCGTCTAACTTACATTCTTCTGCGGTTAGTGTTTCAAGTTACCGTCTACATGATCTGGAGGAAGAAAAATGATAGGAAGAATCTTAAGAGACCTCGCCAAGCTGGCCATCTTGCATGGGTTACTAGCAAAACAGTGAGGAATATAATAATATTTACCCAGTACAACAAAAAAAACCTCATACAAGAGGACTTCTCCAGCTTTGTTTCATTGCACACGGCTAGTCTACACAGAAATAGAGTCACTAAACTTTTTTTTATTTCTTTGTATATAAACTTTTTTTATTTCTTTGCAGATAAACTTTTTTCCTTGATGATGAATAAATTTTACATTTCATCAAAAATATAAAATTACATTTTCTTAAACTAATACTAGGATCTAACCCCCGTAAACATGGGTAATATTTTTTTTCTCATATGTTTATTTATCAAATCAAGAAAAATTATTGCATATTCTTATGTTAAAATCGGTTTAGAAATTTGATTGAAGCAAATTTCACATTGTTAATGTATTATAGTTCAACTAAATTAGATGATAAGATGTAACACTGATCGTGTATAGTCCAGAAATTTAAATGCTATTGATTTGTTAACATTTAACTTAATCGGTTTGTTTCTATTGTAATATCATCCACTTAGTTAAAGTAGTCAGGTTGTTATTATTATTGTTATGATATATAATATATGTAAATTTTAATAGGACCATTTAAAACTTAAATGACAACTCTTTATCCGTAAATAAAAAATATGACTAATTGA